>OX578136.1:46150427-46542927 GCA_951213105.1 Amaurobius ferox | reverse complement strand
GTCACAATCCTCCCCGGCGAATTTTTGATACATTGTCGTTCTTTCTTCTCTTTATGTTATATATATATATATATATATATATATATATATATATATATATATATATATATATATATATTACAGGGAGGAATCTCATCTACAGTACTGGCCAACCTTTATCTACATTTTTACGAAATTCAATACCCTTTCAACAGTCATATCATGTACTGATTTATTGATGATCTAATTATTATTGGAATTACTAATGAAGCATCTATATTAAACTTTAATTTTTATCCACCTAATCTACAACTAATTGAAAATGTATATACATCAAACTGGATCAACTATCTAGACGTTAGTTTAAAAATTCAAAATGCAGACACATTAAAATTTAAAATATACTACAAAACAGAAACTTATAACTTCAAAGTAAATAAACTTCAACATTATTCATCCAATCTTTCAAAATCAGTATATAAAAATATTATTAAAAACCAGTTATTAAGAATAAAAATGTTAAGTACACCATGTTACTACAAAAAACATCTTTTTAAATTCATAAATATCACTATCCAAAATACCTACGCGCCAAACCTTATTTTTACTTTTCTTATATACATAATGTATAAGGAAAGTATTGTGACGAGGTAGAAAATTCGAATTCGAGTTTTCGACGGGAGAGCACGTTTCAAGCATCCCTGATCACGAATCAAACATTTTTGAAGTAATGTCTGTGTGTGTGTGTGAAAGTATGTGTGTGTGTGTGTGTGTGTGTGTGTCTGAACGTATGTGTGTGTGTGTGTGTGAAAGTATGTGAGTGTGTGTCAGTGAGTCTGTGGAGACGATAACTGACGAACGAATGGACCAATTCGAACCAAATATGGTACAAAAATCACAATCTATAAATACTGGAAGTCTATTGTTTTTATACGCAATCGAATGTTCAGAACCCCCCTAAATTTTCGAATGAAAATTCGAAAAAATCGTCAAAAAATCAAAACTACTAATAAAGTTACGCAAATAGACATTTCTTATGTAATTTTTCAGTAGAAAACGATTCGCATACATTTTAGAACGCTAACATGAACCGTTCTCGAAATATTACCCATATTTCAAAAAATTATCAAAAAGTCATATAAAATAATAAAAAAATATTTCCTATTGAGAAACATGTTCACTTTTTAGTTGTAATACCATACGATAAATTGGGTTACATCATTCTCGTGGATCTAGCTCGTTCCATTCATGAAAAAAGATGCTTTGAGTAATGCGTTTGTATTTGAGCGCCAATAGTCATTTGTCTGCTGTAAGAATAACTTATTTCTACATCCATAACGCTTGGCGAGATATTGGCAACGAATTTGGCGGAATATCGCCAACTTGGCGACTTTTTGAAATGTTGCCAAATTAACTAATATTTCGCCAAATGGATAAAAATGACGCTAAATCAATGAAAATGACGACTAATTGTCGAAAATTCAATAAATTGGAAAGTATATTAATATCTACTATAAGAAAAACCTATTATTTTACTGTAAAAGTAGTAAATTCATTAAATTATATAAGGATAGTCATGTGTCGCCCACATCAGATTTTTTCTTTTATTAAAACACATTTTAATTTTAAATTCAACACCTTGCTACAATTACAGCAACATATTGACAAATCATTCTCAAACAATTTTAAATAATTTTTCATCTCCATGTTTCACTTCCAACAGTTGAAACCTTAGTATATAGAATTAACTGTAACCGGTATTGAGTTAAAATGCTTAGTCAGTATCATATAATCTACACAGCTAAGCAGTCCAAGGGGTAAATACATTTATATTATTATATTTTTATACCTTTTCGTTACATTGTATTCTCCTATAAATACTTAGCCACACGCTGGTATATTTGATTATTATATTTGATGTCTTATATATTTAATCCAAATTATATTTTCTTCTACGTCGGGCCATGTGCATTATTTCTGTAATACAATTTACAGTAATGCACACAGAAACGTAGAATCCGCATTAACGAAACATGTATGGACCTTGATAACGTACATGGTTTCGGAAATGCTTTTCACTTTATTCAAATTATTCAATTTTTTTCTATTTCAAATTTTGTTTGGGAGCTAGAAAAGGCCAAGCTCATAGTGCAAAACAATGTATCTGTTCTGCAACTTTTCATCTTACACACAATTCTTGTATTTACACCATGTATGTTTATGCAGGGACCAAGGGGATTAATACTTTAAGTACCTGTGTTACATATATGATTTATATCAATACTTTCATCTTAATGTGTTGTACAAAATTCATTCGCCCCTCTTTACTACATGTTCTTATTCTATTCTTTCACTTTTATATGGAACAGGGAAAAAGGGGTATTTTATATCAATTGAGTACCTGTTTTATTTATAATGTTTACTCATTAAGTTTTTTAAAATATTCAACAACTTGTCGTATAGTCTTTTTGATATCACATTTACATTTCAGTCCTTCTTTATTTCATCTTAGCTTTATAGAATATTTTCTATTAATTATCAATCTCAGGTATATATAATACAAGTAAAATAAAAATTCTTCAATTATATGTATATATATATATATTTGTTTTGTATTTACTGATAAATATGTCATAGATATAGATTTCTATCCGGATAATTTGGAATTAATACCTAATGAAACTTCTATTAGTAAAAATATTAATTATTTGGATTTAAATCTAATTATAGAACCTACTAATGGGATAGTTACTAATTTATATGACAAAAAAGATTTTTTTAAATTTAATATTAATAAATAATTACCATTTAATTCCTGCAACTCGATTCAATTGTTCTGAAATATTATACTTAATCAACTTTTTAGAATTTATAGATTATCAGATAAAAAATTTCATGCTTTGCACATTAATAACCTCAAAATTACCAGTACATTTTATGAATATCTAGCATATTTAGTAAATGGAATCGTTAATAAGTTTCGATTAGCCTAAATTGTCATAGTCTCTCCTTATTATCTTATTTTAGCCATACTTCTACATTCTCTTGAATTTACATTATAATATATTTTCATCTTTTACTTTTGTAGCTTTAACTGTTGAATACCTCTTTTCATTCCCTTTACGCAGTACTGTTTTTATTACTCTCTATGGCAACAGCAGTTCACTTCTTTTCATTTCTGCGTATAGCAACATTGGTCTAGTCATATATTGCTCGTCATTGTTGTTTAGAGGTGTATTTTAAGGTATTTATATTTCCATTATTTATTTAGTTTTTTACCAATCTTTATGCTTGTCGTCCATATAACACAAGTTTATAGATAAAATCTATTTTGTGTTTCAGAAACAAGCATTTTTGTGTTCATTTCGAAGGGATATATGGACTTGAAAAAGAATTTTTTCGAAATGAACTATTTTTGAGCCTAGAGTTCTTCCACGTGCAAGCTTTTTTGCTTGATTTTTTTGTTTTCCTATTTTCATTCCTCACCTTTGAAATTTGTTGATTATCTTTGTCTTTATGACCTGCATTACGTTTTATAATTTTCTCTTTATGGTTGAATTTCCCTTATTTCATTGTATTTTGTAAGCAAATTTTAAGATAGTGTATTATGAGTTACTACTTACATTCTACCATTAGATTTACAATTTTATATATATATATATATATATATATATATATATATATATATATATTTACATACATATATATATTATATATATTGTATACATATATATATATATATATATATATTTATATATATATGTATGTATGTATATATATATGTATATATATATATACTTATATATATATATATATATATATATATATATATATATATATATATATATATATATATACACATATACATATATATATATACATATATATATGTATATATATATATATATATATATATATATATATATATATATATATATATATATATATATATATATATATATATATATATATACATATTTCCTATATTTCACTTTTTTTCATACGTATTAGTTTTATGTTGCATTTTTTTAAAACAGTTTTTACCTGAAGTAATTAGTGTAACGTAAAACACAATGAATAAATAAACTGCATCCTATAATAGAATTCTATTATGATCAGATCATGTTTAAATAGCGGTAAAAATCTAATAACTTGAATGGAAAGTAAAAATATCATATTTCGAAGTTCATCGGTGTTCTATGAATTAATTAATATTTTTAATCCCTTCCATTTATTAAGCTTTTAGAAATAAAAAGAAAGTAATTATCCAAATATGTCTCAAGTAAAAGACCCGATAAAAAGCAGAAAAAAAAACTTATGCTTAAATATGAATATTTTTATGTTTTAAAAATAACTTTTAGCCATAAGAATGATCTAAATATTTGTAAAATTAATCTAATTGTCCTAAAATAATGAATTTTAAAGCTGTTATAAACTGTCATTTCTGTTTGAAACATTATAGTACTGAAATCTACTTTAAAGAAATTATTTTATTTTTTGAATTTCCAAATGAACAATCTATTTCAATAATGTTCATCACGTTATGGTTTCCTTTAGAGTGTTATTTTATCTGTTTTTGTCAGGCTTAACTAGTAGTTTAACATAATTTTATTGTTTGGTTTATATGTCAAGGTAGTTTATAAAAGTAAGGACCATTTCTCTTTTTCGATCTTGCTGAAATTTGATGCGTTTTATGTATATTATCTTTATAAACTATTATAGAATATGTCAATTGAATTATTGATTTTGTCTGACAAATCATGCCCACATACGCATAAAATATTATTTACAAGGGTGATTTTACTACAAGATTTTGGATTAGGGATAACAGAAAACTTTTATCAAGTATTTTAACCTGATTTATCGAAATTCGAACGTTGTAATTTTGACTTCCAATTAACGACATCCAGAATTAAACATAATGCATCTATGGAAAAAACAAAAAAGAAAAAAAATAATAAATAAATATAAGGAATTATTTTTTTACTTGATTTGTTGAAATTCACTGGGTGTGTTGACTTGGACTTTCATTAAAACTACACAAACTATGTTCAGTAATATCACAAAGTTTATCTGAAAATAGAAAATTTTCTTTATGAACTTTTGTAAGATAAATGGACACTAAACTGAGAAACACTTTAGTCTTATTCAACCTGAATTCAAAAATCATTAACATTACAGATTAAAAGATTAGCGATGTGATGTTAGTGAATATTATCTAGAAAGAAGGTTTGTAATTTTATTTTTAACGTAATATTTTGGAAAAGTAAAAAAAAAAATATTGACTGTTCTTAGAGTTAACAGATTTAAACGAATTGGACTAAAGTAAAATAAAGAAAATGATTGTCTTTATATTTTATGGAGAATACGAGAACTAGAGATATTATTTCACAATTCTCATAAATTAAATTTGATTCATTAAAGTCAATCATAAAGTTTTAGAGCGTTGAAATATTAGTAATAAGCATTTTTATTCACTTGCAGAAGATGGAAAGAAACCTTGAAAATAAATGTATACAAGCTAACTTCCTTTCCTCAGAAGCCGAACATTTAGATAACGTGGCAGAGCAACATTGAATTTATTATGTACAAATTAATACAGGATGTTCATCTTCAGCAACGATGTATGTTTCAACATATTTAATAAGATATCTCTGCGTGTTTTCTAATGCGTCTACGTTCACACTGTTACATGCATATTAAAGAAATTGTCTTTTTTAAATCTTACAACGAAGCCACTGACCTTCTAATAAGATGATGAAGACTTGCCGAAGGAACACTACTTGGAACCAATATAGGCAATGAGGAGGATTTATCTAATGCAATGTTTTGTATAACGCGACTAGAAAAAAATATATATTTATCTTTCAGTGAAGTAATTACCTTGCTGTAGAAGCTAATGGAGGATTTGTATTCGGACAAACCCAAAATTATACAACGAAAACTTATTCCAAAGTAACAATTGTAATTAATCCATTATGCGTTTTAATATACCATATACAATGACTAAGGTCTATTTTTTATATCTTGGTAGAAGTTTCCAAGTATATAAATAATTAAATTATAGAGGAAACATCGATTACAGATTAATAGTACGTAACTGAGAAAGTTTCATCTTACCCCAATGATGAACATCCTTGGACCTTCTAATATCCAAAAATAAGGGCTTAGGGAGTATCCCCACCAGCAACTATAACACAAATGCGTAGAATATGAATAGATTCATATACATTCTTTCGAAATATATCGTAGAAATATTTATCAACATAGAAACATATTAAAATTAATTACGAATATTATATGTTTTCAACTGATTTTTTGAAACAGTCCTGTTGTGATACAAAAAGTCGTTTGATCGTATAGAATACATGATTGTAAATGTGTTGTATAATAATTCTGTACATTATTAAAGTTAATTTTATCCAAAATAACAACTGGACGAAGGCGGGAATGAAATCCAGGTATCTTGGATTATTCCTTGTCGTTCTAGCTGCTGCATCATTCTAGTCCTAAGAGAATCACCTTACACATTCTCCATATTTGAAACAAATTAGAGTGCGGGGAACCTATATTGCTGTTACCATATAATATTTTAGCTCGGTCACATATTGTGAAAACTTGAAAAGCATGGTAAATTATTGAATTTTGATCAACAATTCCCTCCTTGAAACATCGGCGCGAGGGAGAGACGATTTCAGTCCCTAGAGGCTCCTATTAGGGTATGAATATGTCCTTATTAAATACTTATCCTTGCTCAATTATAAGTATTAGACTTCGCCTCCAAATAACAATATTCCAGATCCAGGAATGGAATCCAGGTCCGGTGGAATGAGGTTATTATGTTACTAGATACACTACTCTGGATATGTAAGGGATTGAATTTTCTCGCAACCTATTTTATCATTGAAAAAGGATCATATACAGAGTGATTAAAAAAATGTGGGTCAAAGTTTACGGTGTGGTAGTATATACCAAACCAAGAATTTTTCGTCATAGTGTACCGGGTCGGAAATGAAGCGTAATGACATTACATGGCGCTGGGAAGCGGCCGCTCCGTAAACTTAAAATCGTCATTCTGGTTGTTATTTTCTGGTTGAAGAAGAAAACCACCTCGATTGCCCAATCTATCGTGTCTTGACTTCTTTTTGTAAGGATATCTCAAAAATCTCGTCAATGACACTTCCCTTGCATCTGAAGAGGAACTCGTTGCCTGAATTTCGATCTCTCCTGCCGAAATGCGCGACATGTCTGGTCTGTTCGAGAGAGTTCGCCAGAATCGCATTCAGGTTGACGGTCGCCCTTTCAAGCCGTTATTGTACTCATTGTTTATTAAATGTCATTTTATAACTTCTAAGCCATTCTTGTGTTTTCGCCGCACCTCATCGGTTTCCTCATTAAGCGCCCATTAGCGCCTTTACGTTTAATTTCCGCCCCCGATAAACTATGACGAAAACTGCTTTGTTTGGTGTATACTACCACTTAGTAAATTTTAGCCCATCTTTTTTTAATCACCCTGTATATTTATGCTAAGAGATAAACTTATATTTTAGCGGTTGGAATAGTTTTAACATATAAATTTTGGCGCGATGTTTTACGTCATCTACACTGCGTGTTGCCGTGAAATAGAAAATTTAAAATATGTATTTTTTAGGTTGTTTTACTTTTATATGATTATGAAATTTCTAATTTTTGTCTTATTACTATTAAATTATTTATATTTGGAATTTTTTTTTACAAGTTACTACAATGTTAAAAAGAATCTCAGTTGCCATATAGGGATGAAGAAATGATTATAGGGTGAAATTATGATTGTAATGATGGGCAGATTTTCAATTACGCTTGATTTGATTATTTTGGCGCTTTGCCAATCATTTTATGCATATGATGGTTTCTTTTACTGTATCCTACAGTTTACAGGAGGCCATATTTTTATCTTTCCTTTTAACATAATTTTCCTTCTTAAAAAACAAAATACATACTTTTATTTTTTATCTTTTTTTCCTTTTCTTAAATTTTTTCTTCCTCTTTTAATATTTTTTGGATTTTTATTGCAGAAAGGATTTGGATAGTATTAACTGATTTACTAAATTTATGAGTAGTTGCTTCTAATTATCTTCCGGTCAATGGAACATTAGTCAGATTTTTTCACTGTTCAAACTTTTGTTTGCATATTTTTGTTTTATTTCTCCTTTTTTTAGTGATTGTAAGATGAGTTGTATAAGAATTGTTGAATTTTTTTCGCGCAAAATTATTTAACTTTTTAGCCTAGAATATAAGTGATATGAATGAAAATATTCATTGCTTTTACATAGACAGCCAGGCAATATATATTTCGATGACGTCATTTGAATAAAGTTCGTTTTTCCCATGAAGTTTTAAGTTTTCAAATATAATAAATTATTGTGGTACTGTGATATGTTAAAATATATCAGTGCTGAATGTACCGCATTTTAGAGAGGTTTAAATAAAATTGCATTTAAGTTGGTTCATTATACAGTTGGAAAGTGTTTCGTAATCAATGCATTTTTTAATTTGTATTAAAGAAATTTCAATGAAATATTTTACAGAGCAATATAAAAAATTATGAACTCATGTTATGTCGTCAGGGTGTAATTTAAAATATAATAAATCATTTTATGCTGTGCAGAATATGCATAAAATAAACTTACACTGTTGGTGGATATTTTGTGACCATAACAGTTGCCCATATCATCACAAGAAGAAAAGGAGCCCCTATAAAACATTACAATATTTTAAAATGACGATTGATTTGTGTTCTATTATTACGATCATTTTTTAAAAATGCACTCCCTTCATTCATGAAATTAAAATATTCAGCATCATCCGGTATGAAATAAAATAAAACAGTCTGTTTCGGAAACAATATTAGCTAATTTAATAGAACTATTAAAAGAAACAGCAAAAACGTATCAAAGAAAGTGTAGGAGTACGACAAATAGTTTTAAATGTAATATAAAAAAAACACAACTACCACTTTTGAAATAGCATGAAGCAACTCAAGCCATGTTGGTTTTAACTTTAAAATGAAATAAAGACAAAGCAATTTGGTAAACTAAAATGTCTTTAATAAAAACACCATTCATGACGTACTAAAATTACAAATCTCGATAGCTTTCGGGCGTCGCTATGTCTTTCATCAGTTCCAAAGTAAATTGTAGGTGACAAACATGTGCTTTAATATACAGGTCACAACCGTGAGACAAGATTTACATATTGATCATTTTAAAATCGATTCATTTAAAAAACAATTTAATTACAAAATATGTAAATAATGGTTAATCATAAAATACAGGATAACAAATAAATGTGTCCTTAGAAGCAAAGAAACATGTACTATATAAATCCAGAAAATTATACAAGGATTTAAGGCGCAGTGAGTCGAGAACGAGACGCTAAGCGTAACTGAGTGTTTGAACAGGATCGAAATTGCAAATAGAATTGCGACAAATATAAATGAAAACGGATTCATAAAGTAAAATATTACGTGGGGTATTGTAGATAATTAAGAAAAAAGTTTTATCGAACATAGGGTTAAAATTATGGTTAATAACAAAACGAGCAAGAGCCGGTGACAGTTTTTAACACTTTACAACAAAGTTGAAAAGTGTTTATGACTTTGTTCATTCTATCTGTCTGTCTGTCTGTCTGTCCGTTAGCACGATAACTGCCGTAAAAATGACTTAATCAAAATGAAATTTTAGTATGTTGTTCAGATGGTCTATGGGACCTATGGGAATATAAATGAATAATATCACCCAATTAGCTTTGGATTGAACCCGGATTGAAAAAATGAAATACATTGAACCCTATGGGACCTAATTCTTCAAAGATTTTTTAAGCGGATTTGAAATTCACAAATTGCTTCGAAGATTTTAGCTAATATTCAAATTATCCCATAAAATATATAAAAAAAAATTTCAGCAAAATATATTCAGTAGATTTTTTTAAAATAAAAATTAAAATAATAATTACACCTGTTACATGAATCGATCAAGCGACCATTTTATGAAGAGATCACGTGATCAACTTCAAAATGAAATATGCCATCCATCTTATCTCAAAATCGTGATTTTTAAAGTTCTTTTTAATTCATATTGGGTGTTGTATCCGTCCTAAAACCGCTTTATGTTTGCTTAAATTCTGTGCATCTACATATTGAAACAACGCAATTACAATATATTTGAGTTTAAATGATCATCCAAATTTGATTATTTCTAGAACGAAGCCTATTTTTCACTTATGTAAAATGTAAACAGCAAAATATATGAGTTGTATAAGAATTGCTGTATTTCTTTAACGCAAAATTATTTAGCTCATGGAGTCTGTAGCTGATATGAATGAAATATTCATTGATTTTACAGAGAGAAGCACGATTTTTTTCGATGATGTTTTAAGCATAGAGTTTAATTACTTGTAACTCCATGGTCTTAATTTTTTAAATAAAATAAATTATTATAGTATTGTGATGAATGAAATGAATGCGAAATGTTTATGAATGAAATGAATGGGAAATGTTTATGAATGAAATGAATGGGAAATGTTTATGAATGAAATGTTGCTTTTATAGAGAGAGCCAGGCGTGTTATATTTCGATGGCGTCATTTGAATACATTTCAGTTGTTCTTGATGAAGTTTTCAAATATGATAAATTATTGTAGTATTATGATAATTTTTAAAATATTACCGAGGAATGTATCGCATTTTAGAGATGTTTAAATCAAATTGCATTGAAGTTGGAAAGTGTTGAATAATCAATGCTTTATGCATTGATTATTACATTTATGCATGATTGATCTTTCTTGTTTATTTTTAATATCGCGAGCATGCTCAGATAAAATATACCGACGGTACCCCGGCTATATGTTAATTTCGGTTTTCTGTAAATTTATATAACTGTATGAAATAAATATACACAGTATGAAATAAATATACCATTGTAAATATAAAACTGTATGAAATAAATATACCATTTGAATAAGTGTGCAAAACCATTTATTTTTATTATTCAGGATGTCTTAAAATAGGATTATCCGTCGAAATTTGAAAATTAGAAAATTTTCGGTAAAACAATACTCTTTCTAAACTAAAAAATATTAAAAATATGAAATGTGAATACATGAAAAAATCGGATGAGATTCACGCTTCGATTATTCAATTTAAAAGATCCACACTGATTGGAACATTTAAATGGTAAATATACTTTTCAAGTACAGTAACCCGATTCCAAGACCAGCAAATCCAAGTTTTTTGAAGACGGATTTCTTGTATAAACGCAATTTTAATCTTTTTTTGATTTCACTCTATCTGAAAGTTGAATGTGAAGCAAGAGATGACTTTAACTTTGTCACGCAATTGGATAAAAATTTTTTAAGTGTTACAGAATATTTTTCAATTTTCATTGACATTGAATTCCTCTCAGATGGGAAACGAACTGACTTAAGTCCGATTGGTTTAAAGGACACACAAAATTACGACTGGGAATTCAAGTGTACACAAAATAAGGAACGAAGTAAAAAAAAATTCCATTTAAAATTCTTATTTTTCTGGCATAAATAAACATCTTGGTTCGTGTGTGAGGAGATTCAATGAATTTCGTGTTACACAAAACTTCGGAAATGTGAGGTTAAGGTTGAATTTTACCATACATTAATATTCTAGATTATTTAAGCTTATTTGTTTTTGCACCAGTACAAGAACACTTAAAATTCGAAAGGAGTGAATGGATTACTTTAGAGGAGGAAAAATGCCAAAATCTGATAATCACTCTTTTAAAGTGATTTATTTATTTGGCCATTTCACTTGTAAAAATGTATTTATTTCACCTGCAAAGAAAGAGTGAAATATTTCACTTCCATTAGAAGAATGATTTGCAGTAATCTGCATATTATCTTCTGTTCATTGTTTAACGAAGATGGAAATGGACGGGACATGTCTTAGGAATGCCAAAGCATAACATCTCTGCTGTGGCACTTACTTGGGCGCCAGAAGGGAAAATGTTTTGAAGTCGACCTAAGCTAAGTTGGAGGACACTAATGAAGCAATAAAGAAATCAGGTGGATGGGCGAGTTGGACAGAAGCAAGGACTGCGGCGCATGATCGACCAGGGTGGCGGAGCAAAATGAAGACCTTATGTTTCACTAGGCATGATGTGTGATGATGATGATTGTTTAACTTGGTTGTACAAAAATTGCACGCGCTGAAATCCCTTGATATGCGTTTTCCGATGATAACTCCTGTAAAATGTAACCGATTTTTAAATATAGATATATCTCTCTCTATTAAAAAAATGTAGCTGCCGTCGCAACTGCTGCTTGCCAAATTTCTCGTTTCTCGAGATTCTTAGCTTCGTACCGCAAAACTATTGCATATAAAAAAATTAAATTTAGTCCACTTGTAGAAAAGCTTTGGGGAATATGCTGTAATAACCTGTTTTTTGATATATATTGTAGTTTAAGAAATATTTAATGTTAAAGACAAAATATTTGAGCTGCGAGTTTGCGTCCTGGATAGATTAACAATAGCAAGTACGCGAATTTTTGCAGACAAGTACCTACCTGCACGGGTGAATTTTTATAGGATTGAGCCCCTTTTTTAATTTCCATGTAGTTTTTGAGATATTTTACTTTTTATGCACTTATGAAGTGAAAATTTTTCTTCGTAACGGCACGTCTGTCTTATATCGCAAAAACTATAGCATAAAAAAAAAAAATCTGATGTGGGCAGCAAATAACTTTCCCTGCAGACTTATATTCACGTTCTCTTTATTTTAATTAAATTTAATTTATTTTTAATTCAATTTTAGTTCTCATTTGATAACTGGGCTTATTTTCAAAGGTGGAGTAAAGAAAATATGAAAAAACTAAAATATCTCAAGAACGGCTAGTCCTAGTGTAATGGGGTTGATCTTATTCTTTTCTTCGTTAAAAATTACTTATTAAACAAGGATTTAATGGATATATTTGAGCATACGTAGTTTTTTTTTAGATTTTGGCGATATTTTGCAAAAAAAGCAGGTTATTTTTTTCGAATCGTACCAAAATCTAATCAGCACCAGGGTGTCTCACAAGTGACGTATCTACAGAATTTTGTGAAATTCAGTCCGTTAGTTTTTTGGCTAGAGTGGATACAAGCTTTTGCGGACCATTTCGCAAAAAAAAGGCGGGTTCTTTTATCCCGAACCGTACCAAAAACTAATCAGCACCAGATTCGCCCACAAGTGACTTACTTACCAAATTTTATGAAATTCGGTCCATTAGTTTTTGAGTTAGAGTGTATACAAAATCTTCACAGACAGACAGACACACAGACAGACATACACACAGACGTCACGCTAAAAATAGTTTTTTCCTATTCTAGAGGTCTTGAAACGTGTAGATCCGTCGAAAACTCGAGTTGCGATTTTCGGCATGATTCCAATACTTTCCCTATACATTACCATGTATTGCAGGAAAAGTAATATGAAATTTGGTATATTTATAGAGAAATAATAGAGAAACATGATGAAATAAACCGTGTATCGGATTAAACTTTAATTTGGCATGAAATAGCTCGCGAAGCGAGCTCAGGATCAAGGGATTCAGTTTTTGGATTCCATGGGCGATTTGGATTCCATTTTACCTCTTGCGGAAAATAGGTAGGGATAGAAAGCGATATTTTTAAAAGTAGAAATTTTAGGAGAGATAGATATGAAGCGAGCTTTGCGAGCGCAGCGAGTAGGAGGCGAAGCCTCCCGAAGGGGGTTGTCGAAGCGCAGCGAGCAGGGGGCAGAGCCCCCTAGTTATCCTAAATTAATGTTTTATAGACCGAGTTCGTTGTTGAACATAGTTGAATAAAATTACTGTGTGTTGTGTACCATTTTCTGCTGTGAGCGTTGTTTGACGATAACTTATCCAAAATTAATCGATTAATATATTAATTTGATTATGTGTTGTAAATTAATGTCTTACAGGCTGAGTTCCTTGTTTAATGTGATCTGCCAAATATTGCGTTAGATGTACCCCCCTTTACTGATGTGCATTGTTCAACTAAGACTTCTCTGAAACTTAATTTCTACAAATTTGGAGTTTTGGTGTAAATTAATGGCTTAGAAACCAAATTCAATACTGAACATGGCCAGATAAAAATCGCCCTTGCTGCGACTCTGTTATTCACATTGTTCGAGGACAATTTCTCTAACAGTTTACCAATTTTTTTAAAATTTTGGTGATGTGGTGTAAATTAATGTTTTACATGCCGAGTTCGTTGCTGAATGATGTCAGTTAAAAATGTTTCGTGCTGCTTTACCTTTATTGATATACTTTGTGGATAATTCCTCTTAAATTTTACTTGCTTTTATTGAATTTGATATGTAGTTAAGATAAATGTTTGTTGCTGAATGTCTTTGGATAAAATTCCGCCAAAAGTGCAGTCAACACACCTATACACGAACGGCGAAGTACGCGATGTAAAGTTATCTAAAAAAATTACCAATTTTGATAAACTATTCAGGTGATATTTAGTTTAATGCTGTACAGATGGCGTTTATTGCTAAAAGTGGTCGAATTGAAATTGTGTGATCTGTTTGGCATAAAACGTAGCAGGTATAGGCATTTGAAGATAATGCCTGAAAATACAAGCACTTGCTTTCCATACATACATAGTATAATGCATAGATAAAGTATTTTGACGGGGTCTAAAAATCGAGTGCGAGTTTTCGAAGCAAGAACACGTTTCAAGCATCTCTGAACTCGAATCGAACGTTTTTGATGTGTGTGTGTATCTGTAAGTCTGTGCATGCGATATCTCACGAACGAATGAAGTATTTAGAATGTAATTTGGTACAATTATCATAATTCATGACTAAACCGTTGATAGACGTTCTAAATGTAGTGCCAAATTAACAAGCAGACGGCACATATAATATCATGGAGTATATTGCTTAGATGTTAGCAATATATCCAATTGCCAAGTTGTATTTGCGCGAATTATAAGTTACTTTGGTACTTTAAAACGATTTTACATGATGTCATCCAAAACAAAACAAGAAATTAAATGTAATGTTAAATTTAATGTGTAAATTTAATGTAATGTAAATGTTAAAATTAATAATTTATATTGTAATAATTTTACAAATATTGTAAAACTACAATATTTGTAATTTTACTATTAATAATTATCATAGTTTGTATAAGGCACCATTTAATAATCATTTGATATGTATCATAATATAGAAAAATCAACAGTACATTTTTAAGCAATACCACATATTCTTATCAATATTAATATAAATACCTAGTCAAACACTAAATTACATTTTCTGAAGGAAACTCGTTATATAATACAGAAATCTTACATATAAATATATATAAGAAAATATTACGGTTCTAACTGCTGAATTGAACATGAATCTGATGAATTGACAACATTGTCCTGTATACCGAAACTAATCTACATATCAAAAATGTCACTAATCTATATACTGAGAAAGATTTTATGTATTAACACGTGAAATAAATGACTGCACATGACGTATTAATTGCGAAAATTCTGTTATGTATCATAAATGTGTTTTTCAGCACATAGTATGATAAACTAAATATTTTTGTTTTAAGAGTAAGGCATCTTATAAGTCTTCAGTGGAAATCCAATTTCTTTTTCAGTATCATAATCTACTTAAAAGAAAGGTTCTGCAAGACATTTTAATTTACATACATGGTAATGTATAAGAAAAGTATTGGAATCAAGTCAGAAATAGCAACTTGAGTTTTCAATCGTCTATACGTTTCGAGCTGCTTAGAATTCGATTTTATTAGTGTGAAGTCTGTATGTGTTTTGTGCAATGTATGTATCCCGTATAGCTGGAAAGCAAATTGACAAAATTTCACATAATTTGGCAGATACTTATCTACCATTGTGAATTACCGTGGAGTTGGTTAGATTTTGGTACGAAAAAAAAAGAATTAGCCTCTTTTGCGAAGTGGCCCGTAAAAATTGTCGAAATCTAAAATAAAAGCCTAGTATCAATTAATCAAGTATTTATCTTTGTATAAATTAATGCTAGCTTTATACGTATTTTTTACGATGAAAATAATAAGACTCTAGCCCCATTACTCTAAGGGGAATCATTCTCGAGATTAACACTTTCAATATTTCCTTAAAAAATCAGACATGTGCAAATTGCATGTGACTGTTTTCTTTAAGAAAGTATTGAAAGTGTTATTCTCACAAGCATCACTTTTATATTTGTGTTATTTTCGAGATATTGAACTTTTTTTTTGCACATTTGAGAAGCTGAGGACGATTTTCACTGCAGTTGGTAAACTATATGTTGAATTTACCTGAATTTTAGCAATTTAGTTCCGCGTGGGCTATCCTGATGCTGATTAGATTTTGGCATGATTCGGAAAAATAGAACTGACCCTTTGTTTTGCGAAATAGCCCCCCAAAATTCAGAATTTGAAATAAATAATTGCTAAAATTTCTGAAATAGATTAATTAAATACTTGTTCCTTAAGTAATTTTTGATAAAGAAGCGATTAAGACTAACCCCATGACTCTAGGATGAGCCGTTCTTGAGATATTTAAGATTTTTGGAATTTTAAGGGGCATAATACTTTTAAAATGCATAAAGTTACCAAGTGAAACGAAAATGCATTTAAAATGCAAATTGGATATTATATCAGGAAAATATTCATGCTATTCTTTGCAATTAAACTCAATTTATTGCATAGTGAAATCAAAAATAAGAAAATAAATTTGAGTCTGCAGGGAAAGTCATGTGTTGCCAAACCAGATTTTTATTTTAATTGTAAAAGGAAAGTATTTCGAGTCACAAGTTGAACTTTCAGATTTAGTTTGATCATATATAAAGATAAAATAGTTTTATAATAGTAATTTGCCATTATTTGATTGATTTCCACATTTTCATTTTTCGAATGCATTATGGTGTATTATGGTATATGGTGTACGGGTATTTTAAATAAAATTCTCGTTTCCAGTTACGTTATAGGACTGAGATTAAATTTTTTTATTAATTGATCTATTTCTGAAATTTATATTAGTTTTTAAGTGGGTCTGTAAAATATGGCACATTCAATTTGAAGGCCGGCGGCAAATTTCTCTCTTTATACTGTCACAACTGGGTGATGAGAGGCATTCCCGATGTTATGGAGAGTGGTGCCGTATTTATATATGGGTTAAATTGTATTCTATAATTGGCATGACTGTGCATGGAAGAACAAAGTGAGGGATAATGACTTTGTTTAAAATTGAGTGGTATGTATCAGTATCATTTACGTAGAGGGTGCATATTTAGGAACTGGAAAACGCTAGATAATTCGTGCTAGCGTACTATATAAGAAAAAAAATCTGATGTGGGCAGCATATGACTTTCCTTATATAATGCAATGAATTTACTACTTTTACAGTAAAAAAAATAGGTTATTCTTATAGTAGATACTTATATTATTTCCAAGATATTGAATTGTCGTCAATTAGTCACCATTTTCATTGATTTAGTGTCATTTTTATCCATTTGGTGATATTTTCGTTAATTTGGCAACATTTAAAAAAGTCGCAAAGTTGGCGACATTCCGCCAAACTCGTCGCCAAAATCTTGTCAAGCGTTATGGACTGATAAATAAGTTATTCTTATAGCAGATAAATGACTATTGGCGTTCAAATACAAAAGTATCTCAAAGTATCATTTCTTATGAATGTAACGAGCTAGATCCAGGAGAATGAAGTCAACAAATTTATCGCATGATATTACATATGAAAAGTGAACATGATTCTAAACAGTTAATATTTTTTTTAAATTTATGGGTTATTTTGATAAATTTATTGGAAAAATGTGCAATATCTGTAAAAAACGGCTCGTGTTAGCGTTCTAAAGTTTATGTCAATCGTTTTATAAGAAAAAATTACATAAGAAATGTCCATTTGTGTAACTTTACTAAAGATTTAGATATTTTGATGATTTTTTCAAAATTTCATTCGAAAATTTAAGGGTTTCTGAACATTCGATTGTGTTTAAAGGAAACAGGCTTCCAGTAGTCACGGATTGTAATTTTTGTACCAAATTTCTTTCGAATCGCTTCATTCGTTCGTGAGATATCGTCTCCACAGACTCACTGACACACACACACACACACACACACACACACACACACACAGACATCACCTCAAAAATGTTCGATTCGTGATCAGGAATGCTTAAAACGTGCTCTCCCGTTGAAAACTCGAATTCGAATTTTCAACCCCATCACAATACTTTGCTTATACATTATACTATGTATATAAGGCAAGTAAAAACTCGAATTCGAATTTTCCTCCTCGTCACAATAATTTCCTTATACATTATGCTATGCATATAAGGAAAGTAATAAATGTATGCTGACTAGTATGCATTCGCGATATTAATAAAATACAGGTCTGTTTCGTTCTTTTTAATAGAAAAACAATGCTGAAGCAGCGATCTGCCCCTTCTCATTTGTTTTGAGCACGGCAATTTTCTCTATGGCACGAAAACATGTTTTCCTCATAAGTCCTGCTCCCAAAGGTTGTCACTATATTCCACTTATGGAGTGGCGTCCTCCAGATATAGCAAGAAATATCTTTTTTTTAAATGTTCAGAGGCCCAAATATTTTTAGTTAAAATATTTCCAGATGGTGATCCTCTTACAAATTAACCCGTAGTCCTACTGTAAAAAGTATGTAATTGTCAAAGAAATTTTAAATTTGCATAGACGCCCCTGTAGAAAAGAATCCAACGACTAGCATAATTAGTCAAAGAAATTAGTTGAACATAGGCGCGAGTTTTGTCCCCAGGACTCCATTTTCGAGAGAGAAAAGATGCGCAGACAGGGACTGTGGTGGAAGGGGGGGGGGGGGGGCAGTTAAGAAAACTGACCATTTGGAAGGCTTTTTTGAGAAACCGAAAAAGCATAAAATAATTTACTATAGGATAAGAAAATATAATACCAAAACATGCAATTTAAGAAAATGTAAGAAGTATTCATGTTGAATATCGAAAGAAAAGTGGAGTGAGTTGTTGGATATAGTGCCAGAGTGATATGGACGCACTTTTGTTTTAAGACAGTTTTTTAATGTGAATAAAACAATCTTGCAGTATGTCAGTGTATGTGTGCTATGGGATGAGTCAAGAAAAACATTAATAGTATGTGCCTACTGAAAAAAGTCTTCCTCAAGTGAAATTTAAATTAATTGAATTGTAAGAAATAATTTCGAGATTTAAAGATGATTTGGCTAATAGCCATATGAGTTTGTTCCATAATTACTTTAAAATATCAAAGGATTAAACTTGGATAGTTGAAATGTTAAAGTTTGGAATATTTAGTTTAAGAATAATAGTAATTGAATTGTTTTATTTTAATCGAGTTGAGAAAATAAATAAAATTTCTCATTATACAGAATTTTTTTGTTGTAATTGTTTTATTTCGAATGTTAAATACATATATTTAATTCAAGTGCATTCATGTCATGTTTACTCATGGAGCACCAGTACATGTCTTTATTCGTTGCATGTAGAGCTCATCCAACTTCAGTTATCTACTTGTATTTGCTGGATTTATGCTCAATTTTATCTCCAGTATAAAGTCCAGAAATTCCAATTTTACTGAAGTACTAGTCAAAAAATTGCTTTCCTAACTTTTTAGCTCTTTCAGCTAAATTAATCAGATATATTTCAGAATCATGTTTAACATATAATAAACAGAAACTTGTTCTAACTCCCGCTTATTACGGAAATGGAAGTATTTATATATTAAGTAATTACAATGTACTATGGATTACATGTCATGGCTATACAACAGCAGTTACTCCAGTAAAAGCAAAAACAGTAAGCACTGTTTTTCTTGTAATGATAAAAGAAGTTCACTTTGTTTTAAATACCAGTGTTTACACTGTTACATTAACTACCGTTCTTTGCTATTTGCCAACAAAGTTATTTTATGCACAAGCTTAATTTTTAGCCCCTGAAGCTATTAAGTTATATTGCAGAAGTCCAATCATTTTAAGCCCAATTAGTCATGTACCAGAATAAATTTTACTATATAGCAAACACCAACTTGTTCTAACCCACGCGTATTACAGAAATTGAGTAGATTATATTAAACTATAGATATTTTCTCGCAACAGCTAAATGCGAAAGGGTTTTCAAATATTAGAAGAATCTTTTTCAAGCAAGAAAGACACCAATGAATTAAAATTCTACACGAAAACACTGAATTAGTAATGGATTAATAAAATTCTCCTAGTGCTCAATTAAGCTGAATTCAAAACAGGTTAGCAAAAGAACGCGACACGTAACGCTTCCTGGAAGGAATAATTGACTTATTTTTCTTTCAAAGGGATTTTTAAGAATGTCAAAAGCTGCATGCATATAAAATATAAAATTCCGAGAAAGAACACTTTGAATCGAGTATCTGAACAAAGGAATTAATTTTGATTAAATTTTCTAAATCAATTAGGTTAAGTTTATCTAATGTTCCGATATTTTATATATATGTTACTGGCAATGTATGAAATGCAGACATTCTATAGAATACCTAGGCATTTTATAGAATACCGGCCGTTTTTAGGCAAAGCATGAAATAATGGAATTATTATATACTTTCCCTAGGCATTCTATAGAATGACAAATGCTATTTAGGCAAAGTATGAAAAAAGGAATTAATCGGAGATGTATTTCATATTTTGCCGGTTTGTCATTTGGAATTCTATAAAATGCCTAGGAAATGTGTGTAATGTCAATCGTTTCATAGATTGCCGACCAGTTTTTGGTGTTTTATAAAATGTATATTATAGAATGTCGGCTTTTATACATTGCGGATTACGTTACGGCAATGTCCTGTTGGCAAGCCCGGGTAACAACTTTTGGATCGGGTTTAGAAAGGGGGAATCAGTAAATTAATCACTCGGATTTTGATTAAGAGATTGAGAAAGTTGCAAAGTGCTGAGATAAGGGGCTCGAATTAAGATGAGATAGCAGGTGCGTCTACAGATCCTCTCGAGGAATGCTCAGGATTGGCAGTGTAAATGGTGCTACAGCCATAAAACATAAAACTGGCATTATATGGAAGTTGGTATGACATTCTTTGAAATGTTTTAACTGAGTATGAGAGAGATCGAGTTTCTCATATATTACCAATCCCAATTTGATTATTTGAATTCAGTCAACTGTAGAACAAACGGTAAAGACAAGATATTGACGTGTCATTAACGTGTCAGTTGCAATATCCTGTCTTTCATTGTACAGAAATACTTGTTTAATAGCCAGTAGCTGTATATGTTTATGCATCCAGTAAATACTTTTGAATTTTAAATCCTTGTCTTTGTGTATTCTTCTTGGCTGTTATGACTCTGAGGTTTTTCACAATTAAATGTAATTATCCGATCAAGGTAGTAATTTAATTAAATTACTTGAGCTAAAGGATCGAACTTTATAACCTCTTTTATTCTGTTTGTCATGACCTATTAGCATATTTTTCTTTGGTTGGTTAAGCTTTATAGGGAGCAGGTTTAAGTTAAAAATTTTTTTATTCTACAACGCTCTAAGAGTTATACGCATTTTCAAGATAATACTGTATCTGTTCTCTAAATATAAAAAAAATATTTTTAATTTAATTAAATACTTAAGTTTAACTTCTTAAACTGATAATTTTCATAACTTTTCACAAAATAGTAAGATGAATGTGGAATTCACAATATAATAAAATGATGTGTGTGGTGCACATTTTAAAATATATAATAAAATTGTTAGTTATTACACTTGACCTTTTAGATTTAGATTAGTATTAACATATATATCTTAACATAGCCGTAAAATCGTACATAGTGGAACTCATTAAATTGTACATTGCACTGTTTGCCGCTGATAACCCTCCAATTATTTATCTTTCGCTCGAGTTCTGTAAAAGAATATTAATTAATATAATACTAAATTGATTGCACCATTTTAACTTTAACAATAAATCATTTATTAACAACATAACATACTTATTAAATTCGCTACACAATTATTCATATTATTTCGGCGGAAAGAGACAAAGTGAGACCATTATTAAAATGCCTAAAATGTCTTGACGACCTGTATTATTTTGAATGCGCTAATGAGCACACACCTTCACTTTCGGCTGTGTCCATATACCACAATTCTTGCATCAGCAAATTGTACCGGTCGTGACTCTGCTTATTTGGCTCCATTTCTTACTGCTGTTTGCACTGCAAATTGATCTAGCCGTTCTTTTGAACACTCTACAGTTAGAGCTCCTCTACTACAGGGTGACTTATCAAGCATATTGAAGCCCACCATAGCTGGAAGAGCAATCCATTAGCATTAGCTCTATTCGAATTTTCCCTTTATTATATATTATTGAAATAATTATGGGTGGATGTTCTGTACCGAACTGCTCTAGGCATTCTAGAAAGGGATTTGGGTTATTTCACTTTCATAGAAACGAAAAAAGAAGAAAACAATGGCTTATAAATAGTCGGCGCGATAATTGGATACCCGGTACTGGAGCATACTTGTGCGAGGCAAGTTCTACAATATTCTAATTGAAACTTCTTTTTTTATATAAAGTATTTATTTTAAACACTTATTTTATAATTTCTGTAACTGTAATATGGATTATTAATAATTTTTAGTTGTTATAGTCTTATCTTGGGACACTTGGTTTGTAATGTAAACATCACCTTGAATGCATTATACTGTCTTAACAGAAGTAAATAGCTTCAAATTATACATATATATACTAAAAATTTATTCCTGTTACACCAATATCTTTCAAGTTTTATACACTTTGTTGTATTTTTAGATCATAATGAATCACAGAATTGGTGAATTCTACTATCAACAAACAGTCGCCAAGTGGAAAACTTGCCATGTTATAGTAATTATGCAAACATAAGCTAAAATGGTAAGTAAATCGAAATACGTTTATCATAAAAGGTTTTTTTAATAGCATATATGAATGTTTGCCTCACACATTTGAAAGTTTGTTAACTACTTTGTATTTAAAGAGGAAAATACTATTAATAACCCTACTGAGCTCGGCTTTTTTTCATCAAAGATTTTCAAACAATAGTTGTTCACTAAGTAGCTATTACGATAAACATATTTCGATTTATTTACCATTTTAGCTTATGTTTGCATAATTACTATAAAATGGCAAGTTTTCCACTTGGCGACAGTTTGTTGATAGTAGGATTCACCAATTCCGTGATTCATTATGATCTAAAAATACAACAAAGTGTATAAAACTTGAAAGATGTTGGTGTAACAGCAATAAATCTTTAATATATATATATAGCTTCAAATTATATATATATGTAATTTGAAGCTATTTTCTTCTAGGTTTGGAAGACAGTATAATACATTCAAAGTGATGTTTACATTACAAACCAAGTATCCTAAGATAAAACTATAACGACTAAAAATTATTAATAATTCATATTACAGTTGCAGAAATTATAAAATAAGTGTTTAAAATAAATAATTTATATAAAAAAGAAGTTTCAATTAGAATATTGTAGAACTTACCTCGCATAAGTATGCTCCAGTACCGGGTATCCAATTATCGCGCCGATTATTTATTAGCCATTGTTTTCTTCTTTCTTCGTTTCTAGAAAAACGAAATAGCCTAAAATCATTTCTAAAATGATTAGAGGAGTTCCGTGCAGAACAACCATCCATAATTATTTCAATAATACTTCCTAAAGTAGAGCTAATGCTAATGGATTGCGTTTCCAGCTACGGTGGGCTTCAATATGCTTGATGAGTCAGCTCGTATATAGAGGAGCCTTATCTACAATACTTGCGTCACACTTCATCCATCTAGTCGTTATGTAAGTCTCGTGCTCCTTAATGTCGAGCTGTTAATCTGTTAAGTCTGTATTAACCAAGCGTCATCGTTCGTATCTTTTTAATCTTGGTTCTTATGTCACAGGTTGTGGCTTTTTTTGCCTCAGGACTGACACTCCTCTTTTTCTCCTATTGGCCGCATTCATGGCGAAGCCACAAGCATATTCTGGATTGGTCAAACTTTTGTCCGATGTCGTTACTTCACATTTTCTTAAGAGTTCCTTCGACCCCTCTGTCTCGACGCCCCTAAATTTATGGTTTTCTGACTTTTTGGTCAGCATGCTGTAAACTTTGGCGTCATTCAGACTGGAGGTATTGTCTGATGTTTCAAACACAATAAATTAGCCAAGACAGCCTTGAAAGCATGTGCCCATTAAAAATAATACAGGTCGTCAATCAGTTTAGGCATTTTAATAATTGTCTCACATTATCTCCCTCCGCCGAAATAATTAATAAGAATAAGAATTGTTGTAATTAAGTAATTAATAATATTATGTTGTTAATAAATGATTTATTGTTAAAGTTAAAATGATGCAATTAATTTAGTATTATATTAATTAATATTCTTTTACAGAACTCGCGCGAAAGATAAATAATTGTAGGGTTATCAGCGGCATACAACGCAATGTACAATTTAATGAGTACCACTATGCACGATTTTACGGTCATGTTAATATATATATGTTAATCTAATAATTAATCTAAATTCGAGGTTTAAGTTTCTTTATTTTATTATCGCACCATAATGTGAATATAATAAGATGATGTGATAATATAATATTATGATGTAATAAGATGATGTGATAGATAACGTGAATATAATATAATAAGATGTACAATATAATACGATGATATACTGTATAATAATGAAGTTCAATAAGATGAATGTGAAACACTTATTGTAAAGCACTGTTGACTGTTTGTAATATACTGAGAATTTCAATTACTAAAAGCATTTCGCGTGAATCAGATGGTTAAAGACATCAATTACTGCAAAGACAAAAAAAAATATACATCTTCATTGGAATAAATAAGACAGGGCAGCCATTAACGAAAATCATTTGAGCTAAAGGATCGAACTTTACTGTATACGTGTACAGCTGTATACTAATTGCCCAACGTGTTTGCTTCTTTCCAGATGTTCTAGAAGCCTTCGATGACTTAGAAGGTTGAATCTTTGCACACTTGGTTCGTGAGGCACAACAACAACAGCAACAGCACTTGGTTCGTGAAATTTTGATTCATGAAATTTTCTATTTCAAACTCTCTAATACGTATACATAATATGAAAAACGTTAAAACGGAGTCGAAGATGTGAAGTCTGATACATATTGTAAAGAAAGTAGAAGACAGACCACCTATTTTGGCGTGATTTCTACGCTTTTTATTGTGCATGCGAAGTACTTTATTCACCGATCAAAAAGCGACAGTAATTGAATTCCTCTCGTTTTAACCAAACGTTTAACGACAATCAACCTGTATCTATACTAGCTCCCATAAACCTTCAAATATCTCTATAAACTAGTTGTCTCACGTATCCGTCACTATTATTGGGACATAAAATAGACTTCTTATTGAACACAGTGTTTTCTTTTACTTTCCCTACATATAAGTACATGAAGTTTCAAAAACATTGCACCAGTAAATCTTGAATGGTTGTTCTTAGTATTATGGTTCCAATTTAAGATTTGCTTAAATAAGATAGGCATTCAAGTTACGGCAGTTTCGGCCACGTGACACGTTTGGGTAAAAAATTCAAAATTTAATTTTTACTTTCCGTGCAATACATGGTAATGTATAGGGAAAGTATTGGAATCATACCGAAAATCGCAACTCGAATTTTCGACGGATCTACACGTTTCGAGACCTCTAGAATACGAAAAAACTATTTTTAGCGTGACGTCTGTGTGTGTGCCTGTGCGTCTGTCTGTGTGTCTGTCTGTCTGTGTGTCTGTCTGTGCAATGTATGTATCCACTCTAACTCAAAAACTAATGGACCGAATTTCATAAAATTTGGTGGGTAAGTCACTTGGGTATGAACATGGTGCTGATTAGTTTTCGGTACGATTCGCAAAAACAGAACCCACCTTTTTTGCGAAATGACCCTTAGAAATTTCAGTTATCCACTCTAGCTAAATTACTAATTGACCAAATTTCACAAAATGTTGTAGATAAGTTACTTGTGGGATACTCTGATGCTGATTAGATTTTGGTATTATTCGGAAAAGAACAGCCTGCCTCTTTCTACGAAATGGCCCTTAAAAATCGCCAAAAGCTAAAAAAATCTACGTATGTTCCAATATATCAATTAAACGCTTGTTTTATACGTAATTTTTGATGAGGAAAAGAATAAGAACAACTCCAATGCTCTAGGGCTAACCGTTGTCAGGATATTTGAGATTTTCGCATTTAGTTGTGCCGATTTTGGAAAAATATCCAATTAAAAATAAAAACAGAAATTGAATTTAAAATGCAAATTCAGTATTATTTTGTGCAATTAAACTCAATTTAATGAATTATTAGAGAAACAAAGAAAGAAGGAATTTGAGTGTGCAGGGAAAGTCATGTGCTGCCCACATCAGATTTTTTATACAGGCTCTCTACAAAGAAAGTCTTTTTGAACAAATTATTCCTTATTAGTTTAAAGATCGTTAAGGGGAAAAAATGGTTCTCTAATATTTAAAATCCGTGGAAAAATTATCAAGGTTATAAATTTTAAAATATTTTTATCAGATCCGAAGGAACGGTGGAAATATAGATTTCAGGGGTGGTACACAAACTGAATTTCGTTAGAGAAAATTTGCATTCCAAATCTTACATGCATACCTATCTTTAGTAAAAGTTTTTTATAAGTCCCCATTTATCCGGCTTTAATGATAGATATCTCGAGCAATTTTCATCGTATTAATTGCAATGGAACATATTTGTTTGACTAATTGGGCCATGGAAAATATTTTTATACTTGAAAAGTTTTTCTAGGGGACTCTTATAAAAAGTTATATTTTGTATCTTTTTACCACAATAATGCCACATGATCAAAATGTGCAAAAGCGATAATCAACATTAATTAAAGAATTCTTACTTTCCTTATATACGTAATGTATAAGGAAAGTATTGTGACGGGCTCGAAAATTCGAATTCGAGTATTCGACGAGAGAGCACGTTTCAAGTATCCCTGATCACGAATCCAACATTTAAGTGATGTCTGTGTGAAAGTATGTGTGTGTGTATGTGTGTGTGTGTGTGTGTGAGTCCGTGGAGACGATAACTGACGAACGAATGGACCGATTCGAACGAAATTTGGTACAAAAATCACAATCCGTAAACACTGGGAGCCTATTGTTTTTATACGCAATCGAATGTTCAGAACTCCCCTAAATTTTCGAGTGAAATTTTGAAAAAATCGTCAAAAAATCAAAACCGCTAATAAAGTTACGCAAATAGGCATTTCTTATGTAATTTTTCATTAGAAAATGATTGACTGATACGCTTAAGATACTTTGAGTAATACTTTTGTATTTGATCGCCAAGTGTCATTTATCTGCTGTAAGAATAACTTATTTCTTCGTCCATAACGCTTTGCGACGATTTTAGCGGAATATCGCCAACTTCGCGACTTTTTGAAATGTTGCCAAATTAACGAAAATCTCGCCAAATGGATAAAAATGACGCTAAATCAATGAAAATGACGACTAATTGTCTAAAATTTAATATCTTGGAAAGAATATAAGTATCTACTATAAGAAAAACCTATTTTTTTACTGTAAAAGTAGTAAATTCATTACATTATATAAGGAAAGTCATGTGTTGCCCACATCAGATTTTTTAAATTAAAATCATGGATCTACGACCAATCGTTCTAGAGAATTGTATTGGTGCAACGTTCTTGAATCACCTTGTATAGCATAATTTTATTAAAACTATTTTGATGGAGTCAAAAATTCGAATTTAAATTTTTGATGGATTTATGTGTTCGATGGATTTACTAGTTTGATGGATTTACATGTTTATCGCATCCTTAAACTTGAATTGAGCGTTTCTGAATCGGAGGTTGTGATATCTGTTTACATGCTTCCGTGCAGGGGCGGCATTTCAGCATTTCATTTGGGGGTGCGATATTTGTATGAAAATCCACAATATGAAATAAATAAAATATTTGTTAACAGGGGAGGGGGAAATGGATCAGAAAATTGAATTGATGTTGAGAAAAGTAATTGTTGTTAATAAAATTTTTGTACATAATTGTTGTTAGCATAATTTTTCTAAATACAAATATCTATATTTGTTTACTTGTTATTGAAGTTTTAAACGCCAGTTCTTAGAGTCTGGGTGAAGAGAAAATTTTGTTACAATATCATCATAATCCAGTGGTATTCTACAGCTAAAATAGCTAAAGATGAAAATCTTTCTTGTACCATTGTACTGCGAAAATATTTTTTCAACCTCCTGAGACTCGAAAAAGAACTTTCACAACGGGCTGAGCTGATTAGCACAGTCAAAAACAATTTAACTAATAATATTATGACACAGGAAACAAATTTTTAAAATTCCGCTCTTTAAAATAATCCAGGCGACTATTAAAATTGGGATGGTCTATGTTTGCATTTTTCACCATTGAATAAAACAGTCGCAATTCACATAGCAATCCCTCTTTCTGGAAGTTATATACTTTGCATATGGTTGAAACTTTTTCTTTTTCTTTTCCGACATCTGATCTGGATAATACTGAATTAAGGGCAAACAAAATGGATATATTGTTCTCATTAAGTCTCAATTTCATTAGATACTGAATCTATAATTTCATATTGAATATTGATTCTGTGATATGATTTAACATCATCATGGAGATTTTTTTCACCGAATTCGCTGGGAATTTTTTTACGCCTTTTCAGTTTTGGAAAATTAGGGGGTTTATAGGTTTGTATGTGAGTGTGTGTAGTAGCGTGTAGCGACGTGAAGCAGCAGAAAAAAAGCTCCGCGCACATCAAATGTATCTAATAATTAAAGCATTTTTTAACACTTTACAACAAAGTTGAAAAGTGTTTATGACTTTGTTCATTCTGTCTGTCTGTCTGTCTGTCTGTCTGTCTGTCTGTCTGTCTGTCTGTCTGTCTGTCTGTCTGTCTGTCCGTTAGCACGATAACTGCCGTAAAAATGACTTTATCAAAATGAAATTTTAGTATGTTGTTCAGACGGTCTGTAGGACCTATGGGAATATAAATAAATAATATCACCCAATTAGTTTTTTATTGAACCCGGGTTGAAAAAATGAAATACATTGAACCCTATGGGACCTAATTTTTCAAACATTTTTTAAGTAAATTTAAAATTCACGAATTGCTTCGAAATTTTTAGAAAATATTCACATTATCCCATAGAATATATAAAAAAAAATTCAGTAAAATATGTTAAGTAGTTTTTTAATTAAAAATTATTTAATATAGGGAAAAAAACAAATTCAATTAAATTCTGACTTTGGAATATCTTCCAGAAAGAAAAGAGAGATATATTATATAATAAATATCTCTCCATTTGTTTAAACGTTTTGCATATGGGAGTGGCTTCACATTTTAAAATAAATTTGGTAGATAACAATTTTTCATTTTTAACACTTTACAACAAAGTTGAAAAGTGTTTATGACTTTGTTCATTCTGTCTGTCTGTCTGTCTGTCCGTTAGCACGATAACTGCCGTAAAAATGAGTTTATCAAAATGAAATTTTAGTATGTTGTTCAGACGGTCTGTAGGACCTATGGGAATATAAATAAATAATATCACCCAATTAGTTTTTTATTGAACCCGGGTTGAAAAAATGAAATACATTGAACCCTATGGGACCTAATTTTTCAAACATTTTTTAAGTAAATTTAAAATTCACGAATTGCTTCGAAATTTTTAGGAAATATTCACATTATCCCATAGAATATATAAAAAAAAATTCAGTAAAATATGTTAAGTAGTTTTTTAATTAAAAAAATTATTTAATATAGGGAAAAAAACAAATTCATTTAAATTCTGACTTTGGGATATCTTCCAGAAAGAAAAGAGAGAGATATTATATAATAAATATCTCTCCATTTGTTTAAACGTTTTGCATATGGGAGTGGCTTCATATTTTAAAATAAATTTGGTAGATAACAATTTTTCATTTTTTTAAAATTTTATATAACTCTTCATGATAAATTTAATTGATGGCATTTTAAATGCACTTTCCTACGTCCTAGAGAGTTAAAATTTGGTACACAGCTTAAATTTGTTGAACATTTTATTCGACAAAAATTTGATGGATCTTTAAATATAGATCATACATTTTTTTCGAAATGGCCTGAAAATAATCCCCGTTCACTTCTATAAATCATTGGTGTAATATTGTTAAAAATTCTGATGTGGACAGCACATGTCTTTCTCTGCAGACTCATATTCGTTCTCTTTATTTATTCAATGATAATTTGAGTTTATCTGCACAACATAAGCATTTTAAATGACATTGAATTTACACGTTAAACTTAAATTTGGTTCTCATTTGATAGCTGGACTTATTGTCAAAGGTGGCGTAGCGAAAACACGAAAAAACTAGAATATCTCAAGAACGGCTAGTCCTAGAGTAATGGGGTTAGTCTTATTCTTTTTGTTGTCAAAAATCACATATAAAATAGGAATTTAATTGATAAAAATTGAGCACACGTAGTCTTTTATTTTTATATATAACGATTTTTGCTGGCCATTTCGCAAAAATAGCCCGTTCCTTTTTCCCGAATCGTAGTAGAATAACCTACAAATGATTTATATACAAAATTTTGTTAAATTTGGTATATAAATCACTTGTAGGTTATTGAAATATTATACTCCAAATTTTGTTAAATTTGGTTCATTAGTTTTTAGCTAGAGTGGATAAAGGCAATTTCTGCGGCCATTTCGCAAAGAAGGCAGATTCTTTTATTACGAATCGTTCTATAATCTAATGAACATCAGGATTTCCCACAAAAAACATACCTACCAAATTGTATGAAATTCGGTCCATTAGTTTTTCAATTAGAGTGGATGTAATATCCACACAGACACACAGAAACATACACAGATACACCCTTACACACACAGACGTCTTCCTAAAAGTAGTTTTTTCGTGTTCTAGAAGTCCCAAAACGTGTAGATCTTTTGAAAATTCGAGTTCCGATCTTCGGCACGATTCCAATACTTTGAGTACATACACATACACATATATATTATCTGTGTATTATCTGTGTATCTAAATTCCGTGCCTATGCAATTACAATAGTTGTGATTTTAAATGATCCCTAAACTTTTATTATTTCTTCAAGGAAGCCTAATTTTAACATATGCAGAATGCAAATATCTCAAGCGATTGTAAGATGAATTACATAAGAATTGCTGAATTTTTTTCACACAAAATTATTTAGCTCTGGAGTCTGGAATACAAGTTATATGAATGAAATATTCATTGATTTTGCATAAAGAATCAGATGATTTATATTTCGATACAGTTTTAAATATTTAAGTATAATAAATTACTGTAGTGCTGTGATAATGTAAAAGATATTACCACTGAATGAATCACATTTTAGAAATTTTTAATTGAAATTACATTTCAGTTGGAAAGTGTTTCATAATCAATGCTTATGCATGATTGTTTACTTATGTAAAATGTAAACAGCAAAATATGTAGGATGAGTTGTATAAGAATTGCTGTATTTTTTTTAACGCAAAAGTATTTAGCTCATGGAGTCTGCATAACTGATATGAATGAAATTTTCATTGATTTTACACAGAGAAGGACGATTTTTTTAGATGAAGTTTTACGCATAGAGTTTAATTACGTGTAGCTCCATGGTCTTAAGTTTTTAAATAAAATAAATTATTTTAGTACTGTGATGAATGAAATGGACAATATTATGAATGAAAAATGTTATTGGAAAATGTTATGAATGAAATGCTGCTTTTATAGAGAGAGCTAGGCGTGTTATTTTTTCTATGACGTCATTTGAATGAATTTCAGTTGTTTTCGATGAAGTTTTCAAATATAATAAATTATCGTAGCATTATGATAATTCTAAAATTATTACCGAGGAATGTATCACATTTTAGAGATGTTTAAACCAGGCAATTTATATTTCAATGCCGTCATTTGAATTAAGTTCATTTTTCTCAATGAAGGTGTAAGTTTTCAAATATAATAAATTAATGTAGTATTGTGATAAGTTTTAAAATATTACTTAGGAATGTATTGCATTTTAGAGATGTTTAAATAAAATTGCATTGAAGTTGGAAAGTGTTTCATAATCAATGCTTTAAGCATGATTGATCTTTCTTGTTTAAATTTAAGCATTGTTTTATTGGAAAATGCACCTATCAATTGTAATTTACTCAGTCGGTACAGATATACAACGTTTCTAAACCGTTTTACCTAAAATTATTTTTTCCCTGAGATGACTAGATGAAGCAGTCAAATTTCTGCTTATGTTAGGGCATGCGCAGAGAGTATTTTTCTTCTTGCTGGTAATATTGACACTGTGCCAAGTTCTTTGCAGTTAGCGTTTAGCTGAAGCTAGCTTCTCTTGCTTCATCTCACCGTACGCCATTGGATATATAGATGTTGTATACAGTATATAAGTAACTGTGTGTTCCTTGAGTTTGTGAATGAGATATCTCATGAACAAATAATGCGTTTCGAAAGAATATTGTTCTTCCGTTGCATCCGTTGTTGACATCGATCGGAGTTTAACAAGACTCGCATCTCTATAACAGGGTTTCAGACAATTTCTAGGTCAGAAACTAAGACATCCTGATGCTCCAAGTTAAGCGACCGTTGCGCGTGGTCGTTTTGAACTAAACAAAGTCGTGTTTTATCACTCTGTATCTCGTTAAAATGGCTTAAGCATTCCAGGTCTCATGTGCTATCATGGCGACCACTTCAATCAGAAGGCTGTCAAATACACACACATATATATAGGGTGATTAAAAAAAGATGGGCTAAACTTTACGTGGTGGAAGTACACACCACACCAAGCATTTTCCGTCATAGTTTACCAGGTCGGAAATGAAACGTAAAGGCGCCAGTGGGTGCTTAATGGTGAAACCGATGAGGAGAGGCGAAAATACAAGAATGACTTAGAAGTTATAAAATGGTATTTAATAAACAATAATTACAGTAATAGTTCAAAAGAGCGACCGCCAACCTGAATGCACGTGTCACAGCGGCGATGGAGTGATTGGCAAGCGATCTCGAACAGACGAGGCGTGTCGCGCACTTCGGCAGCAACGGCCGAAATTCCAGCCACGAGTTCGTCTCTAAATTCAAGACTCTTGATATAACCCCATAAAAAGAACTTAAGACACGACACGAGATCGGGTGATCGTGGTTGCCAATCTATGGGACTACCAATCCATCATCCCGGAAAATTAATTTCCAGATAGTTCCTTACCTCATGTTCAAAATGAGAGCGGAAGAAAAGAAATTGTATAAAAGTTCTTCTTCACCAGATGGAATTTGCATACATAGTTTTTTTCTTCAACTAGACAATAACAACCAGAATGACTCTTTTAAGTTTGCTGAAGGGCCGCTTCCTAATGAGTAAGTTACCTGTAACGCTTTTGCGTTTCATTTCCGACCTTGCAAACTATGACGAAAAAGGCTTGGTTTGGTGTGTACTAACCTACCTCTCGTAAAGTTTGGCCCATCTTTTTTGAATCACCTTGTACAGACTTATACAGACTTCTTATACAGACTTCTTATAAAGACTTATATATACACAGACATCGACATTTTAATTGATTCATATTCACACATGATTCAAATACATATATGCATCTACATCCTAGAGCACAGCCCCCCCCCCCCCCCATCAATATGCTTTCCCTTTGCACATAATCTATGTATTCTAAAGAAAGTAAAACTAGATAGTTAAATCAGTGTGATTAATTAAAAGTATTTGAAAAACTGCTTCTGAATTCTTTGTTAGAACACTTAATTTATCTGCAGAAATAAAGTGTACAAAATGGTAAAATAAAATGCAACTAACCTGGGGAGTTATAAATAAATGAAAGGCGCAGCATTGCATTTAATAATTTTATTAAGATATTTATGTAACATTTTAAATACTATTTTTAAACTTCAAGGAAATGTATTTTTACAGACATTAAATGCGAAAATAAAATATAAATCAGATTTTAAAAAGAGAAAATGCATAAATAACTGACTAAAAACAGGAGAATGTTGGGTATAAAATTTTGACTTAATCCTTTTAGTTTAGTTTCTTGGCACATAAAACAACTATAGAGAGAGATATTTTTGGTTTACTTTAAAAGTTGGCTTTTAATTCCTGAAATATAACTAATAAGACTTACTAATAAAAACAACAAGTAACAACAGAATGCAAGCATTTTCAATCCCTAATAAAATTAGAACATTACTTTCATTACAGGCCGAAATTCCTTTTTAATTTCTATCATAATTAATTTTTATTGCACAAAATCATGAAATTATTTGGAACTGCACTGTGTATTTTATTTTAAAGTAATTTCCTCTTTCATTGGATTACTTAGCGCATTTTGAAATTTTTCTGCCAAAATACTACAGCATTAATCTTAGAGCAATGGGACTAATTTATTTGTTCTGTCGCTAAAAACTGCATATGAAATAGGTATTTATTCATTTTTTTAATCAATGTTATTCATTTATTCCAGTATTTGTTGATTTTCGAAAGCCCATTATATTAAAAAGGGCTAGTTTTATTTTATCGATTTTTTTTGTTTTTCATAATTCAGTGCTCCAAAACGGTGTGCCGCGGCACGTTGGTGTGCCACGGCACATTGGTGTGGCATGAGACGATGCTAAGTGTGCTGCTGCGCAATGCCTCTACAAGAGGGGAAATGAGCATTTCTAATAAAAAAAATGATAAGCGGTTGTGCTCGAAAGGGCTTGACCAAGAACTGCTGTGTCTAATAGTGAGCTGAATATAAAACTATTGATATAGTCAGTAAAACATGCACAGATATCTTATTAGTTATAGATAAGAGTTAATATTTGCTTCAAGTTATAAATTCATAAAGTAAATGCTAGTTATAATTACAAGTAAAAAATAGTAGGTAACTGTAAAGTTAAATGTATCAAATTAAAGAAAATGTAATTTTTGTGTATAAGTTTGAATGATAGTGCTGTTCAGTAATGTTCAACCCTGAGATGATTTTGAATTACGGCGAATGCAACCGATCTCCTAGCGATAGGGAATACTATCACAGTTTCCTTAAAGCCGGCATCCTTCTAGAGTTTTTATTCTGCAGCTGGTATGTCAATTGCAATCAACAGGTTCGTTTTACCGTTGATATGACTCAGAAAGATAACGAGTACTAATGGAAAATGGTGAAATAGCTAATTTAGCCTATTTCTCGTCCTATCTGTACGCGAGTGTCCAGGTCGTAAATACTGAAAACCTCTTCATCGGGCTTCTCGAAGCCGTCACCTGCTCTACTGCATGCAAGAGATCTTGTCGATTCGTCTATAAAGGCTCTCATTCTGGTGGGAAAAGTGCAGTGACAAATATGTGTTAGAAACTTATCGAGCCTACTGAAAACAGTGGCTTTAAATGATCCTAGTTGATTTCAAAACTTCAAAGGGATGCTTATTTTTCCATAGATTTTGTCAATCAATCAATCAATCACCGTGAGTGAGAGGCCGAACTATTGGGTTTACAACCTGACTATGCCTCGCCACGGAATTTGAAATTCGACGATACAAAATAAAACTTAACTTTTAAAAATATAAGATACTGTAATTAAGTTGTCAATTATAGCAGTTAATCGTCTTGAATTTGCCCACAGTACTATATGCAATAACATACAAAGCATACATCTACTCATAAGTTTGGATCTATCAAAAGAATATATATATATATATATGTTAAATATTTAAAAAAATTATTATGCAATGAAAATTATTATGCAAAATATTAAAAATTATGTAAAATTATGTATTAAAAAATATGTATAATAAAATTATGTAAAATATTAAATATATTACGTAAAATATTAAATTATTATGTAAAATATTTGTTACATATTTTTAAATGGCATATGTCTATACAAACTAATTTCTGAAGGCAAATATAGTTATATACATATTTGCATAGATATGATTAAACTTCAACATCACTTATTCTACTCATAAGTTTGGACCTATCAAAAGAATATATATATATATATATGTTAAACATTTAAAAAAATTATTATGCAATGAAAATTATTATGCAAAATATTAAAAATTATGTAAAATAAATTATGTAAAATTATGTATTAAAAAATATGTATAATAAAATTATGTAAAATATTAAATATATTACGTAAAATATTAAATTATTATGTAAAATATTTGTTACATATTTTTAAATGGCATATGTCTATACAAACTAATTTCTGAAGGCAAATATAGTTATATACATATTTGCATAGATATGATTAAACTTAAACATCACTTATTCTACTCATAAGTTTGGATCTATCAAAAGAATATATATATATATATATGTTAAACATTTAAAAAAATTATTATGCAATGAAAATTATTATGCAAAATATTAAAAATTATGTAAAATAAATTATGTAAAATTATGTATTAAAAAATATGTATAATAAAATTATGTAAAATATTAAATATATTACGTAAAATATTAAATTATTATGTAAAATATTTGTTACATATTTTTAAATGGCATATGTCTATACAAACTAATTTCTGAAGGCAAATATAGTTATATACATATTTGCATAGATATGATTAAACTTAAACATCACTTATTCTCAGAGCAACTTATATACATAATACACACAAGAACTTAACATTACTCATATAAAATAACTTTGTAGTGAGTAAGACTCCCTAGTGGTAACATATTAAGTATATAAAAAAATAAAATTACATCACACATATTAAAATTAAATCATATGATACATAATGCAGTTAATACCTGTTATTCTAATGAACAATTTTCTAAGCAATACAGGATGTAATAGATACAGTCAAATAAAACGTTCATTTTCTTCTAAATATGTAAAAATCTGTTGAATGCGTCTTCGTGCACAATGGAAAATTCCGATTTTTTTTTTAAAGTTCTTAAAACCAATTGATATTTATAGAGAATTTTTTTCTGATTTCAAATATCTAAGCGAAAATCTCTTAAAATAATTATTTATTTAAATATCAAGGAATGAAAAACCGCAAAATCTTCTCAAAGACAAAACGGCCCGTGATTGGCTGTGACGTCACGCGGCCCGAACGACCTGTGATGCAACATTCTACTATGTGCTGTTTCTATTGAGATATTCGCAAGTAGTTGGCGTTTAATTTTGTTTACAATTTGTTTATAATTATTTTACCCATTTGTTCTTGGTCTGCTTGAGTTTAAATTATTTGTTCCTTATATTATTTTATTGTAAACATGGATTCAGGTTTTGTTAAAGGGCAATCAGACAATTTGCCCAAGATTGATTCTATCATGATGGCTCTGTATTTTAAAAACAACATGGATTTTGTGACGGCTGAATCTCGTGGTGTAAAAGTTGATAGGTAAAATTTACCCCTTTTCTTGATTTTTTTCTGGACATTAAAGAAAAACATTTGTATTTATATGCTTAATTTTTTATTGAATAAATGTTTTATGTGCAAGAGCACTTTAGCTATATATGTTTCATGAAGGTTCTAAACATAATATTTTATTTACAAATTAAGCAGTTTTTTACATTTAATTACATTAAAAGCTGTTTTACATTTAATTACATTAAAAACAGTTTTACATTTAATTGCATTAAAAGCAGTTTTACATTTTTTTTCTTTGTGACTAAAACAGTTTGCCCTCCCCCCCCCCAGAAAAAGTCAGTAAAAGTAGTCATTATTAGTGTCTTTCCTTGTCTTGATATTGTTTAAATTTGGGCGAATGTCATGTTATTCGTGGAAAATGATTCATATTTTTTAGTATTATATATGACCTTTTTCTGTAAAGATTAATTAATAGAACCATGGTTCACACAAAATGGCAGATCCAATCGCCTTGCACAAGAAATTTTCATTCATGAATAGTCACATCCCATATCCAATCATTGTCTGTCATTACGTTGATCATCACCTAATGGCATCCTGTCTTACAAAAAAGACTATGATAGAATGTTAAAGTGTAAAATTAAGAAGCTATGTGATTTATATTAAGATGTAAAGTACATATGGGGAATGATGTCCATTATTGATTTGACACCGTAAATATAATTAAAATTTTCATTTAAAAGAGCTTAATTTTCAAATATTAAATACTAATATTAAAAATAACATAAATGTAACTTACTTCAAAATGATCTTCACATACAAAACGTGTTGTCTTTAATGACAGTGGTGGATTTTGTTTAGTATTTCTCTTCATTGCTTGATACCATTTTTTACGAACAACATCATTTTTAGGCACAGATATAAAAATTTTATTTGGTGATGTGATACTAGTAGAAGTGCACATTGGAACTATGCAATACTTCCAATGTGCACTCAAAATGTGTGTGTTACATTCAAAAGTATTTTACATAATAAACAGAACTTTTGAATGTAAACACACGTTCACAGATTCGTGCGATGAGAACGACTAGAACCTTGTGACGTCACATCCCGTTCGCGCCAAATTGGATCGTTTTCCCGCAAAAATCAGAAAGGCGAACTTTGATTGCAAATAAAAAGATAAATACGGCTCGGAGAATAAAAATTTTTATGTTTTTCTTCATTTTGAAACATTTCGAATCGAATAAAGAAATAAAAAAAATAGACCGGAATTGTCCATTATCCGTGGTGATATAATTAGCCCATTTTTCGAAGCGTATTACCGTTGGCGAGAGGAACCTAGTTGATTTTAAAACTTAAAATGCACGCTTTTTTTCCATAGATATTGTCAGTAAAATAGCTGACAGGTCGGCAAAGTGACAGTATTCTGTTTTATTTTTACTTTCCTTATATACATAACGTATAAGGAAAGTATTGTGACGGGGTCGAAAATTCGAATTCGAGTTTTCGACGGGAGAGCACGTTTCAAGCATCCCTGGTCACGAATCAAACATTTTTGAAGTGATCTCTGTGTGTGTGTGTGTGAGAGAGAGTATGTGTGTGTGTGTGTGTGTGTGTGTGTGTGTGTGTGTGTCAGTGAGTCTGTGGAGACGATAACTGACGAACGAATGGACCGATTTGAACCAAATTTGGTACAAAAATCACAATCCGCAAACACTGGAAGCCTATTGTTTTTATACGCAATCGAATGCTCAGAACCCCCCTAAACTTTCGAATAAAATTTTGAAAAAATCGTCAAAAAATTAAAACCACTAATAAAGTTACGCAAATAGACATTTCTTATGTAATTTTTCATTAGAAAACGATTGACATAAATTTTAGAACGCTAACATGAACCGTTCTCGAGATATTGTACATTTTTCAAAAAAATTATGAAAAAGTCATGTAAAATAAAAAAAAATATTTCCTATTGAGAAACATGTTCACTTTTCATATGTAATACCATGCGATAAATTGAGTGACATCGTTCTCGTGGATCAAGCTCGTCCCATTCATGAAAAAAGATACTTTGAATAATACTTTTGTATTTGAACGCCAATAGTCATTTATCTGCTGTAAGAATAACTTATTTCTTAGTGCATATCGCTTGGCGAGATTTTGGCGACGAATTTGGCGGAATGTCGCCAACTTGGCGACTTTTTTGAAATGTGGCCAAATTAACGAAAATCTCGCCAAATGGATAAAAATGACTCTAAATCAATGCAAATAACGATTAATTGTCGAAAATTCAATATCTTGGAAAGAATATTAGTATCTACTATAAGATAAACCTGTTTTTTTTACTGTAAAAGTAGTAAATTCATTACATTATATAAGGAAAGTCATGTGTTGCCCACATCAGATTTTTTTACCTTATTTTAGTGTTAAAATAACTTTTAACCAGTATCGTCTGTCTCTTTAATAGCTTCAAATGCAAATCATGGAAATAATTGTTTTAAAACCATACTAAAGAATTTCTGTGCTTCAATTCAATTTGTGAACGTTCCCTGGATTCATGGATTTTGATGATTAAAAGAGTACGGAAAAGTCCCGAGAAAGTGGTGCAAGTCAGGAAATTTGACAATTTATTTAGTCCTAAATTAGCATTTTCAGGAAACAAATTTTCTTTTGTTTGAATAAATGAAAATACTGGCAACATTTTTGTAATTTGACTTTTTTTCATAGAGGCGCTGTATAAAAAGTTCATTTTGTTAACTTTTTACAAAAATATGGCACAACATTTTAAGTATTATTTCATAATTTTATACCTTATTCAAAGCATTTTGCAATTCGAATTATGGGTCTACTATCAACGGTTCAAAAAATCTTCCACTGTTCACTTTCTATGGGACGACACCCTATATAAATTGTGTGTGCGATTTGATTATGAAATACACTAATTTTTCATAATTTGCGAACATGGAAATTTAATGTTTTAGTTCATTAATAATTTCAAACTGCTAAACAAATTCCACAGTATTGAGAAATCGTTGGTTATATTAATTTATATTAGTGATGATAAAGATATCAGTCTGTGGACATGTTACCAACGCTTAGAGCATATTAGGGCTTCCAATATGCCAGGTATTTGTACAACATTCCAGAATTTGGAAGATTATAGATTGGACGATATCTCTGTTAATATAGATGTGATTAAGTGTAACGGTAGTAACACGGGGCTAGGGTACTGCAAGACGCCATATTACAGAAACGATTTCAAGCTACATACCGATACCCATATCTCGAAATCTTCAGTAATTAAAATAATTTGAGATGTCCCGTTAGAAAGGTCTATGGTAGTCTAGAATATTATTCCAAAGTCGCAGGGTTCTATCTTCAAAAGCGAGAAAGATACATACAGCTTTCTGGTTTTCTGAAGAAGCTAGTAAATGTACAATTTTCTTCTTTTCCTCTCTCTCCTTTTCCCCTTTATTCATGCAGCATATCGACTACATGCAAAATTCATTTGACTTTGACGACATTTTCAGAGATGTCCACAAAAACAAGGTGAGACAGGGTTCCCTAAAAATCTGAAGTTTTACGTCAAAGTCTTTTCTTATTTTAAGTCAATGAAAATCTCGTGCAACTCAGGACACAAAAATGTAGCCATTGCATTGCAAAGCGGAAATTTTTTAAAAACATTTGATTTGGAAGATAGCCTGTCATTACTTTTCTTGAATATATAGTCTAATGCATAAAGAAAATATTGTGACGGTCATGTTTCAGGCATTTCTGAATACGATTCAAACATTTGTGAGGTGATGTGAATGTGTGTGTGTGAGAACTATGTATGTGGATGTATGTGTGTGTGTATGTGTGTGTGTGTATGTGTGTATGAGAAGTATATATGTGTGTGTGTGAGAACTATGTACGTGGATGTATGTGTATGAGAAGTATGTATGTGTATGTGTGTGTGTGTGTGTCTGTGTGAGAAGTATGTATGTGTATGTGTGTGTGTGTGTGTGTGTGTGTGTGTGTGTGTGTGTGTGTGTGTGTGTGTGTGTGTGTCTGTGTGTGTGTTAAGTATGTAAGTCTGAGGAGAGGATATCTCACAAACAAATGAGGCGATTCGAACGAAATTTTGGTACAAAAATTACAATATGTGAGTATTAGAAACCTATTGTTTTTAAGCGCAAACGAATGATCGGTAAAATCCCAAATTTCCGAATGAAACTTTGAAGAAATCATTAAAACAGTAAAATCTTTAAAAGATAGAGATGCATACTATAAAAAGTAGCTTTAGAATCAATGAAAAGGTAATTGGATTCAACACCAAATTTTCCAGATTCTGGCGTAGAGATTTGTTCTGTGGTAAATCCTCATCGTTATTCTTCAACAGTTGCCTCAGCAAAAAGGGGCAATTTATGACCAAAATATTTGACAATATATATATACATATATATGTATATATATATATATATATATATATATATATATATATATATATATATATATATATATATATATATATATATATATATATATATATATATATATATACACACACACACACAAGTGGTTGAAATATTCTAGGAATTACGAATAAGATCGTTTTTAAGTTTGAAATGTGGGTATTATTTGGTTTCGCGGTCATTGGAAGGTTTCATTATCTGGAAGCTGATTAATATATTTTATTCATCTCAACATATCCTTACCTAGGTCAATTATATTGAATGCGAATGAAAAATCGTTTCTATAAATCGAATTGTCCTTAGAAAAATCATAATGTGATGTATTTGAGACTCTTAACGAATCGATGCATTCAACCTAAAGATTTGAGTTGATCGAGTGCCATTATCGAGAACCCGTAACACATCCTACATTCGAACGATGGATCTTACGCATCGCCAATTGACGCTATATCCATTAAGCTACTCGGACGATAGTTCTTCTTTTATAGTTCAAGTGAGCGCTACAATAGTAGATTAAGCATCTGCACTTAATCTCTCACAAGGTTAAACTTTTTTAATATCCAGAGTTATTGTAAGTAAATCGTGAAAGATGTACTTTGAAGAAAATCCTTAAGACAACCAGTTACGTCTTTCTTAAAGAAACGTAAAGTACCCTTATATGTTATCGAAAAATATTTTTAGAGAATTGATATTGGAAGTTTTAATAATAAAAAATGGAAACACGCAGGTATTTTGCAATTAGTACACATCAATTACCTTTCAATAACCTAATAATGGAATTTTTCTTTTAGTTACTTTGCTAAACGAAAATTTTAATCTAATCCCACTTCAAAGACGAATAAAAATAATTTTAACTTTGTTAATTAAATCTTAAGTGGAATATTTGAGCGATGACACTCAAAAAATATATCCTTTTAGTCGCGATTTTTCAATTTCGAACTTTTTTCGAATATTTTTATGCTTTAGTGATGACTATGCATGGATTTAAATTTAATTAATAATTATTCAATCAATAATTTTAATTACTTAATTGGATGGGATATACTGCGTAACATAATTACGGTACAGCTGAAACTCGTTTAATCAGAAATGGGTGAATTTTACATAATTAGAATAATTGTGGACCTGGTGGTGACTTTTCATCAGAAATGTACGTATTAAGAGTCATCGCCAGGATGATGAATTCAGGATGTAGTTCATTTAACGTACACTATATGACAGCATGCAGATTACATGACAGTATCTTAAGATTGGTTTAAAGTGTTTTAATCTTACAAAATACATATCTTGCAGGACCTGATATAATTTTATACGTTTTTAATTTCATTACAACAATACATATGGCAAGGGATATGTGATGGGATCGAAAATGTTATTCTCAGATTGGCTTCGAGCATTACTGAATTGAATCAAACAGTTTTTCAAAGATGCCCGTATGTCTGTCTACCTGTATACATGGTTTGCGAGCATGATATCAAGACGAAGAGACGGAGATTTGATACGATTATTTCAATAGATAAACGTTAGATTGATTAAATGTCTTGAATTTCTAGGCTAGCACAAAGTACGTTCAGCTGTAAAGCAGAGTACGTTTACTAATAAAGTACTACATTAGGGCTAACGTCCAGGCTAACTGTACATTAGGGCTAAACGTCTTTAGTTTCAAGATGTTCTTTCTTTATTTCAAACCCAGACCTTCCGACCTACCAGAATGTGTTTTCTAGATGTTCGGAATAGAAGATCCTTAATTTTTGAGTACTTTTTCGAACACCGAAAAATATTTTAAAAATTCTTATGTGAGCAGCACATGACTTTCCTTATAAATATAATGCAATGGATTTACTAGTTTTACAGTCAAAATATAATGTATAAGATCCACGCCGTTGTGTTTTCATCGCTGAATTGTACATTTGGCGATTTTCCGGATGACAACATGTAAAACTATTTCAAAATACCCAATTAACTTATACTCGCGCAACTCATTATTTGATTATTTGATTATTTCTTTGAAAAATGTGAAATATATCGAGAACGGTTTATGCTAGCAATCTAAAATTTATTTTAATCGTTTTCTAATGGAAAATTACATGAGAAATGACTATTTACGTAACATTATTAAAAGTTTTAATTTGTTGATAATTTTCTCAAAATTTCACTCCAAAATTTAGGGGTCGATTGCGCATGAAAACAATAGGCTTCCAGTATTTATAAATTGTAATATTGTACCAAATTTTGTTCGAATCGCTCCATTCGTTCGTGAGATATTGTTTCCACAGACTCTCTCTCTCTTTCTCTCTCTCTCTCTCTCTCTCTCTCTCACAGACACACACTTCAAAAACGTTTGGTTCGTTTTCAGGGATGCTTGAAACGTGCTGTCTCGTCGAAAACTCGAATTCGAATTTTCGACGCCATCACAGCACTTTCCTTATACATTATATAATGTATATAAGGAAAGTAATATGCAAAATGTATATTAAATGTGTGTATAAATGTGTGTCTATATAAAGTAAATAGTGTGTATAGTGTATAGAAAAAGTGTATCTACATAAATTCAATGCATAAAAATATTAAATGAAGCATGGAAATATTAATGACTGTATTTGTCAGTCACACCTGAAGAATTTGAAGTAAACTTCGTTTATAGTTTTAATAGTTCATTTTGAACTCGGTTAATAATCTGATTTGCCAGTTCAGTTTAATTGTTGAGGATAAACTATGACGAAAAAAAAAAACCGATTTTGTAAAACGCAGTTTTAAAAATTTCGATGAAATTTTTTCTCTATATTCTTACTAAAATTTTCTTCTGAAACATCAATTTTGAGAATCGGCTAAAGTAGAGCTTAGATGATAACTTTCATGAATTCAGCACCAAATTCCAGAAGGGATTGGGAATTTCCATTGGATTTCCATTTCCGGTTTGGCAAGATCTCATTTCTGTTTTTTCCAAAAATTCGACACACCGCTTCAAACCATTCGGAAATTTCTTCATAAAATTCTTGTTATTGATGCTTCAATGTGATGACAGATTAGGATTAAAAAAAATTTATAACTTTCCATAGGAAATCGCGAATGGAATAAAATATTTTTCAGCTGTTAAAATGAACTGTTATGCAAGGCTTTCCACGTCGGAATTTATGTTTAAGGTATAAATTCAAAAAAATGTATTTTGTCTCAACCTTCTGAAATTCAAAATGTCTTTTAAAATTTTATACTTGACATATTGGTTATGTATTTTCTAGGCAAGTTTGTGCTGCTATATATTATATACTTTTACAAAATTAATTTGTAAATTTTGTTTAAAATAATTACATTAGTTATAAGTATAGGAAATAGTTTGTATTCCCTAAATATTTTCTATTTCAATAGTAAGGGGCTCTATAATTAAATCACTCACCTATTTAGTGGCTGAATCACGAACCATTTTGTTGTCGTAACACGTTGTCTGGGTCACTACAGGGGGTGGATCCCATTACCCCTTTGAGCAACCCAATTCAGACCGGATCCCACTGACTATAGATAGCAACCACAGGGCCTATAGCCTCCTTACCCTAGCTCATCACCTCTGGGAATGACTTTCGAACTGTATATTTATCGTGATCATACTCCACGTAGACACGGGGATAATTTTGGGCGGCGGTGAAGATCGAACTCAGGTTTTCCATTTTCTTCGTGCGATCTTCTCGTCATAACCACGGATATCAAGACACTTTCTTGAATATACAGGACTTATGCAGAACTTAAAATGACATTTGGGTTTTGAAAACTATGTAGGGTCATGCACGGACTAGCAATTGATCTGACCGCTGAATTGGTTAATCTTATCTGATTGAGATTTAGTCGAAGGTTCGATATTTTTAATTTTCTGCATTATCAATTTCAAAGGTAAGGTAAGAATTAAAAATCACGATGCCAGTTCATAAGTCATGATGTAAATATGTAAACTACTTGAATAAAACCTGATTGAATTGTTTTATTTTGTCTCCAAGTGCAGTATATATAGACTCATGAATATTATTAATACAGTGTTTAAAATTAAAATTTGTGGAAGTCAGTTGTGTAGTATTAATTAATAATTATATTTCAGGAACTCGCATAAAGAATTTATGGTGGGTTTTAATGCAGCAAATGATGCAATGTACGGAAATACGATTCACGAGTAATAAAATTAGGAATGATAAATAAACCCAAAGAAATGATTTTATTTATGAAGGAGTTAAACGCCAACCAAATGGTTGGTTTCTTTCACCACACACTTATGTCAAACTTATAAAATAATATTTTACTTTCCCTATAATGCATGGTTATGTATATATAGGAAAAGTTTTAGAAAAAGGCCAAATATTCAAGGATTTATTTCGAGGGTTTTTTAACACTAACGTTTTGCGACGTTCAGATAGATCTAGGCTTGTTCGTACTGAAGAAAGAAATAAAAAATTTCTGAAAATTGCGTCTTCTTTCATGATTTTACTTCCGCTGCATTTTACGGTATGATCTACTTTATTATTTAAAATAATAATTCCTGAATATTAAAGCAAATTACCATAAATTACATTTTTCGTTACGCATAATGTGATTTACATATCACATTTCAGTTAAATAGTACAAATTGCATCAGATAAAATATTTAAATTCGCAAATTTAATTTTAGTGGAGGTTGTAGTTTCAGACTTTGAAAAACCGATTTTTCAAATTTAATTTTTAGAAATATGTTGCACTTTCAAGATTAAGCTGAAGCAGATAAAATAAAAATCGCAAGTAAATTAAATAAAAAGTGCATTTGCATGCATTGCAATTTTCTTCAGGTTGGTGTTTTTTTAAATATTTTTTCTCAGTTTCAAAGTTTTTTATATGTCTGCATGATTGCAAAAAAAGTTATTTTCCAATTTGCTATAAAATCAATATATATATCAAATAAATGCTCATACACAAAACCTAAAATGCTGAATTGAGGAATAAATTTGTAATAAAAATATTTTTGTCTGATTTTAAAATGAAATATGAAAATTAGTATATATCATCTGTCACTTTTACTTAAAATCTTTCATCTTTCATTTTTACTCTTTTACTTTTACGTAAAATATTTTTAAATGTTATAGGCTTAGTGCACAGAAGCATTAAATAGCTTCACTTTAATGAATAATATATTGTTTTTTGTGGCTTTAATTGAAAAATAATTTTTTGGAAAGTATACTCAATTATTCAATTTTTAACTTATTCTCTTTAATTTTTCTTCAAAATCATATGTGTAAAAAACAGCCAATATATATATGTATATATATATATATATATATAATAAACACTAATGCTCCACTTCTACTTTCTATCGCACAATGATGAAACATGATATAAAGTTCAATATACCTGTCGCCCTTTATGACGAGTTTATGCTTGGAAACAAAATAATCCCCTCCTAAGATAGAATTTTGAAGTCTTTCTGCTTAATTCATTCCACATTTCCCGTGATCCGTTTTTCACGAGCGCTACCAAGATATTATATTTTATTCAATTTGTTTCAAAGGATTTTTCATCCCTTGAGCAAACATCCAAGTTAAAAGTAGTATATACACATTCCGTATCCTTTCACAGGAAGAGCTTTTCTTAAAAATTTCAATTTTCCAACTATTCCATCTACAGGTGACCCTGGGCATAGTGTAACTTCTGCCATAACGAACGAAGAACTCCATCTGTTTCTGTTTGAGAAATATATCAAGAAATATTTTAGGTAGTATATTGCACAGCTCACGTTTCATAGTTGGGGAAAGGTGGGTCAAGTAACCAATCTATACTGATCAGTTTAAATGGATATAATCCAATAAAATAGCCAGCTAGGCATAGTAGGACAAAATAGCTACTATATAAATAGAAAAAGAAAATTAAAACACTTAACCAATCTATACTGATCAGTTTAAATGGATATAATCCAATAAAATAGACAGCTAGGCATAGTAGGACAAAATAGCTACTATATAAAATAGAAAAAGAAAATTAAAACACTTAATCAATCTATTTTGATCAGTTTAAATGAATATAATCCAATAAAATAGCCAGCTAGACATAGTAGGACAAAATAGCTACTATATAAAATAGAAAAAGAAAATTAAAACTCTTAACCAATCTATACTGATCAGTTTAAATGGATATAATCCAATAAAATAGCCAGCTAGGCATAGTAGGACAAAATAGCTACTATATAAAATAGAAAAAGAAAATTAAAACACTTAACCAATCTATACTGATCAGTTTAAATGGATATAATCCAATAAAATATACAGCTAGGCATAGTAGGACAAAATAGCTACTATATAAAATAGAAAAAGAAAATTAAAACACTTAATATCGCAAAAAAATTATTTAACATAATTTTAAAAATAATACAATAAATAAGAGACACAAATGCTGTTATTGTCAGTACATAAGCAGTACAATATTTCCATTTCAAAATATAAAGATTACACTTAATTGGGAAATAGCAAAATGCTTTGTGTAATGAGTAAATAAAAGAACATGATCTTATGCAAAACAATTTTGTAGTTGTTTTGTTATCAATGAGTTTTTTATTTATTTAGAAATGGCCATGCACATGATCCATTCAATCATTCGCTTATGGACCAACCAAAATCGTGAACCGCTTACCCGTTGCAAGACGTTGTCCTAGCTCATCAATGGGGGCAAAACACACTGCAGCACAAAATCAATGCTCGCAGGTGGGATTCGAACCCACAACCCAGTAGCCGATCGAGAACGAGGACACGCTTGCTTTGACTTCTCAGCCACCTCGTCGGTATCAACAAATAATAATAAGCATAAAGCCAATAATAAGTATACAATCAATAAGTATAAAACATCCCATTTACCTTACATACAAGTTCGTAAAATATATTTGTTTTAAATGTAAATCTTCGTTAAACATATCTGCGTGATTCAGGATCAGCTTAAAAAACATTAACTATACACAAAGTGATTTAGCGATTCCCGATATGTCATAGCTTATTGAAGATAAAAAAAATAGCATATGGACACTTTATCCCCCATGGCTACTTTACCCAATCCTTCTCTATCTTGCACAGTATATTCATTACACAGTATATTAATTACACAGTATATTCCATTCTCACTTACCCCATCCCACGCAGTAAAAATAGATGAATTTAATTTCCTTAGGAAACACGACGACAACACTTGTGTGAAGATGGCTTCCTTCTAATAACATCCACATGAACACAGACGTCCTGGCGTACTCCATGAGGGTGTAGAACATCTTGCACAGTATATGCTGTAAATTGGAAAAGACGTGAGCAATGGAACTATACATTTCTTATAACACCAAAAACAGCCGAAGAACATTCTTCGATGCCGACAGTGAGCAAAACCTCCCCAAACTGGAATTTAAATTTTTGAGCCCATTGCATATCGATTTAAATGACGTTTCGGTTTGACTGGGGCAGTTTGGGTTTGGGGAAATCGTAGCCCCATCAGTTTTGTTGTTTTATACGGGTGTTAAATACAAGCGAATAAAAATTAACTGGAGAGTGACTTTCTCATGCCAGAATTAATTTTTTCTTCAAATATTACAAAAAAATATTTAAAAATACATTCCGTTTCGTGGATCCAAATTATTTCAACTATAGCGTGTTACCCTTCACATTAAAGGGCTTGAAAAAGATATTTCTATTGATACCATGCTTGACAATGTACCCTTCCAGGTGGGGTGGGGGATAAATTGCACCGAAAAAGGGGGGAGGGCTTATGACATCGGGAACAAAAAAAATTGTATTGCAGCTTTTCATCACAACAGTGATTGAAACTATATTAAATGTTGTGGTCATTGAGCCATAAAATAAACCTTTTTATGTATGGTTTTGTCGTATGCTGCCATATTAAAAAAAATGTAAAATTTCGAATAAATTTATAAATTTCGGAATTTTTAGTCGAATTAAAAAAAATTCTATCTAAATATTCTATCTGAAAATCCATAAATATTTGTGGTTGCTATCGTGTACACGAAAAATCGACCACAGACAGACAGATATACAGACAGATACCACTCCAAAAATAGTCAAAACTTGATACACTCATGTTTATGAAAACTGCAACATCATGAAGGAATTGTCAAATTAGAATGAAAGTAAGGGGCATGCAATTGATTAGAAATCGAGAGTGAATGTGCATGCGTGGGTTACACAGAACCGTCTGAACTGTCGTACAAGGAGTGTAAATAGAGGGCAGTGGAAGAGCCAGATAAATATGGTATCGGTGTCGTCCAGTTGAAAAAAGTTTTATTGGAGTCACTGTGCCTCGTCAACGTCAGAGGGCACCTCATGAGCAAATTACAGAGTTCGAATAGGGACGCATTATAGACCTGCAGAAAAGAGGATTTTTGTACCGGGATATTGCTGCCTGTACAGGTCATAAAGGCACGATAGTAATACGAGTGTGGAAGTAGTGGTTCAAAGAAAATCCAGTAGTGGACCAACCAATGTAACGACAACAGGGGATGATATATATCTCATCCGCATTTCGGTGATGAACCGTATAGATTCTTATCGAGTGTTAGCGTAGCACTGGAGAGCGGCATTGCCTATTGCTACGCAGAGGTCTCGAAGGATACTTTTGATCCTGAACCATCGACGCCTTAGGCTATAAGGGGCGAAGTGCAGACTATGGCTTGCGGATTAGCACCTGATTGTGTTTTTGGATGAGTCCTTCTTTAACCTTCACTACATTGATGGCCGCATACGCGTTAGACGGTATTGTGATGAGCACCATCTTCCTGTATGCGTTTTAAAACGTTATACAACACGAATGTTAAGTGTGATGGTATGGTTACCACTGGATTTCATAGGCGATCCAGGCAGACACGTATTGCGGGTACACTCAACAGCAACCGATACATTGGGGATGTTTTGGAGGACGAAGTTGAACCCTTCCTTCAGCACACTCCTGGAAATATATTCCAACAAGACAACGCTTAACCGAATCGTGCCCGGAATGTCTAAATCTTCTTCACTGTACCGCATAGATACCGCTTCTTCCTTAGCTTGCCCATTCGCCAAACACGTCACCGACTGAACATGTAGGAGATGTGGTCACTCGGCGACTGGGCTATTACATTTCCCTAGTAGCCACTACCAATGAACTGTGGACCCATATCGAAGAAACATGGCAGGCAATACCGCAGGAATACATTCAAACTCCCTTTGATTCGATGCAGGAACGTTTAGAAGCTCTTATTGTCGCTAGGGGCAGCTTCACAAAATGCTGATTTTGTGCCAGCAATGTGGATTTATTGTTCTGAAGCGGTAATCATTTATTTTTATCACCATTAGTAACATGTGATATAAGTGTCATTCTAATCTAATCATTCCTTCGCTGTGTTGCAGTTTCCATAGACATGACTGTATATTGGCAATAAAATCTCGAAATCGAAAATCTTCGTGGAAACAGTACTTTCTTAATACTATGCATGAGAAAGTAAATATAATGGATTATATTTAGTTTTCTCTATATAAAATTAAAAGTAATTATAAAATTAAAGCAACATGTTTGACAATTGTCTTTTCGCTATATTTGATGCCATTTTAAAGATTGCAACTTAGATAAAAATACATTAATAAAATCCAAGACGTCATTAAAAGCATAGCGCGATAATTGATAACATTACTCAAAAGCTTACCGTCACCACAAAACTTAAAGTTACTTATGACGTCATCCAATTATTACATTGAGGATTATCTAAATCGACTATTTGAAATTATACGAACTTTAATAGAAAGCATTGTGTAATATATTATTGTATAAAAAATTAAACATAATAAAACTACATTATTCTTGAGATTGCTCTCATATTGCCGACAACAGAATCCAAGGACTGATTTCGCGTTTATTATGCTCTTCTCAGCATGGAATAATGGATACTTGTAATTGAGGTAAGAAAATATGCTATGTTCTACAATTTAACGAACTTCTATCGGGTTCGACATATCATAAAAATTTATATATATATATATATATATATATATATATATATATATATATATATATATATATATATATATATATATATGTGTGTGTGTAATTTTAGTGTGAAAGTTATAAAATACCAGAAATCACACGAATAAAGCGCGAAGCTGCACTACAACGTGGATTTAAATATCACACCAGAAAAGTGGACAAGTAAATGGAAGCACTATACCAAAGATTGGCCGGGGGGGGTTGTGGCCCCCACTCCCCGGTTAAGCAAGCTTTTCGTCTAGACAACACTCCCGGAAGCCGATATATTGCATAAGATATGAATACCGAAGTATCAAAAATGTAAAAAGATGTAGAAATAGTGTACCTGATCATGAAATTGTGGAATAACCCACAAGACACGAAGGCAACACTCCCGGAAGCCGATATATTGCATAAGATCGTGTCTTGTGGGTTATTCCACGATTCCATGATCTGGTACACACTTTTTACATCATTTTACATTTTTGATACTTCGATATTCATATCTTATGCAATATATCGGCTTTCGGGAGTGTTGTCTAGACGAAAAGCTTGCTTAACCGGGGAGTGGAGATCACAACCCCCCCCCCCCCCCCGCCAATCTTTGGTATATTGCTTCCATTTACTTGTCTACTTTTCTGGTGTGATATATATATATATATATTTATATATATATATATATATACATATACTACATATGTATATACACGCACATACACACACACACACACACACACACATATATATATAATATATATATATATATAATTGGTATGGTAATTACAATTAGAAGATATTGAAACCTTTATTGATTTTAAATGCTATTGAGAGTTTGAAAAACCTTCCACTTTTCGAACGAATCCTTGAAAAAATCAAAGCCGACGTCGAGTACATTTTCTAGCAATAAAATAAGCAGTACAATTTTTTTATTATAAAATATCTAGATGGCACTTAATTGAAAAACAGCAAAATGTTTTGTTTAATGACGGAATAAAGAAAGCTTTAATTTACCACTAAATAAATGAGCAGCGAACAATCTGGTAGCTATTTTGTTGCCATAATGTTGTTGTTGTTGAGACCCAGACCGTCCGGCCTACCAGAAAGGTGTCGTTGCCATAATGTGTACTATTCTTCTAATCTACAAATAAGTCCGTTGATGTTTATATTGCTGGTCACTTTGCCCGCCTGGATGTCACTACAAGCCACTAACACTAAATTATTCTTTAAATGATATTGTTCCATAGCATAAAACATGAACTGTCTATAATTACTGATCGAAACCTAAAACAATTGAATGTTAAAGCAATAATAAGCATTAAAAATAACAGTTACCTTACATAAGAGTCCGCGACAAATACTCTTTAAAGACAAAATATTAATAAACGTATTCGCATGATCTGAGGTAAGTTTAATATAAACTTTACTTCAGATAAACTGATTCATTCCATTTTCTATATATGTGGTAGTACATCGAATATGAAAAAATAGCACATTACTACTTTAACTGCGCCGTGGAAACTTAGCCCACCCCTGACCTAATTTTGTTAGTAGGGGTAGTTGCAATAAGTAGACCACATTAAAGAAAACTGATTTTTTTTAGGTATATGAGGTTTCAAAACAATAATGTCCATTTAATTTCATAAAAAGGTTTCAATGGTATAATACCTTGAAACATTTCAATTTTTAGAAGCTTTCTTCTTAAATTACAATGCAATAGTAGGCGGATTCTATTATTGTCGATCAAGCAAAAAAATAAATGAATTGTTAAACGATATTTGAAAGATAAATGCGTATTTCTAGAGCAAGCAACTCGTTTTATTACGGTTTACTTATTGAGTTAGACTTTATAACAACTTGGAATTTGAGCCAAATTTGAAAAATGAAATTGAGTTATGAAATATTACTAGTAAGTAAGAACTTATTGATCGAGTTTCTATATTGTAGATTTTCTTTCATTCTGCACTTCTTTTGATTTGTCTTCTGAAATAAAAATCTTTAAACTACTCTTATTTTAAAAACCGTATCTAAAAGACAGAATACTGATTGAAAGGATGTGAAGCGCATTTTAATTCTGGAGAGTAAGTTATGAATATAACTAAAAATAAGTTTTAGCTATCACAACATTGTTGATCATATGCACAAAATGCAACTTTTGTGTTTGAGAAAAAACAAAAATTAAAATCTAGATTCATCGTTTTGAATAATCAATCTTAAACGATTTTGTTATATCACAATCGTCAATGTGTTCGTGTTAATGGATAAATCAAAATCAGGTAGTAAATTAATGTAATTATATTTTCCTAAATACTCATTATTATACTTACATTGTTCTCTATACTAAATGGATGAGGTTTTCTCGAAATAGCATCTTCTATGCTCTCTCTGGAAAGCCACTGGTCCGTATAAATCACAAGACGAAGAGACACTTGAGCAAACATGGCGAAGAAGAGGTTCTTGTGGACTTTTGTGCGCTTGTTTCTCAGAGAACTGCAAAAAGATATATTTCATGTGTATGTACAGTTCTATTTTCATCTAAATAAAAATAAAGGGTTAAATTAACGAAAAGTAAAATTATTTGATCTGGAATCATGCCCCCGGAGCCATAGGATTAAAAAAAATAATCTTATTTTTTTACTAGATGTCCATGGCCTAACTTATAGAGCAACCAGTAAAAGAGCAAGATTATTCTGCATTAGAAGGGGACCAGGGCCAAGTTGGTTTGGAAGGTCTCGTACTAGTTTTTTTTAAAATTTCTTGTTCCACTAACATTTAATTAATGTTTAAAATAAATATAGAATGTAATGTAAAATTGAGTCTCATACTTTATACCCAGTTATTTTAATAACTGTCTCAAATGTTAGATATTCATAGTAAATTTGAGGGCATCACTGGACCAAACGCTTTGAGGATGTCAGCTGTATCTACAGTATACAGGGTGTCCCAAAAACATTGACCTCGGCTTTTATTCTTTAAATATTGATCTTAGACATATGTAATAAATTACAAAGTTGCGTAAAAAAAAGGTATAGAATTTCATGAAATTGATTAAAATATTCAAGGAAATTAAATTTTAAGAAATACAAATTTAAATTTTTATACGGCCCCGTTCAAAAACATTTCCAATGAGTAAAATGTACCTCATACACTAATAAGGTGATGTACAAAATTTCAGCGTTTTATCATAAACATCGGCGTTTTATCATAAACATTTATCAAGACATCGGCTCTCAGAGGGGAGAAATCATGCCAGCAGATCGCGTTTCACGGGTCATTCACAAATTACGAATGAAAACAATGATTACATAAATAAATAATAATTTTGCTATTTATTGGTACAAAAGTATCTACACTCTGCAGAAATGATAACTTTATGCAAAGATTACAAAGCTTGTTCAAAATGTTTTCCATCCATGCCAAAGATCCATTAAATATAAAAGGCTGATATTATTTGCGTATGGTGCATTTCTGCGTTGCGTCATTTGCACTCTTGCTGTTACCATTTACATTTTAATTTCTGATTAATCCCTCACCAACTTTTTTTAAACATATCTCTGTGACTTTTTATGATAAAATGCTGAAATTTTGTACATCACCTTATTAGTGTATGGGGCACATTTTATTCATTGGGAAATGTTTATCGACTTTTATCGATTTCATAAAATTCTGTGCCTTTTTTACGCAACTTTGTAATTTAATATATATGTCTAAGATCAATATGTAAGGAATAAAAGCCGAGGGCAATGTTTTTGGGACACCCTGTATATACATATTATTCTATAATATTGAAATTCAAGCGTGTCTGTTTGTATGTATGTATATCATGCAATTTCTTCTGAGAATAACTAAAGTAAAAAATAATATGTACCGTTCGAAATATATAGATGATAAGTTGCAAAAGATCATTAGTTACATACATAGGCAACCGCATCTTTAGAAATAAAATAAATGTTATGATCGTAGATATCGATTATAGGTACATTTATTCCAATTGACAAATTCATCAAATTGCTTTTCAGTTGGATTTTTAGAGTGTTTTATGAATTGCGATTCTTGTTTGCGAAATATCGATATATGAAAGTTTTACATGTAGACATATGCGGGAAGGGAGATAGTAGTTTTAATAATTTTCCAGAAGCCGCAACTACTCCCAGTCCTCTCGACTACTTGTGAGTCTCTTTGGGTCTTCTAGTAGAGGACCAAGAGAGGGTAGCCACATTGCTTTATGGATGACTTGATCTTTTGGTCTTGGCCTAGCATTTTCTATGTTAAGGGACTTAGCAACAACAGCAACATAAATGCTTTCCTTTAGTTATAATTTACATTAACATTCATATATTGAGCTCATCATTATTATTCTATTCCAGATTACTTTGTTCTTGCTTATTTTATTTTAGTTTACCCTAAGCTTTCACTCCCGAGTGAATGATTCAGATTACTGAAGAAAACCTTGTTCATGACAAGGATTTTATGGCAGATTAAACTTCCTAAACATATTAAAAGCTTATTTAAAACTATCTAGGGCTTAAAGACTGAAATATGCATCGGTGTAATTAATCTTAATATATAAGTACACTTAAGTTTTACTAGGAAAATATTCTTAAAAATACGGCATGCTTAAAAAGAACTGTGATATAACTTTAACGCGCTGTGAAATACCACAGGCAACAAATAAATTTCTCTTTAAATATTTGTCTGTTGCTAAATTTTTTCTTTAACTTAAATATTTTACTTTTTTTTGGGCAAAGATAAAGGTTAGATAAAGGTTTTTATACTCTGACAGATAATCAACCTGTATTTTTTACTTCGTTATGCATTAAAGTTTTGCCTTATGCAGGAACCAATGTTTACCGTGGCTTTTACTATACTGGGACAATGGAAGTTATTATAATGAGCTTGTATTTATTCTCCGGCTTATTAAATGCGCAAATAAAGCGCAAACGTTTTACAAAATGCGCTGATAATGTCGACCATTTGAAGGCATAATTTTGATAATATTTCTCAATTATTATCTATTGAAGACAAATTTAGAGTAACTAAAAAAAGAGTAACTGATAAAATACTCACACATTTGGGGAACAAAATAATTGTTTTTGACGTGGAACTTCCTAGCGAGCGATTAAATCGTGATTAAATCGTGACAGAAATGTGACGGGAATAAAACGGAAGTATGTACAGGAAGTGACATCATGTTGCTACGAATACATAACTAGAAACCATTGTTATTATTTAAAGGTTGGAATCGCGCTATATTGGCAAAAACTTTTATTATCTTAGCGACGAATTTGGCAAAATATGAACTTGGCAAATTTTGGCAAGTTCAGAAAATTTCTTGAATTTTATAGATTGGTTAAGAACTTCACAAAGTACATGCTTTTTCAGTATTTAACACCATGTGGGTCTGAAAGTCCACCCGAAGGGTAGGGGGAGGAGGGTACAGTTCTGTGGATGTTGCTTTCAGAGGGGTTTCGGTCTAAATTGGGTGGCACTGTTCAGGCCGTCCAAACAGTTACCTTACACCTTCGAGTAGGTCGGACAGTCTGGGTAGAAAGAAAGGAAGACTTTTACACAGAAGTCATAAGCTCCTCATCATATAGTTAGCTTGTGAGGTCACAATAATCAGTTTGATATCATTTTCCTTATTTGCATTAAATCATGATTTTTTGTAAACAAAAATAACTAGCAACATATTGCAACTTCAGTTTTGAAGGACTAATCACGAGGCTGGGCAGGCAAAGCTGAAACTCTACATTGAGATTGTATCAATGTTTAGATTAGTTTGGTGAGTAGTGTGATTCCCAACCACACGGTAGAGAGAAAGTGGTTGAAAAGAGCTTCAAGGAAATTAGTTAGACCTGCGTGGTCAAAGAAGGTACTTTGTGGAGCTGTAGAGTCCGAGCTGGTTGATCTCCGATATATCCCAGTGGGAGGTAATTTTAGAGTTTATTATGGATTTGCATGGTGCCACTTATGCATAGAGTGTAATTTATATGTTTTTCTGGTGAGTATCTTCTGGCATACGACATACCGTTTTTAATTGAATATATCAAATGAGAAGTTGTAGATTTATGTTAATAAATGTGTCCTGTTGTCCTCTTAAACTCTCTGTGTGTAAAATTTTCGTCTTTAGGACTCTGTCCTAGGAGAGAGTTTGAGTTTTCTTACTTTAGGAGCAGAAATTGATATCCTGAAGATAAGAACTTTACACATTTTTTACGTGGTCCCAGTAAAATAAATTGATGAATTCATCAGTGTCTTAATGAATCATGAAATAAATGTAACAGAGATAAAACGAAAGTATATAGTGGAAGTGTCACTATATTTTCACTGCCGAACTCAATAGAGAACCCAATACGTAAATTTTCTCTAAAGTTATTATGATGCAATTTTTGTAAATGCATGCATGCTTTATAAGGGAGCTTAAAGGACATATTTATGCTTTTTAAGTTGCATTATAAAACAATTCCGGTGAAACATTTTTTAGATCTGTGACGTGTATCGACATCTGCGCTATACGTTGATATGCGCTTATTGCAAAAAAAGTAGATTATTTTTTTCTGAATCGTGCTGTAATCTAATCACCACCAGGGTATCCCATGAGTAACTTACTTATAAAATTTTGTAAAATTTCGTCGATATATACATTGGATAGAGGGATACATGCACGCTAAAAATGATATCACTGTCCTCACACTAAAAATGGTATTTTCTTGTTCTATAGATCCCAAAAGGTGTAGATTAGTCGAAAACTCGGGTTTCGATTTCCGAAACGATTTCAATACTTTCCCTATACATTACCATGTATTGTAAGGAAGGTAATAACATAAAAACTAGCAAAATCGATTTAAATTAAAATTGGATTATTTTTAGACTTTGGCCCTTGCTGATATGGCTAATCGTAAATTGAAATCAGATTTTGCATAAAATATGCCTGTGCTATTCTACTTTCAGCTGATTCTATCTGTAGGGGAATTTTTTTTTATTTTCCAATAAGCAACAATTTGCTAAATATAGAAGATAATTGCACAAAGTTTTTCTAGACTAGTTACTATGAAATGTAGCTTTTTCTAATTGAACTTTCTTTGCTCAAGAGACCATATGAATATTTGGTTATTTCCGAAAATATATCACCCACTGGAAAAAAAAAGATACAATTTTACATTTTAATTTAACAAACTTTCAAATTGGAAGTATGCATCTGAGACTAATTGCAGAAATTCTAAAAACGAGAATGCTGAAAGCCCTGTACGGCAGTATACATTGTAGGGTAGCAAATTGAACGAATAAAATTGAATTTGAAACGATTATTCATGATGGCAAATGCAGGAGACATGTTGATTTGCAGCTAGATTAGGACAGAGAAATATATCCCAAAAACTCGGAAATAGAAGAAGCATATAAAAAATAAATATGATAAAAATGTTAGAGATATATCCATTTTATATATTGTTTTTTATTATAGAGAATTTAATTTTAACAAGCACCGTTTTTAATAAATTGCATGTTTCTCGTCTAAAATAGATAGAAAAATAAAAATTTGAAAATGCTCACTCGTATAAAAAAATCTGATATGGGAAGCACATAACTTTCCTTACATAATGCAATGAATTTACTAGTTTTACTATAAAAAAATAATGTTTAAGAGCCACGGCGCTGTGTTTTTATTGTTGAATTGTACATTGGACGATTTTCAAGGTGACAACATGTAACACTATTTTAAAATACGCAATTAACTTATACTTCGCGCAACTCTAAACAATCATCAATATTGATAGCATGCATCCTCAGTAACCGATATAGTCCATATATTAAAATACTTTAATAATTACTTCATCATTTAGTCGTTATTTTAATTGATTCAGCCTCATTTTTATCAATTTGCGATATTTTCGTTAATTTGGCAACATTTAAAAAGTTGCCAAGTTGGCAACATTCCGCCAAAATCTCGCCAAGCGTTATGGACGGAGAAATAAGTTATTCTTGTAGCAGATAACTGAATATTTGCGTCCAAACAGTATTACCTAAAGTATATTTTTTCATGAATGGAACTAGCTAGATCCACGGGAATGATGCCATCCAATTTATTGCATTATATTACTTATGAAAAGTGAACATTTTTCAACAATAGTTAATATATTTTTTTAATTTTATATGATTTTCTGATAATTTTTTTGAAAAATTTACAATATCTCAAGAACGGTTCATGCTAGCGTTCTAAAATTTATTTTAACCATTTTCTAAAGAAAAATTACATAAATGACTATTTTCGTAGCTTTATTAAAGATTTTGATTTTTTGAGGATTTTTTCAATATTTCACTCGAAAATTTAGGGGGTTTCTGAACATGTGATTGCGTATAAAATCAATATTCTTCCAGTATTCATAGATTGTAATTTTTGCACCAAATTTCGTTCGAATCGGTCTATTCGTTTGTCAGTTATCGTCTCCAAAGACTCACTGACACACACACACACACACATACTTTCACCCCCACCCCCACAAACGCACACTAATACACATACTTTCACACACACACACACACACGCAGGCATTAGCTCAAAAACAAACGTCTGATTCGTGTTCCGGGATGCTTGAAACGTGCTCTCCCGTCGAAAACTCGAATTCGAATTTTCGACCCCGTCACAATACTTTCCTTATACATTATATGCATATAATGAAAGTAATAAAGAATGTTTTGTAAGTACTCATAATATAAATTAAATTAATGGATAGCATACTTTAATCAATACGTTATGGATGGATATCATCCATTAAATCATAAATGGATAGAAACATTGTTACAAAATTTCAATTACCAGATGAATCATTAAGAATCGAATCAGAAATTATACATTTAGATATCTAAACATCATTAAAGATCTTTATAATGGAAGAAAATGAAATTTGAAAGTCATGCTTTAATATCATTATTATAAATCTATTTTTATTAACAGTATTACGTATGTGGGCTAAAATATTTTTATGTAATAATAAAATCAATTTGAAAGTATAATTCACGAAAGACATAAACAAAGAATAACATTTCCATTGAAGAGTAATCTATCCAATGGAAATTAATTAAAAATAATTTACATTTTAATCGAAAACACAATATAATGAATAGGGAGTAGGTTTGAATTGTTTAAAAAAAAAAGTAATTTTTATGCTTTTATCGAGATAAATTAAAACAACGCCTGTCCGAAAATCGTTAACAATGCAGTGTTATTTCTGAACAGCGTTTAGTATCCAAAAAAGTATAAACATGTATTATTAAATGCCATGATTATGTTTAAACAACTTTATAATTATTATAAGATATTTCGTTTTTTTACATTAGAGTATTAGCAATTTATTCTACTGTACGTAACTAGAGGAATGCTTGGTTTTTTCGAACTTATCAACGTATGGGGAATGGAAATAATTTGTTAATCAATTCTGCTGTTACATTTTACCATTGAGAAAATTTTATTCTAACACATTTAGTAATAATTGATATATTCTATATGCAGATTATTTGTTCCATTTTGCCGTGAAAATGTTGGAAGAATATATTCACAAATAAAATAGAATGCAGTGTCGTATGTGCATTAAATACAAGATAAATAGAATATGTAGGAATTGTTTGCACCTTTTGAAAAGTGGTCAATATAAAGACTCAGCAGTTCGCTTCCTAAAACCTAGAAACAAAGTGAGGAACCACAAATTATTACTTTCCTTAAATATATAGTATAATGTATAAGGAAAGTATTGTGAAGGGGTCGAAAATTCGAATTCGAGTTTCGACGGGAGAGCACGTTTTAAGCATCCCTGATCAAGAATCGAACATTTTTTAAGGTGATCTCTCTCTCCCTCTCTCTGTGTGTGAAAGTATATGTGCGTGTGTGTGTGTGTCAGTGGCGCACCCACGGGGGGGGCCGAGGGGGCCCTGGCCCCCCCCTTGGGCTGACAAAGCAAAACGCGAAGGGCGCTGTCAGCACAAGGGAGAACTAGGTCTGCCTTCGAGAAAGTATAAAAAAAAAACATTTACAACCATTATTGTAATAAATAATTTTAATCATTGTGAAGAAAACAATTCCAGCATATCCCAACACTTACACTGAATGTAATTATACATATAAAGCTCTTTATCGTACTGTACAAATTATAAATTAATTCGCACTAAAGGCGCCAATTCTGGAAACCCGTTCTTCTTAAGACGTTTCTACCTGTGATTGAATTTAACTAATGGACTCGTCCAAAATCACGTGACCCAAATGCCTTCTCGCTATAGTCGTACTATACCAGTGCTGTGTAGAGTGACGTCACAGGCGCCTCCGTGGCCCTATATAAAGAGTGAACGGCGGGGAAGCGGCTGTTCGCTCGAAAACTCGAGGATTTCGTTTACCCAGTGAGAAAATTGTGGAAGTGAATAAATAGATCGTGCCAACGCTTCGCGAATTAAGTGTTGCTGTGAGTTGAAATAAAGTGCGACGTTACGACACAAGGTGATAACAGTGAATTGGTAGTTTCGGAACGAGGGCCTGCGTGGTGAATAGCTGAATTTAATAATGGTCCTGAACTTTCAACTGATCTTACAGTGAAATGCATCTTTAACGATCAGTGTGTGTGTTTATGTGCGTATTTCGGCTATATAGCAAATTTTGTTCTTGAATAACTGAGGAGCAAGGTAAAAAAAAAGACAATGAGTGAAAAACGAAAAGGGCTAGGCCAACAGACACTGGGAAATTATTTTAAAAAAAAAAGTAAGATTGAAAATAGTGACGTTCCCAACGACGTTTCCCTGAGCTCTTGTTACATTGATGAGGCTGCAGTCGAAGCAAGCAACAGCCGTGACCCCGGGCTGTCTTCAAACGCTTGTGAGGAGGTAAAGGTAGGACAAAACACAATACCAAACACAGTTGAAATAGAAATTCTGGCTGCAGATATTTCTAATTATGTCAAGAAATCTAACCTCACAGATGAAGATAGGATAACAGCGCTAAAAAATCTTTGGGAACCATATGCAAATTACAGTTTTCCTGCTACTGTCACTAGTGCTGTATCAAGTCAAGGAAAACCTCACCACACTCGGAAGTTCTGCTCATCTTGGCTGAGTAAGCATAACTGGCTAGCTTACTCAAAGGCAGAGGACAGTGCCTATTGCAAATTTTGTGTTCTCTTTGCACCCCATGAAGTCGGTTTAAGATCCACACAAGCTACAGGTCAACTTGTTTCAAAAGGATTTAATAATTGGAAGAAGGCCTTGGAGAAGTTCAGTCAACATGAAAAATTTTTCTATCATAAGGATTCAGTTCTCAAAGCCGATGAGTTCTTAAGGGTCACGGAAGGAAAAACGGTTCCTGTGGATCAAGTAATGGACAGAGGAAAGCAAAAACAAGTTTTGCAGAATAGGGCTATTCTTAAACCTATTATCAAAACAGTGATTTTTTGTGGAAGGCAAGGGCTGGCCATGAGAGGGCATAGAGACTGTGGGGATTTGGACGTATTGTCAGAACCATGCCAAGGCGAAGGAAATTTTAGAGCCCTTTTGCGACTCCGAGTTGATGCAGGAGAAGAAATACTGAAAACTCATCTACAAGGTTGTGCAAAAAATGCAACTTACATAAGTTGGAATATACAAAATGAGATTATTTCAGCATGCAATGATTCCATTGTGAAGCACATAGCAACTGAGGTGAATGAGGCCAAATGTTTTGCGGTTTTATGTGACGAAACCACAGATATTGCAACGGTAGAGCAAATGACACTTTGCGTTCGTTATTTGAAACGGTTTGAAACAAATGATAAGTATAAAATTGAATTTAAGATAGTGGAGAACTTCCTTAAGTTTGTGCCCCTGACTGAAACTACAGGTCGAGCAATTGCAGATGCTATTCTTAAAGGCCTTGCAGACTGCAACATTGATACGTCTTTCCTCCGTGGACAAGGGTTCGATGGAGCTTCTGCAATGAGTGGAGAGTACAATGGCGCCCAAGCAATTATATATGAGCAACACCCCAAAGCCCCCTACGTTCATTGTGCATCACACTGTTTGAACTTAGCCATAACTTATTCATCTAGAGTTCCGGATATCCGAAACAGCTTTGGAATAATAGGGAAAATCTCTAGTTTTTTCAACACACCAAAACGAAACCTTGTTCTCACCAGCAAAATTAATGCAGCTAATCAGGAAGAGACAGAAATCAGTGCCAAAAAACTGAAGAAATTATGCCCTACTCGTTGGGTGGAGAGACATGATGCCGTCACAGTTATGGTTTCATTGTTTGATCAAGTAATCGACGCTCTGGAGGAGATTACTACCTGGAATGGCAAGGAGACATCAACAGAGGCTCATACCTTGTTATGTTCAATGTTAACATCACAGTTTGTCATAGCACTTGTTTCAGCTGACAGATTACTCAACTACAGTGTTCGTCTGAGTGAAAAGCTGCAGGAAGTTAACCTTGATCTGGCAACTGCTGTGAGTGACGTAGAAGACGTTTTGAAAGCTATATCTATAATTCGAGAGAACGCAGAGAACGAGTTTCACCATCTGTTTGAACAAGCTGTTAAGAAGCTGGAACAGCATGGAGAAAACATTACTCTACCACGCCGTGCCACCAGACAAATTTATAGATCAAATTTCAACGTACAGACTCCTGAAGAATACTACAGACTTTCTATTTTCATTCCATGGATTGATAATTTCATCACTCACCTCCATGAAAAATTTCTCAAACATAAGGAATTTCTACAAAGTTTTGCATCTGTCATTCCGAATGGAAGGCAGCCGACACTGGAAGAAAACGAGAGATTTGTTGCCTTATCAAGGAAATTTGCAGATGATTTAGGACCCAGATCAGATAATACTCTAAAAGCTGAACTACATCTGTGGTACATGAAGGTCTTTGCATTGAACAAGAAAACTAAAAGCCCAATCGAACTGCTTAACTTTTGTGACCAAAGGACTTTTCCAACTGTGTTTGAACTTTTAAAAGTGTATGCCACCCTCCCAGTATCAACAAGCAGTGCTGAGAGGTCATTCTCCACAATGAAGAGGTTGAAAACTTACTTGAGAAACAGTATGAGTGAAACCAGACTGAATGGACTGGCGTCAATGAACATTCACCGTGAAGTGGAAATTGATCCAGACCAGATAATTAATGCTCTGGCTACAAAGAAAAACAGGAGGCTGGACTTCGTTTTATGAATATGTATAGATCATAATTGAATAATATAACAATATGTAATCATGAGAGAGTGGTTGAAAACAAGTATACAGTATAAGCAGACCAGAACAAATAATTTTATCTTCATCTATTTCTTAATTTGTGTTGTTTTGTATAAATATCTACTACTACTTCTTCTAATCATTCAATTCTCTTGCACTGCACTAAAGAATTGTTAGTAATTTGATAAAAATAAATGTACAAAAAAAGACAACCGCCTTGTTAATTGATATGGCCTCTGATCATTTTTTCTCGGAAAATTTATCGAGGAGTCATCCTCCTTCATAAAAATTTTGTGCACCAATGGCCCCCCCCTTAGGAATATTCTGGGTGCGCCACTGGTGTGTGTGTCAGTGAGTCGGTGGAGACAATATCTCACGAACGAATGGAGCTATTCGAATGTAATTTGGTACAAACATTGCAATCCGTGAATACTGGAAGCCTATTTTTTTAAACACAATTGAATGTTCAGAATCCCCTAAACTTTCAAATGAAATTTTGAAAAAATCATCAAAAAATCAAAGCCTTTAATAAAGTTACGCAAATAGACTTTTTATGTAATTGTTCCTTAGAAAATGATTGCCATAAACTTTAGAACACCAGCATGAACCGTTTTCGAGATATTGCACATTTTTCAAATAAATTTATCAAACCATCCCATAAATCAAATAAAAATATTAGCTGTTGAGAAACATGTTCACTTTTCATATGTAATATCATGCGATAAATGGAGTGACATCATTCTCGTGGATCCAGCTCGTTCCATTCATGATAAAAGATATTTCGATTAATACTTTTATATTTGAACGCCAATAGTCACTTATCTACTATAAGAATAACTTATTTCTCCGTCTATAACGCTTGGCGAGATTTTGGCGACGAATTTGGCGGAATGTCGCCAACTTGACAACTTTCTAAAATGTTGCCAAATTAACGAAAATATCGCCAAATGGATAAAAATGACGCTAAATCAATGAAAATGACAACTAATTATCGAAAATTCAATATCTTGGAAAAAATATAAGTATCTACTGTAAGAAAACCCTATTTTTTCCGTAAAAGTGGTAAATTCATTGCATTATATAAGGAAAGTCATGCGTTGTCCACATCAGATTTTTTGTATAGTATTAAAACACATATCTTCTCTGATATTAGCAATTGCAAATAAATGAAAAAACACTTGTGACTTTGAGTTCATTTCAGTCATATTCCCTACTGATATTAAAACCTTAAGTTCATTTCAAATAACTTATTCTTCTTATAAAAGTAAATTCTGAAATAGAAGCTACTACGAATGTATGGATTATTTCGAGAATTCCATAGTAGAAACTAAGAACAAAATAAACGTGGACTTGTTATTGGAAAACGACTCTGGAAGAAAGGTCATAGGAAAAAAAATGATGATAGGATTTCGTAACATAGTATGAAATATTTTTTCCGAATTTTATAGGATATGTAGTACTATTTTCTTGCAATAAATGCAGCACTTATTCACGGAGAAAAAGAATCTGATGTGGGCAGCACACCACTTTGCTTATATAATACAATGAATGTACTACATTTATTGTAAAAAATAAGTTATTCTTATAGTAGATATTCATACTCTTTCCAAGATATTGAATTTTCGTCAATTAGTCGTCATTTTCATTGATTTAGCGCCATTTTTATCCATTTAATGAGAGTTGCGTTAATTTGACAGCATTTAAAAAGTCGCCATGTTGGCGATATTCCTCCAAATTCTGCACTGAATCTCGCCAAGTGTTATGGACGCAGAAATAGGTTATTCTTATAGCAGATAAATGACTATTGGTGTTCAAATACAAAATTATTAATCAAAGTATCCTTTCCCATGAATGAAACGAGCTAGATCCACGAGAATGATGTCACCAAATTTATCGCATGATATTATATATGAAAAGTGAATATGTTTTTCAAAAGTTAATATTTTTTTTAATTTATGGGATTTTTTGATAAATGTATTTGAAAAATGTGTAATATCTCTAGAACGGTTCATGCTAACGTTCTAAAATTTATGTCAATCATTTTCTAATGAAAAATTACATAAGAAAAATCTATTTGCGTAACTTTATTCAAGGTTTTGATTTTTTTTGTGATCTTTTCAAAATTTCACTTGAAAATTTAGGTGGGTTCTGAACATTCGATTGTGTTTAAAAACAATAAGCTTCCAGTATTCATGGATTGTACTTTTTTACCAAATTTCATTCGAATCGTCCCATTCCTTCGTGAGATATCGTCTGCACAGACTCACTGACACACACACACACACACACACACACACACACACACATCACCTCAGAAATGTTCGATTCGTGATCAGGGATGCTTGAAACGTTCTATCCAGTCGAAAACTCGAATTCGAATTTTCGACTCCGTCACAATACTTTCCTTATACATTATACTACGTATATAATGAAAGTAAAAATGATATATGAGATCTACGGCACTATAATTTTAATGCTGAATTGTATATTTGGCGCTTTTTCCGATGACAACATGTAAAACTATTTCGAAGTATCCAATTTAACTTATATTTCACGCAACTTTAAATTGCAATTATTATCAATATTATTGGCAATGATTATTAATATTATTAGCAATTATTTTCAATATTATTGATAGTTATTATCAATTATCAAGATTAATAGCATCTGTAATAAGCAATATAGTCCTTACATTGCAATATTTGAATAATCAATTAATAAATTTGGAGTCATATTTGTTAACTTAATTTCTCAATTTTAACAATATTTTTACTTTTCTTATATACATTATGTATAAGGAAGTTATTGTGACGGGGTCGAAAATTTGAATTCGAGTTTTCGACGGGAGAACACGTTTCAAGCGTCCCTGATCAAAAATCAAACATTTTTGAAGTGATGTCTGTGTGTGTGTGTGTGTGTGAAAGTATGTGTGCGTGTGTGTGTGTGAAAGTATGTGTGCGTGTGTGAAAGTATGTGTGTGTGTGTGTGTGTGTGTCTGTGAGTTTGTGGAGAAGATAACTGACGTACGAATGGACCGATTCGAGCGAAATTTGGTACAAAAATCACAATTCATAAACACTGGAAGCCTATTGTTTTTATACGGAATCGAATGTTCAGAACCCCCCCTAAATTTTCGAGTGTAATTTTGAAAAAATCGTCAAAAAATCAAAACTGCCAATAAAGTTACGTAAATAGACATTTCGTATGTAATTTTTCATTAGAACACGAGTGACATAAATTTTAGAACGCTAACATGAACCGTTCTTGAGATGTTGTACATATTTCAAAAATATTATCAAAAAGTCATATAAAATATTTCCTATTGAGAAACATGTGCACTTTTCATATGTAATACCATGCGATAAATTGGGTGACATCATTCTCGTGGATCTAGCTCGTTCCATTCATGAAAAAATATACTTTGAGTAGTAATTTTGTATTTGAACTCCAATAGTCATTTATCTGCTGTAAGAATAACTTAATTCTTCGTCCATAACGCTTGGCGAGGTTTTGGCGACAAATTTGGTGGAATGTCGCCAACTTGGCGACTTTTTTAAATGTTGCTAAATTAACGAAAAACTTGCCAAATGGATAAAAATGACTCTAAATCAATGAAAATGACGACTCAGTGACGAAAATTCAATATCTTGGAAAGATTATAAATATCTACTATAAAAATAATCTATTTTTTTTTGCTGTAAAAGTAGTAAATTCATTGCATTATATAAGGAAAGTCATGTGCTGCCCACATCAGATTTTTTTGTTAATTTGGGGCGAATGGCGTATTAAGGGGGTTTGAAGGGACTATGAAGGGGATATTAGTCATGAGTGGATTTGGAAATAATGCAAAAGAGTATATTCCTCGAGATGATATATTACCCCACCTTATCTTATACAATATTTCCTCTTAGTCTAACCCGTATAGATCAATCCGTCTGTAGCTAATCACTGATCTCCATACATTCACAGGTCACAGATTGGGAGCAACAGAAAATAATCGTTTGATGCATTCCTTTAGCAAAATATGATGCAATTTCTATACCCTATTTTCTTACAAATTTCTTAAACTAATTTAAAAAAACTGATGATTTCGCTACGAGTGATTTGAATAATGCAGGTTTCATTTTAATACATTTGAAAGCAACAGAAATGTCACTCACCTGAAATATATGAATACATAAATGGAAATTAAGAGAAAAATTAGAGATATGCTAAGGCCCGTCATTTCTATCACCCGTGTTTCTTTTGCTATCTGGATTTTCATCTGAAAATGAGAAAATAGTAATATGTATTTAGTTGTACACATTATAATATTTGGTTTTACATGTATTCCATTTCGGCAAAATTAATATTATGTGCAACAATTCAAAAGAAGCATATTTATTGAATTTTTTACATTTTATGGATGTCTGAAAGCATTTTACATAGAAATTGTTGAGCCATTTCAGTAAATATTTCCCTTAGGAAACAGCATAAAATAAAAAATAAATGGCGTTATCCTGTTTCAAAAACAAAATAACTGTTTCTCAATTTTATAACGAGACAGTATAATTACACATAAGAAAACTTCCTTGTTAGCAGAGGACACACGGAACTCAGAAAAAATATTGTTGCCAATCATAAGCCAAAATAAATAAATAAATATATACATGAATGAACCTATAACGAATGTAAAAAAATTGGTACATATTCCTCTTAATTCCTCCTAGTTCAATCTCCTCTTTTTATTATAATGTGTGTGAAAATGTTTGGTGTTAATTAACCGACTTTTCTTTCAAAACCATTTCATTTCATATTTAGTCATATTTTACATTTGGTAGTTTAATTCAATCATTGAGTAATAATATATAAGTAATGAATTTATAAGTAATGAATTTATAAGTAATGTCATTTATAAGTAATGAATTTTTTATTATTAAGCATTCCAGTAGAAAAAAATGTTTGTTTATTATTAGCTAGTTACTTTTCTTGGCAATGAACAGTATGCAACTTTGAAACATGCAATTACCATTGTGTGTCAATATATCGTATATCTGTTAGTTTTTTTATTACGTTTATCTTAGAATTCGCCAAACGAGTTTGAAAAAATAACTTGTATTTATACTTTAAACAAAAAAAAATATTTACGTGTCAAAATATAGTAAACAAATTCCAAACATGCCTAAGTAACATATTTTGTTATTAATTTACAACAACATAATAGAATCTGATGTCAACAAAAATTTAGAATATTTACGTATTCATGCAATTTTTATTATAAAAATTTAGAAATGTTTTATAGCACATTTGCCAAAAATCAATATAATCATTGTGACAGAATTGCTGTTTCATGGGGAGAAAAATATACGCGTCGCATACATATTCTTAACATGCTCTTTCGTTTAAGAAATCATGGTAAATTAAATTATGTATTAAATAAAAAAATACATTAGAATACCACGATATACACGAAACTTTTTGCTAAACTGTAGACTTGTGCTAATATTGGTTTTTGGATGCAACGATATATAAACTAACCTAAAAAGGGCAAATTTCGATGTATTTGAAATAAATAAATCGTAAATATAAAATATTTGTTTTACGAATTTATTTTAAACATCGTTTGAAATCACATTCTTCGAATTTTTCGATGGTATCAAGATGAATATTCTGCGATGATATTTTCGGTAGTTAAGGAACTAATTTGGTGTGAAAATCGGTCAAAATCGAAATAAAACATAAAGTAACTAGAAAACATATTCAAATTGAAACTGAAATATCTCCATGGTGCACTTTCCCGGGTTCTGAAATACATGTGCATCAAATATCATGACCATACGAAGCGTAGATTTCTCGCTACAGACTGAGTGCGCGCGCGCGCACACACACACACACACACACACACACACACACACACACACACACACACACACACACACATACACTCACACAATGTTAATGGATTTATATCTAAATATTTTAAATTTTGGCTCTGGCTCAGTTACCCTGAAAACAAAGGTCTTTTTATGCCTTTGAAATCGGTTGATACATTTGATGCTTTATATGCTTGTATGCTTAACTGCTTTACTGCTTTATATGCTTAACTGCTTTACTGCTTAACTGCTTGTATGCTTAACTGCTTTATATGCTTGTGAATAACAACATATTTCAATGTTAATATGTTAAATGTTTTTATGTTAACAGTAGTGGTTAACTTAAATGCTAACATATAGTTGAAATAATTCTAAAACTATGAACATCAAATATGAATAACTTTCGAAACCACAAATAACTATGAAATGAAAATCGAAGGCATGCAATAATTGAGATGTGTTCACTTTCAATTATTGCATGCCTGTAGAAAAAAATTATATTGTATCTTCTTGGTATATGAACGTCCCAACAGATTAAAAATAGCTTATTATCAGCTAGACAGTTTTTTACATAGTTGGACAAAATGCAATTTTCATGGTTCGCTAATATATACATATATATAAAGATTCATTATTCCAATTATGCTTCGTTCCAATTATCTTTTTAAGTATGAAAAACGACTAATGAGACACAACATTTGAACTTTAAACTAGGAGAAAAATTCGTTTTTCAAAGTATAATTATTAAAAACATGTTGAATAAAAGATTTCAGTTTGTTTCTTAATACATTCATTCCCCTTTTTCTTTTACAATTTTTCCTAAAACGTGCTTTGCATTTTTTTTTTCACGTTGGCAAAACCACAGTGGTGCCGATGAGAGTTGTCCTTTTTAGTTTTTCTTAAAAGTTCTTTACTGCTAACACAACTATGATACCTATGATATTTGTACATTTGCTTTATATTCTTCTTCATTTGTCTAAAACGTTTTTTTATAACTTTATTTCTTTGTATTTATATAATGAGATTTGTCTTATAATCCTTTTAATGTTTCTTAAATGACTTTTATATTTGTTTTTCCACGTTTGCTATAAGGTTCGTCAGGTCAAACGACAAAAAAATGGGAGTGATGCCAAAGGGTATTTTTATTTTCTCTACAAATATGCAAAGAGCAATATCGTGAGTGGGTCAGAAATTCCAGTCACCGATTGCGTTGAATTTTTAACGTTTCGGACATCCCCAAACAAGAATCAACTGTTTTCTGAGTTATATCATTGTGCTAGAGCTCTGTAAGAGCTGGGTCTTGACCTCTGAAACATGCCAGATTACATTTAGTGTCGAAAGTTTCAGATGGATCCGTGCTCAGTTCTGACCCTCTGAATATGTCGGGTTACATTAATTTCGGATCGAGTATGTATCCGGGCTCGATCTCTATTTAAAATTAATTGGAAAAAATATATACATTTTACAAATAATGTATAAAAGTTTTAAATTAATATTTACACAAAGCGTATGAAAATGTAGTGTCAACTAGAACGAATTACCCAGTGTTGCCTAGGTCTTAAATAGGGGCCCGCTACATAAGTGCTGCAGATAAGATAATATAACTAAATTTCCAAATCGTCCGTTTTGTACTAAAATCATTCCCATGCCCCATTTGTGCCATGCGCAACCACGCCATTGGTACAATGTGGGTGTAGTACGCCCTAAATAAGTTGCTTTGGTTCTACCTAAATATGCGCTCGATTGGTGGTCGTTGGTAGAAAGACATAAAAACATATTATATGCTTTATATTGTATAGTTTTAAACACAATAAAAGGGAAATACTTGAAGTCGCACAAAAGAAAAAAAAATGTTCCTTTACCTCAGAAAATTAAAATTAAAAAAAAAAACTATGCTGTATTAACGAGTTTCCATCTAATTTAAGTCAAAACTTCACCACAATATTCATATTAATAATACAATACCAAATAAAAATATAGATCGAAAAATTTTAAATTTGTAAAGTTAGAAAATAGATGAATTAAATTCACTTATTATGGAAAGCACTGTTTCTTCATTAAAGAATTTCTACAATTAATCAAAACACCTTCTCTTGAAAATATAGTCTGCTTTCTCGATAAATTAGTATATTTAACTTGCCGAAAATGGGGAAAATGGCCAAATTTTGGATTTAATATATATATATATATATATTAAATTATATTATTATGTTATATTGTTAATATATATATATATATATATATATATATATGTATAAATTGCCAAAAAGGACAAGAAACAATGTACTCGTAAATTTCTAGAAGAGTGACAGGAGTAACGGCCGGGGGGAGTTGCGACCCCCAACATTCCGGTACCGACCCCCAACATACCGGAGTGTTGGGGGTCGCAACTCCCCCCGGCCGTTACTCCTGTCTCTCTTCTAGAAATTTACGAGTACATTGTTACTTATCCTTTATGGGAATTTATATAGGTATACACATGTAAAATTGCAGCATAGCGCTTTACAAGTTGTATTATAAATTATTTTTTTGCTTTTAGCTTTTTAACCAATTCAGCAAAAGTTGTAGCAATTTTTCAGGTTTTATATTATATATATATATATATATATATATATATATATATATATATATATATATATATAAAATATATATATATATATTAACACACAGAAAGGGAGGCATGTTGTACGTCTTATACCTTTGAAATTGCTCCCCAGCCTTGGAAAAAGGTCTATTGGTGTTCATGAATATTGGTGCTCGTGAAATTGAATATATCAAATATACATTCTTTTTAAAAAAAATGAAGCACCCCAAAAAAAATCCGATCATCTCGAAATTTCACATGCAAATTCTCCTTTATACCAAGTATGCAAATGATTAAATTTGCAAGGCCAATGAGTGCTAACTTCGATCATATTGCGCGTTTCTAATGCTCAACTAGCATCCTATAAAACAGGTTAAAAATGTGGACAGTTTATCTTTGCTCGCTATTGGCGTTGCAGTGTCGTGGAGACACAACCAATAATGCCGTTACGACGTTGCCGAAGACCTTATAAGCAATTTGACGAGCTCGAACGTGGTCGTATAGTAGAGTGTATCAAGCCGGTGGGCCATACCGAGCAATAGGCCGCCACCTGCACCGAACGGACACTGCTGTGCAAAGGTGCTGGCAGCAGTGGTTGTTCCAAGGAACTCTTGAGTGGAATGAAGGCTCTAGAAGACCAAGGGGCACGAATGCGAGTCAAAATCGGATGACTGTGCGACAGGCCCGAACTGGCCCAACGACATCATTGTCCCCCATCCAACGTGCCTCTTCCATATCACCAGTGGTATCTTCACCATGTCACGGCGCTTGGCTGAGGTGGGGTTACGCTCACCCCGGCCTTTAAGACGTCTGCCTATAACCCCACAACATCGACAGCGTCGTTTGGAGTGGTGTCGTAGCCGAGCATCAAGACTGCCAGCAGATTGGCATCGCATAGTGTCCAGCGATGAATCACTCTTTAGTCTTTCAGCAGATGACCATCGGGTACGTGTTTGAAGGCGCCAGGGTCAGCGGTCCCAATCAGTCTTTGTTACACAGACACACAACCATTACCCCTGGTGGGATGGTGTAGGGTGCTATCTCTTACGACAGCAGGTCGCCCCTAGTCGTCCTGCGTACAACTTTCACAGCTCAACGATATATTGATGAGGTCGTTTGCGTTACCCTACATGACACGTCATTCTGGGGCCATTTTCCAACAAGATAATGCCACGCCACATACGGCTCGCATATTTGTGGACTGTCTCTGTGCTGTTGATACTGTTCCTTGGCCAGCAAGGTCACCCGACCTTTCGGAAATCGAGCATATATAGGACATGCTAGGCCGCCAGAGTCGGGCAACTCGAAATGTAACAGATCTGGAGCAACAATTGAGGAATGCCTGGCAAAATGCATCGCAGTATGATATTAGGAACTTTGTCACTCCTTACCTAGACGTATACAAGCATGCATTGCCGCCAAGGTCGGGTTTCACCAATTAATGATTTGAAAATTCATTGTGCAATTGCTAACCATTGATGGGTCCTGCGGCCTTGATATTGTAATCAGCTACTTACATGTGTAAGAGCTGTACGCATATTTAATTTCAATAAAAATAGTCACTTTATTTTTGGTGCCTTTTTTTACAAAAGAGTGTATATCCAAAAATATATATCTGAATCTAAACACTAGAAGCCTATAGTTTTTATACGCAATCGAATGTTTAGAATCCCCTAAATTTTTGAGTAAATTTTGAAAATCGTCAAAAAATCAAAATCTCTAATAAAGTTACGCAAATAAACATTTCTTATGTAATTTTTCATTAGAAAACGATTGACATAAATTTTAGAACGCTAAAATGAACCGTCCCCGAGATATTGCACATTTAAAAAAAATATATATAAAAAAATCATATTAAATAAAAAAAATATTTCCTATTGAGAAACATGTTCACTTTTCATATGTAATACCATATGTGATAAATTTGGTGACATCATTCTAGCGGATCTAGCTCGTCCTATTCATGAAAAAAGATACTTTGAGTAATACTTTGTATTTGAACGCCAATACTCATTTATCTGCTGTAAGAATAACTTATTTCTCCTTCCATAACGCTTGGCGAGATTTTGGCGACGAATTTGGTGGAATATCGCCAAATTGGCGACTTTTTTAAATGTTGCTAAACTAACGAAAAACTCGCCAAATGGATAAAAATGACGCTAAATCAATGGAAATGACAACTAATTGACGAAAATTCAATATCTTGGAAAGAATATAAATATCTACTATAAAAATAATCTATTTTTTTTACTGTAAAAGTAGTAAATTCATTGTCTTATATAAGGAAAGTCATTTGCTGCCCACATCAGATTTTTACTTTATGTTATCTACATAAAAACAATTGACAGTTTTGAATGAAATTCTTTTTAGTATGACTTCAATCCAATGATTAGTGTAACGAAAGTTTGTCATTTTGAAATTATCTAATCTATATAATAATTGTCTAACACAGGGTTATTTTGCAAAATGTACATATTTTGTCCAATTAATTTTAAATAAAGGACCCAGTAGGGGTAGGCATCCACAGGTACCGTACTCCTTCCTATACTACCAATCTCTGGGAACGACTTGCGGACCCACATATTTAACGTGCCTTTACTCCTCATGAATGCGGGGATAATTTGGGCAGAGTCAGGAACCGAATATGGATCGTCTGAGTGCAATCCCTGCGCTCTAAACAGTGGGCCATTTTCTCGCCTTTGTTCCACCATCCCAGACTATTTGCTACCATATGAAGACTCCAGTATAATTTTTTTTGTTTAAATTGAGCCTTTCCAAATGACACTCTTTTACACGCAATAAAATGTAGTATTTTAAAATTTATCAAATACCTTTGAAATATCTATTAAATATCTTTTAACACGTCTGAAAATTAATTTTGTGCACTTATCTCAAATGGTTTCCTTATGAACAACAACAGCAAAAAAAAAATAATAAATAAATAAAAATTTAGGTCACATTTGGAAAGTTTCTTATATGCTGAATGTCTTTAAATTCCTGTCATAAAAATTACTAATTCACCATAAGTGTATTTGCATCCTGTTCATCTTATATCGGATGTAGTATCCATGATTATCCATTATATGTTATTTTATGCGATAAAATATAAATTAATCTATTGCAGAATAAAAAAAAAATTGATGTGGGCAGCACATGACTTTCCTTATATAATGTAATGAATTTACTACTTTTACAGTAAAAAAATGGTTTTTCTTATAGTAGATACTAATATTCTTTCCAAGATATTGAATTTTCATCAATTAGTCGTCATTTTCATTGATTTAGCGTCATTTTTATCCATTTGGCGAGATTTTCGTTAATTTGATAACATTCAAAAAAGTCGCCAAGTTGACAACATTCCGCCAAATTTGTCGCCAAAATCTCGCCATGCGTTATGGACGAAGAAATAAGTTGTTCTTACAGCAGATAAATTACTATTGGCGTTCAAATACAAAAGTATTACTCAAAGTATCTTTTTTCATGAATGGAACGAACTAGATCCATGAGAATGATGTCACCCAATTTATCGCATGGTATTACATATGAAAAGGGAACATGTTTCTCAATAGGAAATATTTTTTTTCCATTTAATATGACTTTTAATAATTTTTTTGAAAAATGTGCAATATCTCGAGAACGGTTCATGTTAGCGTTCTAAAATTTATGTCAATCGTTTTCTAATGAAAAATTACATAAGAAACATCTATTTGCGTAACTTTATTAGTGGTTTTGATTTTTTGACGATTTTTGCAAAATTTTATTCGAAAATTTAAGGGGGTTCTGAACATTCGATTACGTATAAAAACAATAGGCTTCCTGTGTTTTCAGATTGTGATTTTTGTAACAAATTTGGTTCGAATCGGTCCATTCGTTCGTCAGTTATCGTCTCCACAGACTCACGGACACACACACACACACATACTTTCACACACACACACACACACACACACCCACACAGACATCACTTCAAAAATGTTTGATTCGTGATCAGGGATGCTTGAAACGTGCTCTCTCGTCGAAAATTCGATTTCGAATTTTCGACCCCGTCACAATACTTTCCTTATACATTATGTATATAAGGAAAGTAAAAATGAATATGAATTTGAGTCATGTGCTGCCATATCATATTGTTTTTACTTTCCTTATATACATAATTTATAAGGAAAGTATTGTGACGGGGTCGAAAATTCGAATTCGAGTTTTCGACGGGAGAGCACGTTTCAAGCATCCCTGATCACGAATCAAACATTTTTGAAGTGATGTCTGTGTGTGTGTGTGTTTGTGTGTGTGTGTGTGTGTGTGTGAAAGTATGTGTGTATGTGTGTGTGTGTGTGTCAGTGAGTCTGTGGAGACGATAACTGACGAACGAATAGACCGATTCGAACCAAATTTGGTACAAAAATCACAATGCGTAAACACTGGAAGCCTATTGTTTTTATACGCAATCGAATGTTCAGAACCCCCCTAAATTTTCGAATGAAATTTTGAAAAAATCGTCAAAAAATTAAAACCACTAATAAAGTTACGCAAATAGACATTTCTTATGTAATTTTTCATTAGAAAACGATTGACATGAATTTTAGAACGCTAACGTGAACCGTTCTCGAGATATTGTACATTTTTAAAAAAAATTATCAAAAAGTCATATAAAATAAAAAGAAAAATATTTCCTATTGAGAAACATGTTTACTTTTCATATGTAATACCATGCGATAAATTGAGTGACATCCTTCTCGTGGATCTAGCTCGTTCCATTCTTGAAAAAAGATACTTTGAATAATACTTTTGTATTTGAACGCCAATAGTCATTTATCTGCTTTAAGAAAAACTTATTTCTTAGTGCATAACGCTTGGCGAGATTTTGGCGACGCATTTGGCGGAATGTCGCCAACCTGGCGACTTTTTTGAAATGTTGCCAAATTAACGAAAATCTCGCCAAATGGATAAAAATGACGATAAATCAATGAAAATGACGACTAATTGTCGAAAATTCAATATCTTGGAAAGAATATTAGTATCTACTACAAGAAAATCCTATTTTTTTACTGTAAAAAGTAGTAAATTCATTACATTATATAAGGAAAGTCATGTGTTGCCCACATCAGATTTTTAATCTAGTATCCAATTAGTTGTAACAATTGATAGTTTTGGAAAACAGGTTACCTGTATTTCGGATTCCGTGCTGGAATTTAGCTTTTCCATCAGTTGTCTTATTTCTTTTGTATAGCAATCGGAGAAATTGCTCCAGCCGGTGAAACTTTCGCGGTCAGGATATCGACCTTCCCATCGACCGTCCCGATCACAACGTCGAGAGGCGAACTCTGAAAGAGCAATATAGAAAGAGAACGATTATAAAAATGTTTAGAAAAATATGATATTACCCTTACATGTTGGCTATAATTAATGTGGTCATGTTTAGAGATTTAGACAGATAAAAATTTGCGCTGAAATGCAAATGCATTTAATGAAAACGTTAATAAGACCATAGGGAAATGCTACTGAATTGAACTGTGGTGTCATATTTTAAGGCTTTATTTATCTTTTAAAATAGGATCATATATCTTTTTTTTGCTTTAGCACATGCTGCAGATAGATTAAGTTGCTAATAACTGTTGTTAATTAAACATGTTGTAACTTTTGTTAATAGAACATGTTGCAACTGTTGCATATAGAATATGTTTGAACTGTTGGTAATAGGACACGTTGGAATTGAACACGTTAGACTCGTTGAATAGAACATGCCACTAATATACACTCTTTTGCAAAAAAAAACAAAAAACGAAGCACCTCTAAAAAATAATTCGATCATCTCGAAATTTTGCATACAAATTAACTTTACATCACGTATGCCCATGATTAAATTTGCAAGACCAATGAGTGTTAACTTTGGCCATAGCTCACGTTTCTTTTGCGCAGCTAGCATCCTATAAAACAGGTTAAAAATGTGAACTGTTTATCTTTGCTCGTTATCGGCTTTTCAGTTCCGTGGAGACACAACCAATAATGCCGTTACGGCGTGTCTGAAGACCTTATAAGCAATTAAACGGGTTCGAACGTGGTCGTATATTCGGGATGCGTGAAGCTGGCTAGTTATATCGAGCAATAGGTCGCCACCTGCACCGAACGAAAACACTGCGTACTGGCAGCAATGGTTGCTGCAAGGAACTCATCGGCGGAATGAAGATTCTGGAAGGCCAATGTGCACGAATGCAAGACAAGATCGGATGATTGTGCGACAGGCCCGAACTGATTCAACGGCATCATTGTCTGCCATCCAACCTGCTACAGCCTCTTCCATACCACCCGTTGTACCTTGCATCATCTCACGACGCTTGGCTGAGGTGGGGTTACGTTCCCGGAGGCCATTCGGAGTCTGCCCATATCCCCACAACATCGACAGAATCGTTTGGAGTATGTCCTATCCGAGCATCATGGCTGCCAGCAGACTGGCATCTCATAGTGTTCAGAGATGAATCACGTTTCAGACTTTCAGTAGAAGACCATCGGGTACGTGTGTGGAGGCGCTAAAGACAACTGCCCCAATCAACCTTTTTTTACACAGGCACACAGCCATTACCCCTGTTGTGAAGGTGTGGGGTGCTATCTTTTACGGCAGCACAAGTTGCCCCTAGTCATCCTGCGTACAACTTTAACAGCTCAACGATATGTTGATGAAATCCTGTGGCAGTTTGCGTTACCCTACATGGCACGTCATTCTGGGGCCATTTTCCAGTAAGATAATGCCACGCCACATACGATTCGCATATCTGTGAACTGTATCCGTGCTGTTGATACTGTTCCTTGGCCAGCAAAGTCACCAGACCTTTCGTCAATCGAGCATGTATGGGACATGCTAGGCCGCTAGATTCGGGCACCTCGAAATGTAGCAGATCCGGAGCAACCGTTAAGGAATGCCTGGCAGAATGTATTGCAGGATGACATTACGAAACTTTTATCACTCCTTACCTAGACGTATGCGAGCATGCATTAACGCTAAGGGGGGTTCACCAAATACTGATTTAAAAATTCAATTCGCAATTGCTAACCATTGATGGGTCCTGCGGCCTTGATTTTGTAATCATTTCATTACCTGTGTATGAGCTGTAAGCATATAAATTTTCAATAAAAACACTCACTTTCCTCATGGTGCTTCTTTTTTGTAAAAGAGTGTACTTAGACTATGCTACTAAGTGAATGGTTTTAGAATATTGGAAGAGAACTGATATAAACAGGAAAAAAATATTTTGTTAGACAGCATCACATGAAGGTTAAAAAAATCTCAACCTAATTCAAAGACAATAAAGAATAATTTGTTAGGATAAATTAAACAGAGCACTATCAACGATGGTAAAAACGTGTCTGTCAAAATATAGACTTATCACATCACCCAGGAAGGTAATAATTGCGGCACAAGAACAATTGCTTTTGTCTGGCACTAATTCTATTTTTGGGTCACGTGATACAACTATTTTTTAACAGATGCGCTTATCCCCTCTCAATTGTTTGTGTTTCGTCTGATTTATCCTGACGAAGAAGTTCTTTATTGCCTTTGAAACTAGTTGATACTTTAAAAATCATTAATCTTTTTGACGGAGAAGGCCTTTGAAAACGGTTGATACTTTATTAAATTTTATATGCTGCAGTTTAATTAATTTTATATGCTACAGTTAAGAATTTATTTTTCTGATTATTTCGAACTGCAGTCAGAGCGAATAACATTATTTAGAGCTGATGTACTTTCCTTACACGTTGCTAATTGATTGATTATGGTAATGCTTTAGAGCTTTGTTCCATCTCCTTCTTAAATGCTATTAAAAATTGCAGAAAATGTAGGGAGGGGGGCATTTACTGGGAATTTTCTGCAAAAAAACACAGAATTTTGTTTACCCCCCACCCCCTCATTTGAGACGGGAAAACGTGGTGTATGTGCTGGGTGGAGAATATACTTTCTTGGAATTTTCTGCTAAAAGAAACAAAGTATATTTTTATCAATGAATTTACTTTATTAGACAGCGATATTTTTAATTTTTTTCCGAATATTTTCCCGATGTTTTTTAGAGGGGATATGTTTAACGGAATTTTTCAAAATATCAGATTGGGCCGAGAGGGGGGGGGGGGACGTCGACGGAATTCTCCAGTGATAATAGAACAAGTTGGAATACGCTGATAATAGAAATCTTGGAGCAGGTTCCAAATACAATGATCTTGAAATATTTAAGTAGAATTTATATATACTTTCGTTGGTATTGTAAATTATCCGAATGGTATTGTAATGGTCGAATGGTATTGTGAATGGTACCCTTGAAACTGTTGCTATTAGAACATATTAAAATTCCTGGGTGATGGAACACTGGTCTAATAGAAACCTTGAAACATGTTGATAACAAAATCCCTGGAACATGATCTTAATAGAAATCCTAGAACATGTCGCTAATAGAATGAATGTTCTTAGTATTTTATAAGATAACTACTTTACACATTGCTAATAGAATATTCTTAGGAATGCTATAATAAAATTATCTTGAATGGGATTTAATGGGATGGAATTGAAATAATGGAAACAGGTAAAATTCTTAACGTGTAGAATTTCAAAATGTAAAATTCGAGGTTCATTTTTACTGGGAAGGACTTACTGTTAGCCAATTCTTTAAAGCTGTTAAGTGGCGCCCTCTTCAATGATACTAAATGGAATGCAGAAAATATTATTTCACTTATTTTATCCTCAATTACCATGAGGATTTAGATTAATTGTTTTAAGGATTGAAGCAGAAACTGTGGTCTTTTTTGTGTCTTTCTAAGGGATGTGTTAAAATTAAAATCATGCTCTATAAAAGTAATTTTATTTTCTGAACTTACTAAATATAGTTACTAATCTATAGAATTATTATGCCAATATTTTTCTCGGCTCTAGTTTGCGTTTGTTTAAGCCTTAAGTCACCAAATCTAAAATAAACATCCCTTTTACTATTAAATGTCTTATAAAAATATTTTTATCGCAGTTTGGTTCACACTACTTTACATCTCAGATGGAAAACTAATATCAATCGTTTTTCAAAATAGTTTGAATCTTTTATCTAAGGTAGAATTTATACTTTAAGTTTTTAATTTGATTTAGTATTTGAAGAGAAAAAATATATATTTCCTCAAGCGCATATATTTTCTAAAGAATTTGAGACTTCGCCAATTGAGTGTTGTCTTTAAAGATAAGAGATTGAAAACCTTTAACAGATTTTACGTAGGATTAAAAGTATATACACAAGCGTTTTCATGATAAATACTCGTTTAATGAATACGGAATAATGATAAGTATTGCATTTATTTTCTTGTTAAAAGTATTCTAATATTCCAAATAAAATAAAGTGAGAACATTAATATATACCTATAACCGTCCAAAGGATATAACTACAGTATAGATAAATGTAATTTATAAAACGCAGTAAGCTTCGTGGTAAATTTCTAATTAACTATGCCCAATACTCTACAGACATGAAACAACAAATAATTTGTATAGATACGAGTATAAGCCAACAAAATTAATACGTAAAAATGTAGGATTCAAACCAAAGGAATGCAATGCTGCTGCTCAGTGGCGAAGCGTAATGAAAAAATTTGGGGCGATGCAAGACCAGGGGCCAAAATTAGCAAATATGAAATTTTATGTTATGCAGTACAAGATTATGAATAAAATTAAACATAACTAAATTACGATGAAAATATATGGATGTCATTTTACAATTTTTGCTGTTACACAGAACTCCTCCAGTTTTGTGTTTCTCCTTGGAAATAAATACAAAACATGATATGTGGGAAAATCCCAATAGACGGGAAACTCTATTATTTTCCTTACATGCATTGTATAATGCACAGGAAAAGTATTGGGACGATGTCTGTAACTCGAATTCGAGTTCTTGACAAAGGTCACGCTTAAGCATTCCTGAACTGGAATGGAGCACTTATTAAGTGATGCGCGCGCGCGCGTGTGTGTGCGTGCGTGAGTGCATATGCGTATTAGTGCGTATGTGTGAGTGCGTATGTGTGTGCGAGTGCGTATGTGTGTGAGTGCGCATGTGTGTTAGTGCGTATGTGTGTGAGTGCGTATGTGAGTGCGTATGTGTGTGTGAATGCGTATGTGTGTGTGAGTGCGTATGTGCGTGTGAGTGCGTATGTGTACATATGCGTGTATTATCTTCTTTGACCGTGAGTTTGTGGATTTGAGTGATATCTCACAAGTGAATAGAATGTTCGGACGATTCCTCCCCCACCTCCTCCGCAATTTTAGAATGAATTTTTGAAAAATAATCATTAAAAAATCAAAACTTTAAATAGTGATATATAAGTAATCATTTCTGGTGAAATTTTTTTATTAGAAAATGAGTGATACAGCTGTTAAGGCACTATCGTGAATCGCACTTGAGAAATTGTGCGATATACGAAAGAACTTTTGAAAAATTCATTAAAATATTAGAATATTCAATACTAAATAAATAATACTTTCATGCTGAATTTTCATTATGAAATGAATGACATAAATTTTAGAATGCTAGCGTAAATGATTATCGAGATGTTGCCGGTTTCTCAAATAAATTTAAAAACATAACATAAAACTCAAAAGGTAGTGAGAATCATCCAATGTATTCACTTTCCATATGCAATATTATGTAATGCAATTTTAGCATCATTTTCGTTGATATAGTTAATTCCATGCTCGAAATATTATACTTTTTGTAATAGTATTATATTTTAATGACGAATAATTCACCACTACTCATTTATTTCAAGAGATATTATTAATTAAATGTTAATTGCATTTTGATGTAGATTTTGCATGTGAGTATGAATAATCAATTCTATTTGAATGGACTAGTAAGTTGTCAAAAGTGCATAATTTCAATTTAAAGAGTGTTAATTGAATGATAAAAACAATGTTCTGTAGATATTGCATACCATTATTTCGCTGTGAAAGATGTAAAGTTATTGCATTATGTAGGGAAAGTAATGTGCTGCCCACATTAGATTTTTTTAACCAAAGAAAATTAGCAAGAGAATAAATATACCATTCACCAAGCTGTACTTTTTCAATAATTAAAAGTTTCATTTATGATTCATATACAGAAAGACCATATCAAAAATGTTAAAACTCTATAATTTAGCGATTCTCTAAATCCAATTTGCAATTAACATAAAAAAAAAACTTTTCAGAGTGCTTTAGACATAAGCACTATCTTTGCAGAAACAAAAAAGATCCAGGCAAAAAAAAATACGAAAATGAAAGAAAGAAACAAAATCCCATCGTGAAGGGAGAAAGGGAATCTACATTCCTCCACAAAATCCCTGAGTTTAGACACTTCTACATGGGTCTATAGGGCAGTTGTGCAGAGTCCACTTCGACGATACCAGCTTGCAATTTCGTTTCAGTAGCTCAATGATAAATCGTCAGCTGACCAGTGCGAACATTCGTGGCTCGATTCCCGGATGTAACAGCAAGGTTCTTTACAATGGCGCCTGAACAGGGACAGCTCTGTAGGTTAGTGTAAATATGTCGGAGGTCTGAAAGTGACCCTTGTACGACTAACACGTGTAATGTTAAGTGTAATGTTAATTGAACAATATTTATGTGTAGATTACAGTGACATGATACTAGTTGGTTTAATTGGAATTTTTTTCTAGTTTTTTTTAAATATTGTTAATGCTTCATAGATTGGATAGGTCGTGTATTTAAGATTTTAATTCTGATTGCCTTTTCAATTGTTTAATTTAATTACTTTTAAGGTCCTTATTATTTTTATGAATCGAACCCTGTTACAGATATTTAATGTTCATGAATTCTGGCTTTCTTCCTTTTTTTCCAGTGAGTAGATTTGGATACTGCCAGGCGATCGTCCAATGTCAAATCAATAATTTATATTAATTTATACAAACATATGTTTATCATCACCAGAAATCACCTAGGACTATTTGTTTTGAGATTGAGCTTGATAACCGCTTAAGTCAAATAATTACTTTCAATGTATTCACTTTGTATGTGTGTTTTGTTACAATTTCGTTAGAACTATTGCCATTGTTTCCGGTATGTCTCTCTCTGTATATATATATATATATATATATATATATATATAATATATATATAATACATATATATATATATATATATATATATAATACACACACACATATATATATATATATATATATATATATATACACAGGGTAGTCATAACTAAACTAAAGGTGTTTAGAGCCCGATAGTGAGAAAACTGTTAGACCAAACTCAACCAAATTTGCAGTAAATACTATTTAGACCATGGGGTTTTGATTTTTAAAAGAAAAAAACATAGTTCGAATTTTTGCCACCGCTTGACTAAACTGGCGCGAAGCTAAGAAAGTTAACATTTTACATGCATTTTGAAAAGGACATCACATTTATATTTTATACGTATTTAGTACATTTTATATTTACATTTGCATCTTACATTTACATACATATGGTATTAATTTTTATAGGCATCATTTACATATGTCGTTCAATATGTTTTCCTTGCACATATTTCAAAAAGTGCATTCTCTGAACAGCATTCTCTACTGCAGAATGCAACAGATCTCCATTGATTTTCTTGACGTGCAATATTATTCGGTCCTTCAAAGTGGCTAAATTATCCACATTCCCTTGGTATACCAAGCGCTTTACATGACCCCACAACCAAAAGTCACAAGGAATCAGATCAGGCAAACTGACTGGCCACTTCATAGGAAACGCTCGACTAATTACTCGGTTGTTGCTGAAATGTTGTCATAGAACTTCCTTTACGCGCAATCCAATATGAGGGGGTGCTTCATACTGCATAAATATCGTAGATTCGAGACATTCACGCTGTTGAAGTTGCGGAATAACAAAATCCAACAACATTGTTCGATACATCTCAGCATTGACGGAACTTTCTGTACTTCCTATGACTATTTTATTCCAGAAATGAACCTTACACCGCATCTATTAATGGGAATTAATAAAATCATGGGTATTTGCGGTTAAGAAGAAACATTTAAAAAACGTTTATGCCGTTTTCTTAAAATTAAATCTATCAAATGAACTTTTTAATCCTATTTTTTATGATTTGCTCATTACTAGATCAAAGCATTTAAAAATAAATCTTAATAAATTTCAAAATAATAATCAATTTCAAAATCAATTCATTCATTAATCATAATTCATTTCATTAATCAATTTAAAAATAATAATCTCTCTTCTAATTCTTATTGTGTAATCTCTTTTAAACATCATATTTATAATTCTATAAATTTTAGGAATTGATTGAAGAAGTTTAATCATTTATTGCCTATAAAGGATTTGAATATTTCTAAGACTTTTAAATACAATAACCCTATTGGAAGATCTATTTTTAATTACAATGAAATTTCTCAACCTCTCTCTATAGATATAGATTCCATTTCTAATTTAGATACTGAATGTATTTGCAAAGATGACAATTATGCTAACTATATTAAATCACACTTGGGTCATATTGTTACATGAGACTTATTAGCTATAGTTAAAAACGATTCTTTAAAAACTGTAATGCTTTTAGTACAAAATTCAGATTATAATCATGTAACAACACTTCTAATGTTTTAAAGTCTATTAATCTTGACTCTGATAAATATATTTATAAATTGGCTTGTTAATATGTTCTACCATTAGAGGCATTTAACATGTGGAAATTTACTTTATTAAAAATAATTAAAAATACTATTAATAGTATTAATTTGCCTGGATCTAAATATACTATTGATAATTTGAAACACTCTATTATAGATTTACAAAAATGTTTTGTTATTACTTATGTTAATAAAGTCTCTAATAAGTATGTTATTATCTGTAAAAAATTCAATTTACAATTTCTGTTAGATTGTTTAAAGAATAATAGTCTATTTAAACTTGAATCATACTCCATAAATAGTATCAATCTAAAAATTATCAATATGTATATTGATTTAAATATTAATTATAAATTTGTGAAATTTCCATATATTGCGCTTATTCCTAAATTTCTTTAAAATCCTATTATGTTTAGAACTATAACTAGTGGTCATAATTCTTACTCTACTACTGCGAGTAAATTACTACTAAATTATTTAAATGTACTAAATGATAGTTTATGTCATTCTTGTAATAACTACCTTACTGTAAATAATAGTAAAGATTTGAAGAATATATTAATAAATCTTGGTAAAGTAAACGGATTTCAAACTTTTGTTTTTTAAGATCTTTTTAATAACATTAAGTTCTCTGATCTTTATGATATAATTTTATCTCTATATAATGCGTATATTACTAATCAATATACTAACGCTAAATGTACTAATTTTCCTTAACCTCTCCACTTTGTTTCTTTCAATAATTATATTTTTCAAGGTAATAAATTATACTTACAAGTCTCTGGGGTACAACAAGGCGGCTGTAGTAGTAGTATGTTAGCTAATTTATACCTTCATGATTATGAAAATTCTTTTACTTCAACTGATTATAAAATTTAAAGATATTTTGATGATCTGATTTGTTTAGTATTTATTGACAACTATGTCATAGGTATAGATTTCTATCCGGATAATTTGGAATTAATTCCTAATGAAGCCTCTATTAGAAATATTATGAATTTTTTGGATTTAAATCAAATTATTGAACCTAGTAATGGATAGTTACTAATCTATATGATAAAAAACACTATTTTAGTTTAATATTGATAAAATATTATCATTTAATTCCTGTAACTCGATACAATTGTTTAGAAATATAATTCTTAATCAACTTTTTATAATTTATAGATTATCAGATAAAAAATTTCATGTTTTGCACATTAATAACCTAAAGATTATCAGTAAATTATATAAATATCCTGTATATTTAATTAATAGCATAGTTAGAAAGTTTGAATCAGCTGAATAGTCTTAAAATACTCTATTAGTATCTTACATTAGCTGATAGTCAACATTCTCTTGAATTAGCTATATAATGTATTTATATCCTCTTATAATATTTTACTTGCTCCTTTATTACGTAGTTTTACTGGAGAATGTAACACATTTTATTGTATTTTTGAAATGCTGTCATTTATATCTCATGATTGGCAACAGTAGATCACGACTTTTAACTCCTGCGATTTGTAACTGTGGTCTCGTCTTTTATTGGTCATGGTTAGGACATATGCAGTATTTCTTCTGATATTTTTATATTCCTATTTTATTTTTCAATCTTTTTGCTTGTAGTCCAAGGAGACAGAGTTTATAGACATTATCTATATCTGGCTTCAGAAAAAAGCAATTTTTGTTTATTTTGAATAGATACTTGAACTTGAAAGAGAATTTGTTCAAAATGTACAACTCTTTTGGCCTAGTGCTTATCCATGTGTATAGATTTAATGCTTGGTTATTTTATGTTTTTCAATTTTCGAATTATCACCATTGATATTTGTTGAATATATTTAGCTTGATGACTAGATATATGCATTTTATTCTTCTCTTGATTGCTGATTTTCTATTTTATCCTTCTTTTTAAGTTGTTGGTATTTTTTAAGTTAAGTTTTAATGATTTACAACTTCGCTCTATCCTATCATTGGATTTTCATATTATATATAAATAAATATATATATATATACGTATATATATATACATATTATATATATATATATATATATATATATATATATATATATATATTATAAGTATTTTAATAGTGATTGAATTCACTATCGTCTAAGATGTACTTTACAGTTCACTTTGGCATAATTCAAACTAAATAGTATAAAGCATATTAGAAATGAAATTACAGTAAAGTTATCACTTCAGAATTTTTTTACCTTATTTTAACGGTTTAATTAAAAACGTAACTCTTTAATGCACTCTTCATTAATACGTTTTGCTGGGAGAAAATTAATAAATTCACTCTCAAATTTAATGATCAAAAATGGCATTATTTGTTTATTGTAAGAACGGCAAACAGAATCCGTCTATGGATTTTCTGTTACAGAATACTCGAGGATAATAATAGTTAATCGAGGTTAATATATCGAGGTTTTTGTTACAGAATAATTGTGTTAAGGGACAAATGATTTAAATTGTATTGAGATAAATTGAAACAGGGTTTCTCAATTGCTTTCCTCTTCTGATGGGATAGTAAGTTTAATCAAATTAAACAATAAAGAGGTCATTTGATTGTGTTTGCTTCACTGTCTAAGAAGAACACACCTTGAAATACCATCTAAAGACCTATTCGGGGCAGAATTGCAAAGGGAGTTCAAGTGATATAGAATTATTTTTTGTGAAATAGGCTTTAAATAATAATTCACTAATTTATCTGAATGCTTTATACAATTATATCTTGAGTTATTTTTAATAAGTTTTTATTTGTTTACCATGATAATATAAATTATCTAGATATTTATGTTTAAAAAGTAGCAAGACAATTATATAGGGGTACAATTTTGAATTCCATAGTTTTTAAAAGTATTTTGACTTAAATTATTTCGGTGGTCTGGGTAACCGACTGAAATCGGAGCGTTACGATATAGGCAAACAATTTGGATGTTTATATCTCCGAGCCTCATTGTTGAAAATTGAAATATTTTTGTATTTGTTTTGCCAAAAATATGGTACCGTGTATGGATATACAAAAGTTATATACTTTAATATTTTTGAATATATTTTTTTGAAGAAACAAATATTAAAACCGTTGTCTGAGGAGTTTTCGAATTCAATTTTCTTATTTTCACATGAAATACCAACTGAACTATAAAAGATAAAAAATACTTGCAACTAAATAGTTCAGCAGGAAATAAAACTTCTAGATCTATATTTTGACAAATCTCTTAATCTAGTAATTTGAGCGATCCTCTTCGAATTGAAGAAGATTGAAAATTTTCCTTTCTAGAAATTTGTAACACTTATATCCTGAAAACTGAAAATGCTAGATATAAATAGCAACGGAATAAGTTGCATCCCTTTGAAAGTTCCATAAGGATATTTAATTGAATTTCGAATCAGGTTCTTAGTTTGCGAAATATAGTGGCTGTAATAGCAAAGAACTTCAGCGATCCGAATATGCACATCATGCAGATTTTAAAGTAGACGTCCTGAAACAGGAAAATAGTAAGTTATTAGAATTTATACAGACGATGTTCAACATAAAAATTTTATCAGATTTTGTAAAATCCACCACGAGTTGTCGAATTTGTGCAGTCAAATTTGTACAGAAAAATCTGTACAAATTGGTACAATTGCTCGTAACTTTGAAATATTAAGTAGTTTTAATTACGTGTCTTAATTAATTACCATAGATACGTATTAGCTGTTGTAAACGAAACAATTGAGACTAAACACAAATAATAAATACACTCACTGACAATGAAAGTTGTGCCCAAGGAGAAAGCATATGATGGACCTGAACTTTTATTGATGGAAGGATACAGATGAATGATATACGTGATCACTAAAACAGCACAGCAGAACACGTACAGAGGGAGCTGTGGTACACTGTCCGGTCATCCTCAGTAGCGCGTCGCACCTTCTCGTGCTGCGATACAAGAAGCAATACGGTCCGGCATGGTGTCGAACAGACGCCTGATGTTGTCCTGCTGCAGACGAGTCCACACCTGTTGGACGTTACGTTCCAAATCCTGAGGATTGCTGCAACGAGGTAGTTGGCGTTTCAACTGGTCCCACACATGCTCGATAGACATGTCTGGGGAACGGGCAGGCCATGTAAGTGTCTGGACATGACTCAGGCAACCCTGGGCCACCCGAGCCGTTTTTTGGCGCGCATTCTCTTGCTGGAATTGCGCACCTGGAATGCTAGCAACGAATGGGAGAATATGGGGCCGTAGATGTTCACTTACGTACCGCTGGCCCATCAATGTTCCAGGTATCGCTATTAGAGCGGATCGGCTGTCGTTGACTATGGCTCTCCAGACCATGATGTCTGCAGCAGGACTGGTGTGGCACTCGATAACGAGGTTGGGATTGTGGCGTTGTGCAGGGGACCTCCACACCCGGGCACACTGATCAACGATCCCCAAAACGAAACAGCACTCATTTATCATCGCTAAACACCACACATCGCCAATCTGTGGCGTTCCACGTTGCTCTGGCCCGGCACCACTACAACCGGAGCTGTCGATGTTCCCGTGTTAACGGCAGCACACGTAAGGGATGCTAGGATCGCAGATTCACTTCCTTTAGGCGTCTAGATATGGTTCGTGGGCACACAGGAGCCGCTACTTGTTCCTGTATCGCACATTGGATCACCGTGGGCTCTATACGTGCCTGCCTCATGACCATTCGATCTCTCTACTCGTGGTATGCCTGGTTCGTCCAGAATCGGTCCTCCGTGTCTGAGTGGCGTCCCATGACCAGTGTCCCCAACACCGTCGGACGGTATAGTCTGAACGATTCACGTGACGGGCTATTCGGCGTGCCGACCACCCTGGGGTTTACAGCCCGATGATCAGGCCTCACTCGAAATCCGTCAGTTGCGTATATCGACGTTTCTGCCATCTACCCACCATTCTTTTCACTCCGTACTCATGCTTGCGTCGGCCGAAGCTTCTCGTATTGATGGACCGTCGACTACACGCCGGTTTATAAGGCGGCTGGTTCATGCATGCAGAGCCACTCACTGGTGTACGGTCATGCGCAATCACAGCAGACTGGGATCATTTGCATACCATCCCGCCCTCTAGCTATATATATCATTTCGCGGTTTTACCATATTTTCTTCCTGGTGCTCAAATTTCATTGTCCTTGAAGTGTATATTGAATTTTATTGGAAATTAATTTTATAAGACGTTATTCACTCTAAATTATTTCGGCTCCGTCAGGCAGGAGCCGCGGCCGATTTTTACTTTCTCAAACTATAGAGTATAGTATGGCAAAAGTATTGCTTTCACGAAAAATTCTGATTCTGAGATTTTGATGCCAATATATGTTTTAGTGCCTCCTAAATACGTTGTGACTACTTTCAAAGTGATGCCCGTCTGCAGGAGGTCTATATCTTGTGTAGATGATAGCTGCCACAAATACTAATGAATTTTCACTACGTCCTTTGCCCTGCTTTGTAACTAAAAATCTAGAACTAGGTAGAATTTTTTGAAATTCGAGCAAAAACTTCGAAATTTTATGTTTTATTAACATATATATAGGACAAAATAGGACAACATAGGACACAATTTGATATAATTATGCATACTAGGGGTTATTTATGACTTAATGAGCACCTAACCTAACAGTTTCAAACAACAGTTTCAAACATTATAGTAAAAAATATCCGCGAAAAAATTTCAATGTTAGCGACATCATTAATTTCCTAGGAGAGACAAGTTAACCTCCCCCCTGAGATTATATTGTTAAGTTTGGTTTCAGTCGCAATACTTTTTAAAGTCCTTTAAAATGAAGGATAACGTGTTATAATTGTGATCATTTGGAATGACGATGCATATATTCAATTTTTTTTTTTGCAAAACATGCAAAATTAAAAAATAAAAACTCACAAGCTACATATGGATTACGGTATGAGAGAGTTAAGTTGAGCCACGCTCTAGTTAATTTTTACTTTCCTTACACGCAATAATGTATAAGGAAAGTATTGTGACAGGGTCGAAAACTCGAATTCGAGTTTTCGACGGGAGAGCACGTTTCCTGATCACGAATCGAACATTTTTGAGGTGATGTCTGTGTGTGTGTGTGTGTCAGTGAGTTTATGGAGACGATATCTCACGAACGAATGGAGCGATTCGAATGAAATTTAGTACAGAAGTTAAAATCCATGATTACTGGACGACTATTGTTTTTAAATATAATCGAATGTCCAGAACCCACCTAAATTTGCCAGTGAAATTTTAAAAAAATTCATCAAAAAATCAAAACCTTTAATAAAGTTACGAAAATAGACATTTTTTATGTAATTTTTCCTTAGAAAATGATTGACATGAACTTTAGAACACTAACATGAACCGTTCTCGAGATATTGCTCATTTTACAAATACATTTATTAAAAAATCCCATAAATTAAAAAAAAATATTAACTGTTGAAAAACGTGTTTACTTTTCATATGTAATATCATGCCATAAATTTGGTGGCATCATTCTCATGGATCTAACTCGTTCCATTCATGAGAAAAGATACTTTGAGTAATACGTTTGCATTTAAACGCCAATAGCCATTTATCTGCTATAAGAATAACTTATTTCTCTATCCATAACGCTTGGCGAGATTTTGGCGATAAATTTGGCGGAATGTCGTCAACTTGGCGACTTTTTTAAATGTTACCAAATTAACGAAAATCTCGCCAAATGGTTAAAAATGACGCTAAATCAATGAAAATGACGATTAATTGATGAAAATTCAATATCTTGGAAATAATATAAATATATATTATGAGAATAACCTATCTTTTTACTGCAAAAGTAGTCAATGCATAGCATTATATAAGGAAAGTCATGTACTGCCCTCATCAGATATTTTATTCAATGATCTTAGTAGATTTTAAATCTCTTCGACCCTGCAATCACAACTTTTCACTGAAACTTTTCGCTTCAAAATTTAATGGGCGCTTCAATTTTGAAAAATGATTTTATATAGTGAATTGATTTTAACAATTGCTTTAAAGGTGACTCTGCTGCCCTCTAATTTTAACTTGCGACCTTGAATGTAAACACTCACATATCTGGTAACATGTACAAGCTAAAAGTTGTCAAGAAAGCGTGTAACCGATTACGAAATGCATATTCTTCTTATTCTCTGTATTCATCTTCGGGGTTGACACCTTTGAATACCCAGAAATGTTACCTGAGTTATTTACAAGTTGGTATATCCAACAGAGGGGCTGCAGTTATACCGGAAAAAATTATATATATATATATATATATATTAAAAAAGAAGCTAACGCCGCTACCGTTTGACAAATTTCTCGTTTCTCGAGATTCTTTGCTTTCTACCGCAAACAAAATTTCATATTAAAATATGAAATTTGGTACACTTGTAGCAAAAGCTTTGGAGAAGATGCTGAAATAAACCGTTTTTTGATATAGATTGTAGTTTAAAAAATATATAATGTCGAAATCAAAGAAAAATATTTGATCTGCGAGTTCGCGTCCTGGATAGACTAACAATAGCAAGACCACGAATTTTTGCAGGCAGGAACCTATGGGTCAATTTTTGCAGGAAGGAGCTCCTTTTTCTAATTTCGATGTAGTTTTTGAGATATTTTACTTTTTATGCACTTCTGAAGCGAACTTTTTCTTCCGTATCGGCATGTCTAGTGATTTCTCTGCCTCGTTCCGTAAAAACTATAGTATACAAAAATATGAAATTTGGTACATTTATAGAGAAATAATAGGGTAACACAATGAAATAAACCTTTTATCGATTCAAACATTAGTTTGGCATGAAATAGGTTGAAAAGCGAGTTCATGATTAAGGAATTCAGTTTTTGGATTTCCTGGGTTAAGAAAAATCCCCGATTTTCCCTCTTGAGGAAAGTAGGTAGGGATAGAAAAGTTGTTTTTGAAAGTAGAATTTTTAGGAAAAATAGATATAAAGCGAGCGTAGTGAGTAGGAGGCGAAACCTCCCGAAGGGGGTTGCGAGCTAAGCGAGCAGGAGGCAGAGCCCCGTAGTATATATATATATATATATATATATATATAAATATAGTAGGAAAATGTATTAATAATAATAATCAGTTCAAATAATCGTGAAATATTAACATCACCATTGAAGCAAAACCACGACCATAATGTCGATAACAGAAAAGAACAGTACCGGTCAAAATTCGAAGATTAACTAGAATTAAATCCATCTTCAGGTCTGTGTATTTAATTCTAATTAACCCAAACAAATGCCTGTTTCAGATTGGGTAATAGTACATTACTATAAATACCCAAACTCAGACTACAGGCACCAAAAGATGCAAAATTGAAAACAAGAAAAATTAGGAAATCTAATATTATCATATTTCCTTAAATCAATACAGTTATTGACCTTTGCGGATGCATTGTTGGAAGAACGAAGGCAGCAATAGTGGAAGCTTTTTGTGCCCTTGAGGCAGCAGCGAAAAATGTTGGCTTGACAGTCAATGTGGAGAAAACCAAGTTCATGGCAGTGACAAATAGAGACCAGGGTCAATTAACGCTGGAAATAAATGATTACGTTTTTGAGAAGGTTGACCAGTTTAAATACCTGGGCACAATGGTAAATTGTAAAAACGATATCAAAAGTGATATTACGAATCATATAGGCATGGCTAACAGATGCTACTATGGTTTACGTAATCAGTTTAAATCAAAATATATAAGTAGAGAAACAAAGATAGGGTTATAGAAGACATTAGTAAGACCAATAGTTTTATGTGGAAGTGAATGCTGGACTATGAATAAAACTGATGAAAATAAGTTGATGATCGAAAAATCTTGAGAATAATATTTGGAGCGGTAAAGGAAAATGAAGTGTGGAGAATAAGATATAATCAAGAATTACAATATAAATTTAGAAAACCAAACATAGTAAAAGTGATTAAAGTGGCTCAACTAAGATGGCTTGGCCATATATATAGATATGGAGATGATAACTTAGTCAAGAAAATAACTTTCCAGGGGCCAGAAGGAAAGAGAAGAAGAGGAAGGCCATGTACAAGGTGGCTGGACAATGAGGAGAAATGGCTGAGGAATATTTGCGTCAATAGATGGAGGACAGTGGCGTCGGATAGGTCGAGATGGTGGAAACTGACTGAGACAGCCTTGGCTGGCAATCGGTTGTAGTGCTTAAGAAGAAGAAGAAGAAGAATATTACCATGAGCAGGAACCCTTCTTCTTTTAAAACGCGTAATTGCGATCTACCACAACAGTATGAAAAATATCGAGAAGCACCGGTAATGAACATGACGAAATACAACCGAGAAGGCAGAACATACACTCACAGCGACCGTACAGTGAGTCAGAGTCGGTGACAGGACAATTTCCCATATAAGTAAAACAGGATATGAACATGAAGCATAGATGAAAATTCTTACTAAACAAGTGTTTCAAAGAAGAAATGGACAAATGAGAATGCCACTATACACCATTAAAAGTGCGCTCAAATCGTAGTATCAAACTGGCTAAAGTTACAATTTTTTAACGAAAATAAAATCCAAAACATTAATATTAATGTATCTATTTTCCGATTTTTTATTTTTCTAATTTTTAGTTTATTTTATTATTATTCATTTTTATTTAATTATATAATTAATAAATAATTAATTATAATAATTATATATATACATATATATACGTGATGGGTTTTCCAATTCAAATTTTAGCAATATTCTTGCATTTCAATTTTTTTTTTCATTATACGTGTTTAAGTTATATGATTATTATTATGCAATATGGTACAATTTATTATGGAAAAGAAGTATAACGTGCTTGTTTACCCATTGTCTTTTTTAGCGATGTTCTTAAGATATTGGTCAATTATTGATTCTTAATATTGGTTTATTATACCCCTACATTTTCAGTAATTACCTATCATTTGCATATAATACCTCTTAAACAGTTTTAAACTCTTTTCTCTGCATTTACTCTATATCCATAAAACATAGATTTTAGGAGCTGGTCTTAAAAGAACGATGAAATAAAATACATACTCCTTATTTTAATCTGTAGATTGTTTATTCTTACGTTTCATATACTTGATACTCCTTTGAATACAAGGAGCATGAATGTGACAAGTATGATGGAATATGATACGTATGTTATGACCAGAAAACAAAGCACATTAAGCTATCTAAACTATATATTGATGAATGAAAGAACTCAACATGAATTTCGTGAAATCCGTCTATGATCAAGTATACAGCAAAAGGGAAAACCTCAAATTTCATTAATTTCTACAGCTTTATTCGTGATACGCGAAGGTCTTTCACATTTCCTAAAATAAGTTTATAGTACATTTATATGAAAATAAACACCGGAGGAGAAGTGTTTTGAGATGCTTTCATGTATAGAATTCTTGACATATTTACTAATTATTCTACACTAAAATTAGCATTTTAATTTCGTGATACAAGGTCTGTCGGATTTTCTAAATTAAGTTTATATTAAATTTATACAAAAATAAACACCGGAGAAGAAGAGTTCTGAGATGCTTACATGTGGAATTTTTGACATTTTTACTAATTTTTCGATACGAAAAACAGCGTTTCAATTTTATCTTGATTTAAAGTCTATTTTGAACAGTAATGATCCAGGATGCGTATTCCAAAAATATTATTTTACTTTAAGGTTGATAATATCATATTTAAAAATATGAATTATTTTCTGGAATCAATTTTATTGACGCTTTATAAACCGTTCATTCTAACGTATGCAACTTCTGTTTGTATGAATAAAAATTCTTTATAGTACTTTCTTGATAGAAATAGTCATGCAAAGGATGTGAGGATATCAATGACATAGAGCCATTAAAATCCAAGACCCAAGAAATGTGTATTGCTTCGGTTTTGATTTTGGTTGTGATTTGTGTTATTCTTTATGGTTCTCAAAATCCACTCTGGTTGTTTAGTTTTAGCCCGTTATTTAAGCAGTTGCATTTTATCTTTATATTAGTCTAAACTATCTTTCGACATGATGAAAGGACCCAACAAAACCCTTGAAACAATTATCTGCTTCTATTAAAGAAGTACAGATAATTTTAGAGTTGCTTGCTTATTTCTTTTAATTCATAGTCATAGTTCTAGCTATTGATATAACTGAGAGGGTAAATCGAATTAGAGTGTTTATAAACGATTATTTAAAGAGATGAAATGATTACTTTAAGATGATGCAATACATTTTTAGAGAAACACCTCAAGAATAGATTGTGTGCCATGTGATCTCACCAAAACTGCCTGATTCAATTTCTGGTATCTAATCGCATATCATGAGCATGCTCATTTAACATTAAAGTTGATGTTTGGGTTTTATTCTTTATAAACAATCAATTTAAAAAACATGTCGATATTTCAGGACTGATAATGTTGTTGGATTTTCTGTATTTGTGGTTGTGTTTTCAAGATACACGCATGTGTCTTAAATTCTGAGTAATTCAGGTTTTATTCATAGCATCAATAGGCTTAAACACGAGCAAGATACAACAGAAAAATCTGATTATCTAACAACGTCACAAAACAACTATCAGATAAAAAACCCCAGTTAAATGCTTATTTAATTTACAAACAAGAAGATCGCATTCTCGAAACAATGACTTAATCTATCATTTTTACTCTATCGTTATATTCTAAGAAATGAGAGTCCTTATTTATTTTATGTTGAAAGATTTTGAAAAAAACTAGTTTAGAAAAATTCCAGTTTTATTAGTTCCTTTCACAATTTTCAGAAATTTTTCAAAAGTCGCCAAGTTGGCGACATTTCACAAAGGTTGTCACCAACGTGACTAGGACCTTTCTGCAATGAATATTAAAAACAGTACATGCAGCTTTCATACACGGATACAACACTCCTAGTGAAATAAAGATATATCAGGTACTTAAAAGAACATATACAACCTTAAATCATTTTTATAGTAAAAAGTCTGTTAAATGTTAAATATAATTTTCACTTAACATTTTCAAATGAAATGAAATTTTTATATTTTAAGAATAATTTGTCAAATCCTTATATTTTAATATTCAATTTCTGTAACTATTACATTACTGAATTTTAAATGAGATAATTCCAGAAAATGTCATTCCTAATAATCAACTAGACTGGTAGAAAATGCAAAATCCAAAATACAATTCACACGAATTGTTTAAATACACATGCATACTGGTGTCTAAGCGTTACCACATTTTAATATGAGGTAACGCTTAGACACCAGTATGCATGAATAATTAGACACCTTTAGACACCTTTATGCATTATGTGCATAATTATTTAAGTTACCACATATTTAACAATAAATTTATGAAGGAGCTTCCTTATGATGTCAAAAGACGTGCAAACTTCATTTTTTACGCAATAATTAAGTATTTTAATTGTCTTAGTATACTTATTTCATACAGTTATATGAATATTTGGAGAAACCAAAGAATCTCCAAAACCGGTAATGTAAACCCTTAGTAATTTCCCCTACGCCTGGAATTTGATTTTGATTCCATATCATTCATCATCTGATCTCTATAAATAAAATCTGATGTGGGCAGAACACGACTTTCCTTATATAATGCAATGAATTTATTCTTTTTAGAGTAAAAATATAATGTATAAGATCCACGGTACTGCGTTTCTAACGTTGAATTGTACATTTGGCGATTTTCCGGATGACAAAATGTAAAACCATTTCAGAGTATCCAATTAACTTATATTTCGTGCAACTCTAAATAAACAATTATCAATATTGATAGCATCCTCAATAAGCGATGTAGTCTGTATATTAAAATATTTTGATGATTAATTCATCAATTAGGCGTCATTTTCATTAATTTAGCGTCATTTTTGCAATTGTGACGATATTTTCATCAATCTGGGGCGAAATATAGCAAAGCTGGCGATACTTTGCTAAATTATTCGCTAAGTTCGCCAAAATGCTTCACCAAGTGTTACAGACAAACGAAGAGAAAAGCCTTTCTTATATACTAGAAGGCATGCCAGTCATATGACGGAAATCAGAATTTGCCAAACATTACTTCCCATTTGGCGTCATTTTCATCAATTTGACAACATTTTTGTCCCTTTGGCAACATTTAAAATAGTCGCCAAGTTGGCGACGCCCCGCTAAATATGCCCCCATTATACTATGTATATAAGGAAAGTAATATAGCCAAACCTGAGAAGTAGATATTTCAAGAAAAAAATTTTGAAATGAAAATGAAAAAAAATTTCTGGAGGTGTAAATATTGCAGTGCACTTTATGGTCATCATCTAAGCTTTATCCATAACAGATTTTGAGAAACAGATATTTCAAGAAAAATGTAAATATTTTAATCGGAAGGGACATAGTAACAACTGGAAGTAGAGTCCCATTGATCCCAAAAATTTAATGCTGAATCTATATGAATCATCTTTTGAGCTATATATATATCTTGTACTGAGAAACTATATGTTTCAAAAAAGTTTTTTGAACTGGAAATGAAAGAAACCGGAAGTACAAAAAACGGAAGTGAAAATTCATAGTGAACCATCCTGCCTCTTCCAGAGTTATGTTAAATCACTATTCATTATCATATCTATAATAATAAAAGACAATGTCCGTCTGTGTGTGTCTTATACATTATAGGCTCAGCGACTGCGCGTCGCAGAGCTACGAAATTTGGCAGTCGGAGATCCGAGGGGGGGGGGGGGAGGTGACACGTCAAAACCGATTTTTAAAATTTTAAAATTTAAATTATTTTTTGTTATTTAATGTTTTATGCGATTTCGACCGTTTTCCCCCCTTTGTTCTCCACCATCTAGACGTCGTAGAAAAACAAATCACACGACAATTGCAAATAAAAATATATCAATTTGAAATCTCAGGGCCAAATTCTAATATATTTTAAAAATTTTAAAACAAAAGTCACTTTCGGCTCAAATAAACGAACTTTCGCTTTTAAATCCTCGCGTCGGAAAAAGTACCGACAATTTCGACTAATAATTAACATTTTTAGAAAGCTCAAAGATCAGGCTTTCTTACAAGCCCTATCTGGTCAAAAAATAATAAAAAGTAGCCGCACGATTCGGATTTTAAGGAAGAAATTATTTTCAATTTCTCGGCCAAACCGCGAATTCATCCACATGCGCGCGCAGACACATGGTGTTTTTATGGTGGAGTGGAGGTGGGCGAGGTTCTGACTAAGGCTCTTCTATATACGAGCTGACTCATCAAGCATATTGAAGGCCACCGTAGCTAGAAGCGCAGTCCATTAGCATTAGCTCTATTCGTATTTTCATTTTAAGAAATATAATTGAAATAATTATGGGTGATTGCTCTGCACCGAACTCATGCTCTATGCACTCTAGAAAGGGTTTTAGGCTATTTCGCTTTCGCTATTTTTTATTTCGCCTAGAAACGAAGAAAGAAGAAAACAATGGCTAATAAATAATTGGATATCCGGTAATCTAGCATACTTGTGCGAGCTAAGTTATACAATATTCTAATTGAAACTTCTTATTTTACATAAAGTATTTATTTAAAACACTTATTTTATAATTTCTGTAACTGTAGTATGGAACCCTATGGGCTTCAATATGCTTGATAAGTCAGCCTGTAGTAGAGGAGCTCTGGTTCTGATGAGGTTCTGACGTCACGGTTCTTTGACGAGGTTGCGAAATCGAATGGAACATTCGATATTTGTGCCTGCCAAATAATGAATGTACGTCATTAAACTAAAACAAACCATCCATTTTATTTGAATAAATTATTCATCCATTTTATTGGAATAAATTATTATTTTCAAAATAAATTACTTTTCATTTTAAATTTTAATTTGTTTGAAATTCATTTATTAATTTTTTAAAAACGTCATTTTTTCTTACAACTCAACCCAAACCTTTCACTGTTGTGCTAGCAGTTTCTTTCGAGTGGTTTATCCGTATCAAGATAAGAATTTATTTTACATCATTATTGTTCTTTTAAGAACATAAACTTCTCTTTCTCTTTTTATAACATTACTTATTAAGTGTATTTACACGTTTACAGTGTATTTTATTTATATTATTTTAAAATTGTTCTGATTTAAACAGGGGCTATATATTGTTCTGATTTAACAGGTTTTCGACTTCTGTTCTAGAATTGTATTTATATTTTTGTTTAATTTGTAAACATTCTATTCAGTTTGAGTTTATTTTAACAGTGGACTATTGGTATTATGGGTGTTTATAATTTTGTTTCGTGTTTTTATTGAAAACAGAAATGTCTCCAAAAAAGTCTGCTTAAGTAGCAGAACAAGCCGAAGAAGAAACCGCGAAAGGAATTGCAGCTGCTCAAGACTCCGAAAGTGAGGAACAGTGTCAAAATAGACGGCTCGCTGATGCACAGAGAAGGTCTGCAGTTAGGGAAAATGAAAGTCAGGAACAGCGGGAAGAAAGACAGGTCGCTGATGCACAGAGAAGAGCTGCAGTTAGGGATGATGAAAGGCAGGAACAGCGGGAAGAAAGACAGGTTGCTGATGCACAGAGAAGAGCTGCAGTTGGGGACAGTGAAAGTCAGGAACAGCAGGAAGAAAGACAGGTCGCTGATGTACAGAGAAGAGCTGCAGTTAGGGATGATGAAAGGCAGAAACAGCGGGAAGAAAAACTGGTTACAGATGCACAGAGAAGAGCTGCAGTTGGGGACAATGAAAGTCAGGGACAGCAGGAAGAAAGACAGGTCGCTGATGCACAGAGAAGAGCTGCAGTTAGGGACAGTGAAAGGCAGTAACAGCGGGAAGAAAGACAGGTGGTTAACGCGGAGTCAATGACTGCAGTTAGGGAAAATGCAACCCAGGAACAGCGGAAAGTAAGACAGGTCGCTATTTCACAGAAAAGAGCTGCAGTTAGAAATCATGTTTGGTCAGAATTTTCAAGGGTAGCGAACAGACTGGTCGCCGAAGGCGGCTAGTACTTAATAAATTATCATAATCATCTTAATCATTTCAATTATCACATACTTAATCAATTACCATTATCATATTAATCATTTCAAGTATCATAATCATCTTAATCATTTCAATTATCACAATCATCTTAATCATTTCAATTATCACATACTTAAACATATCAATCATCATATATACTTAAACGTATACTTAATTTATTATTAAACTGATTTACTGTAGAAGTTTTATTATAAGTCACCTTTTTGAGACAAAAACTGGAAAAATCCTCATAAATACGACATTTTAGACATTTTGAATTCTCATTATGGATATTTAAATGAGAAATGTCTGTATTTTCTCTTAATGGCAGTGGAATATTCCACTGTATATTTTCCGTTGGGTTTAGAGTTTAGGGGAAAAATGAAAATTCCGTAGGAAAATAAATGCATTATCCTTAATGCATTGATACAGAAAATGGACTGGGGACAATTAACTTAATTCATAATGTTTTGTTCTAATCACGCTTGACTTTCAGAAAATTCAAAAATCAACATTCTACTCCTTTTAGTTTCTAAGGTAGAGGGAGGCGGGAATGAAAAATACAATTTGATGGATCACGTAAACGGTGTCCGATAGAACCTTTAACATAAGGTTGCATTGAATGTTAAATATTTAACAGAACTTAGCTGGTGCGCAACCTTAATGCCTGCCAAGTTGTGGTTCACTGATGAGAATCACTGACATGACCATTGTGTAAAAAAAAAAAAAATTGGTATATATAACCATTTGATCTGCATACTAAATGGATTACAGAAAATATCAGTACGCTACAAATATTCCCAATATTAAATGATATTTCAGTCACAAGCTTCTTATTACTATATTTATGATGGTTTCATAAAATTGATGTTGTTTTTCTCGTTTGAAAGTAAATTTCTATAACTAGAGTTGTAAAAGTTTTAAGAATATTTTTTGCTTTAGATTTATATTGATGACTAGTTTCTTGCTAATTATTTGTAATTATTCTATGTCTTACAAGAAATTGCACCCTATTTCAAATTCTAATTTTATATTTTGAGGTACCATCTGGTGTAGTTTTGAACAAGAGTAAGGGATATATTTGAAAATGTTATTTCTACTGCATTTCTTTAAGTTTCAAATAATTTCTAGAATATAAATGTATATTTTTAACATGGTTATGTCTTTACAGATCGCCCAAGGCCCCGCTCCCGGGTGACCAAGAAGGCTGGATATTTGTATATTCAAAAGTATCGATCATGGAGCAGACTCTAAGGCAGCCGGATTTTTTATTTATCTCCCCCCCGGGAGTAAGGAAAATGGGGGTGTTTATAAAAGTCTTTTAGGATGCTTCATAAGCCTCTTGGAGACCCACATGACTGAATCGTTGAAATTATATTACCGGCAACGGGATAGAACTTGCAGCAGCTATATATATATCAAAAGCTAATTAGCATCAGGATAACTCTCAGAGGATTTAGCTACTAAGTTTTAAGAAATTTTATTAAATAGTTTTTAACTACAGTGAAAATCGTCTTCATTTTCTTTACGTCTTTATATACGTTAAAAAGAAGAAGAAGAGCGGACCCACCGCTCCACAGATTGATGAATTCCCGATATTGTAGCTCGCTGAAAATCAAAGAGCATACTGTCTGTATTGCATAGAATTGCTATAAAAACCAACGAGCACTTTACCATAGAGCACTGGCGCCATAATTTAAAGCTCTTCCTTGACGTGACGTCACGAACAGTCAACTATCAGCATCACCACCTCAACTCTACGATCTTTCTATCAGTGGCTTGTCTTGCTATACGAGTGGCTAAGAAAACTAAAAAAAAAATTGTATTCTTCTTAGTCTCTAAGACAGGTTTTTTGATACCCCATTTGATTCAATATTTTTTATTATTTCTTTTATTTTTAAACCTCAATATTCTTTCACTCCTTTCTTTTTCTAATTGACCTGAAGCATACCTGTCATTTTTCATGTCTAGGTTGGGATTCCTAAAAGCTGTTTCAATATTTTTCGTTCATTATTTTCTGAAAAAGGAAAGTTTATAATTTTTACAGACCCCCCCTCCCCCCAGTGCAGTCAAAAAAGAAAAAAACGATATTTTTCTCCATATTTTCATATGCCCTTATCTTTATACTACTATATGTTTTTTTTCGGGGGGGGGGGGGGGGGTAGATTTTTACCATCCCTCGCTCCGAAATTTAAATGTTTCGAATTTTTATCAGTTCGTTGTTATTGAATTTTTAAATCTACATTTGCATGCCAATTTTCAAAGTTGTTTAATGAACAGGTTTGCTTTAAAATATATGGTGGGAAGGGCTGTTACAGCCTAAAACAGGCATCTCTACGCAGGATTCCTGTTATTTTAATTTTGAAACTCTAAAACTGAAAAGTTGATAGTAATCTCCAAATTTTAAATGCAATCGATTTTAGCATCCCCTGGAAAAAATCCGGCATACGCCCATGTGTATAATCGTGACGCCAGTGCTCTGTTTATCTTTTATTAGTAGTTTTTATATAATTTTGGGATATATTGTATTAAAAATTTTTAGTTGGTATTTATGATTATCCATTTTTAATAAAAAAATTTATCTTTGTACTCAATGTTTCATTTATTCCAAGAGATCAAAAGGTAGGTGCAAAATTAAATTATTAATATTGTATTTAACCTTTTGCTTACGGATGGGACAGCTTCAATCCCAAACGAAGAACACAAAAAGACAGGTATTTGATATACTCTTTCCCAAACAGTTCGATTCCCCTTTATAGGCATTGACATCCATGGACGCCAATGTCTGCAAAGGGGGATCGAACTGTTTGGGATAGGGTATGTTATTCAAATGTTTTGAAGTATTGTAGATAAAATTAACCTTTTGCTTATGGGTGGGACAGCGTCAATCGCAAACGAAGAACCTCTCAAAAAGGCATGTATTTGAAATACCCTATCCCAAACAGTTCGATCCCCCTTTGAAGACATTGGCATCCGACAGCGTCCATCCCATTGGGATTGACACTGTCACCGTAAGCAGAAGGTTAGTTTTATCTACAATACTTTAAGACATTTGAATAACTGAAAATTTGATAAAATAAGTGAAATTTTAATAATAAAGTGAAGTAAATCATAAATTAAAAAAATCATCTCCTTATTAATGTAAAAACATTTTGGCATAATCTTATTAAAATAAAAATATATTGTAACCCATTCTGCCATGCATTTTCTATTACCCAAGACACGTATAAAACGCCTCTGCTCGTACGTATTTCCATGGTAAAATTCATAGACTGCTTTCTACTTCATCGACAGCGTGAATGGTGGCTCACGGCCGATAATGTTGCCAGAATGCGAATAGTGTCTCTATGTTGATGAGCTCGTTGATAAAAACAGGTTACTATAACTGATTTCAAGCGAGCAAAACCTTCTAGTAAACCAATAAAATATATTCAAGAAAGATTGCGTATTCATTTTGTGTGTGTGTGTATGTGCAGGCGATAACATTGGTGTAAAGATTGATGAAATAAAATTAATAAAAGTGCCTTGACTTAAATCCCATTCGTTCAAAGTGTAGGTACGCAAAACTAAACCAAACTTAATATTCAAATTCTTCTAGAGAAATTGCATCTATCTAATAAATTACATTTTATTTTATTCTCTTTATATACAATTCTAAAATATAGTATTCAAGAATTTCTTGGTTATTTTTTTTTACCTTTTATTAATTTTTTTAATAATAAAAAGTTCCTAATTTCATTATTGCTCGTATCTCAAGCCGTTTAGTGGCTAGAGTGTTGGGCAACGAACAGGAAGATTTCTGAATAGTGAGTTCTGTCTTACGCAGTGATAGCAGCATTTTGTGGCAAGTCTACATTTTTGACTAGTCTCTCTGTTAAGTTTAAATAGATTAATTCGAATCTTGGAATAGAATATGTGAATTGGTTAACTCAGTGGTCATGCTACTTTCCTCCAGAGACTGTGGGTTCGAGTCTTTTAATCTGTACTTTTCTTGATCGGACTCTGTGTGAAGTTCAAATAGATTAACTGGAGACTTTCCCATGCGAACTGGCTGGCTCAGTGGTCAAGTTGTCAGCTTCTCATTCCAGAAACTGCGAGTTCGAGTCCATGCATCGCGAGTTGAGCAGTGACATTTTTGCTTTTACTGAACAGTCTCTAAGTGAAATTTAAATAGATTAATCAGGACCTTTTTTTTAGCATGTGAGTTGGTCATGTTGTCTGTTTCCAATTCCTGGGGCTGTGAGTTCCAGTTCATACCTGCGTGTAGCGGAATCAGTCCATTTGGTACCTGTACTTTTCCCGACCAGTCTCTACATTAAATTTAAATAAATTAATTAGAAACTTTGAGGTATGAGCTGGTTGGCTCAGTGGTCATGTTGTCTGTTCCGAATTCCAGAGGTTGTGGGTTCGAGTCCGTCCAACTGCATTGAATGTTTTCGGAATATGTACTTTTCTAAACAACGCATTTTTTTTTTCTGAATTGTGTTGTCCCGGAAGTGACGTCACAGGAAGTGACCTACCGGAAGTGAAGTCACAGGAAATGACGTCACACTACGTCAGTTCCTGCTACTGAAAACATGGAAAAAAGAGATGCATGGATTTCAGAGATGTATAAAATTTCAGGACTTCGTTAACCAGGAGTCACGTGGTGCAAAACAAGCCCTGCACGAACTTTGGACGAGGAAGGGTGGGAGAGCGACACCGAAGCCAGCAGGCCCGAAGAGAAACCCCACCAGCAACGGTGGAGCTCAACCACCGCTCGTCCTCCATCTCGTGCAGATAATTTAGTAAGAAATATAAGAAAGTTACGAGAGGAAAGACCTAGGACGACAGATCTAATAAAGAAATTCCGATCCCCCGATCCCTCTCCCAACCCTGTCGGAACGAGTTACCACCCGCTACTGTCTAACATTTACATCGTGCAATTTTTTCCCAGACAGGACTCGAACCTGCGCCTAAAGCCCCGCAACTGGACGTCCCAAGCCTCTCGGCCAAGAGGGCGTCAACAGAATCTTCGATTTTAGTGTATTTAATTTTAACTGTTTAACATATTCCTTTAAATAATTTGAAAAACGCGGCAAAAATTTGCGGGGGACAGAACTCTCGACAAAAACGTTTGCTTTACGCTGCTTTCGCTGTGTTTTACCGCTGCGCTACGAATGACGTTGCAATTGTATTGTATTTTATTTTATTATATAAAGCTTTTACGGAATTGGCGATTAGAATAAAACTGGGGCAGAGCCCACAAAATTGATTAACCTAACAGCACTGTTTATTTATTATTTTTAAAACTGTAATCGAAAAAACATTTCGTTTGAAGAGAGGACAGAACTCACGATCAGCAGATCTACACGTTTGCGATCCAACTCGTTAACCACTAGACCGTTTAAATCACAAAAACGGGTGATACTGCGAACTATTTAAGTTTTCATTATGAAAAAATAAAAAAAAAGATCCAGGAAAGCCTTAAATGTTATGTTTTAGATTAGAAATATATAAAGAGCATAAAATTTGATGATATATTCAATTTTCTTTATCATAGAAAATTGCAAAAATCATTTTTTAAAATTATAATCGAAAAAGCACCGCATTTGAAGTGGGGGTAGAACTCTTGACCTACATATCAACTCGTTTATGATCCAAATATGTAACCACTAGACTGTTTGAATCACAAAAAAGCTGAAATTATGATGTATTTAAGTTTTCATTAAGAAAAAAAAATTTAAAAAATGATCCAGGAAGGCCTTGAATGATATATTTTAGAATAGAATTATATAAAGAGGATAAAATCCGATGTTATATTCAACTTCCATTACAATTTATAACAGAAAATTACAAAAACTATTTTGTCAAACTGTAATCGAAAAAGCATCGCTTCTGAAGTGAGGACAGAACTCTTGATGAAAAGATCTACGCGTTCGCTGTCTAATTCATTAGACGGTTTGAATCACACGAGAGGTTATAACTGAGAACTATTTAAGTTTTCATTATGAAAAAATAAAAAAAAAGATCAGGAAAGCCTTGAATGTTATGTTTTAGATTAGAAATACATAAAGAGCATAAAATCCGATGTTATATTCAATTTTCTTTATCATAGAAAATTGCAAAAACTATAATCGAAAAAGCACCGCGTTTGAAGTGGGGTAAAGCTCGTGATCTACAGTTCTACGCGTTTGCGGTCCAACTAGTTAGCCACTAGTGAGTTTGAATCACATGAAAAGTATAAACTGTGATATAATTAAGTTTTCATTAAGAAAAAAAAAATAAATGATCCAGGAAGGCCTTGTGAATGCTATACTGTAGAATAGAATTTTATAAAGAGGATAAATCAGATGTTATATTCAATTTCCATTACAATTTATAACAGAAAATTACAAAAACTATTTTGTTAAACTGTAATCGAAAAAGCATCGCTTCTGAAGTGAGGAAAGAACTCTTGATGAAAAGATCTACGCGTTCGCTGTCTAACCCATTACCCATTAGACGGTTTGAATCACACGAGAGGTTATAACTGAGAACTATTTAAGTTTTCATTATGAAAATATGAAAAAAAAAATCAGGAAAGCCTTGAATGTTATGTTTTAGATTAGAAATATATAAAGAGCATAAAATCGGATGTTATATTCAATTTTCTTTATCATAGAAAATTGCAAAAACTATTTTTAAGAATTGTAATCGAAAAAGCATCGCGTGTGAAGTGGGGTAAAACTCGTGATCTACATTTCTACGCATTTGCGGTCCAACTAGTTTGCCACCAGACCGTTTGAATCACATGAAAAGTTTAAACTGTGATATATTTAAGTTTTCATTAAGAAAAAAAAATAAATAAAATGATCCAGGAAGGCCTTGAATGCTATACTGTAGAATAGAATTATATAAAGAGGATAAAATCAGATGTTATATTCAATTTCCATTACAATTCATAACAGAAAATTACAAAAACTATTTTGTTAAACTGTAATCGAAAAAGCATCGCGTTTGAAGTGAGAACAGAACACAAGATCAACAGATCAACGTGGCCACTGTTTAACCCATTAACCACTAGACGGTTTGAATCACACGAAAGGTTACAACTGAGAATTATTTAAGTTTTCATTATGAAAAAATAAAAAAAATCTGATGTGGGCAACATATGACTTTCCTTATATAATGCAATGAATTTACTACTTTTACAGTTAAAAAAATGGTATTCTTATAGTAGATACTTATATTCTTTCCAAGATATTGAATTTCCCTCACTAAGTCGTCATTTTCATTGATTTGGCTTCATTTTTATCCATTTGGCGAGATTTTTGTTAATTTGGCAACAATTAAAAATGTCGCCAAGTGGGCGACATTACGCCAAATTATTCGCCAAAATCTCGCCAAGCGGTATGGACGGAGAAATAAGTTATTCTCACAGCAGTTAAATGACTATTGGCGTTCAAATACAAAAGTATTACTCAAAGTATCTTTTTTCATGAATGAAACGAGCTAGATCTACGAAAATGATGTCACCAAATTTATCGCATGGTATTACATATGAAAATTGAACATGTTTCTCATTCGGAAATATTTTTTTTTATTTTATATGACTTTTTGATAATTTTTTTAAAAAATGTGCAATATCTCGAGAACGGTTCATGTTAGCGTTTTAAAATTTATGTCAAACGTTTTCTAATAAAAAATTACATGAGAAATATCTATTTGCGCAACTTTATTAGTGGCTTTGATTTTTAGACGATTTTTTCAAAATTTCCCTTGAAAACTTAGGGGGGTTCTGAACATTCGGTTGCGTATAAAAACAATAGACTTCCAGTGTTTACGGATTATGATTTTTGTACCAAATTTCGTTCGAGTCGGTCCATTCGTTCGTCAGTTATCGCCTCCACAGACTCACTGACACACGCACACACAGACATCACTTCAAAAATTTTTGATTCGTGATCAGGGATGCTTGAAACGTGCTCTCCCGTCGAAAACTCGAATTCGAATTTTCGACCCCGTCACAATACTTTCCTTATACATTATGTATATAAGGAAAGTAATACATTATGTATATAGGGAAAGTAAAAAAGATCCAGGAAAGGCTTGAATGTTATGTTTTAGATTAGAAATATATAAAGATATAAAATCGGACGTTATATTCAATTTTTTTTATCATAGAAAATTGCAAAAATTATTTTTTAAAATTGTAATCGAAAAAGCATCCCGCTTGAAGTGGGGGTAGAACTCGTGACCTACAGTTCAACTCGTTTGCGGTTTAACTTGTTAACCACTAGACCGTTTGAATCACAATAAAATCTGAAACTGTGATATATTTAAGTTCTCATTAAGAAAAAAAAATAAAATAAATGATCCAGGAAGGCCTTGAATGCTATATTTTAGAATAGAATTATATAAAGAGGATAAAATCAGATGTTATATTCAATTTCTATTACAATCTATAATAGAAAATTACAAAAACTATATTGTTAAACTGTAATTGGAAAAGCATCGCTTTTGAAGCGAGGACAAAACACTTGATCAACAGATCTACGTGTTCGTTGCCTAATCCATTAACCACTAGACGGTTTGAATAACACGGATGGTAACAACTAAGAACTATTTAAATTTTCATTGTACAAAAATAATAGGAAAAGAAAGGATCCAAGAACGCCTTGAATGTATATTTTAGTTTAGAATTATATAAAGAGGATAAAATCAAATGTTATATTCAATTTCCATTACAATTTATAACAGAAAATTACAAAAACTATTTTGTTAAACTGTAATTGAAAAAGCATCGCGTTTGAAGTGAGGACAGAACTCAAGATCAACAGATCAACGTGGCCACTGTTTAACCCATTAACCACTAGACGGTTTGAATCACACGAAAGGTTACAACTGAGAATTATTTAAGTTTTCATTATAAAAAAATAAAAAAAATCTGATGTGGGCAACATATTACTTCCTTATATAATGTAATGAATTTACACTTTTACAGTTAAAAAAATGGTATTCTTATAGTAGATACTTATATTCTTTCCAAGATATTGAATTTCCTTCAATAAGTCGTCATTTTCATTGATTTGGCTTCATTTTTATCCATTTGGCGAGATTTTTGTTAATTTGGCAACAATTAAAAATGTCGCCAAGTGGGCGACATTACGCCAAATTATTCGCCAAAATCTCGCCAAGCGGTATGGACGGAGAAATAAGTTATTCTCACAGCAGTTAAATGACTATTGGCGTTCAAATACGAAAGTATTACTCAATGTATCTTTTTTCATGAATGAAACGAGCTAGATCCACGAAAATGATGTCACCAAATTTATCGCATGGTATTACATATGAAAATTGAACATGTTTCTCAATCGGAAATATTTTTTTTTATTTTATATGACTTTTTGATAATTTTTTTGAAAAATGTGCAATATCTCGAGAACGGTTCATGTTAGCGTTTTAAAATTTATGTCAATCGTTTTCTAATAAAAAATTACATGAGGAATATCTATTTGCGCAACTTTATTAGTGGCTTTGATTTTTTGACGATTTTTTCAAAATTTCCCTCGAAAACTTAGGGGGGTTCTGAACATTCGGTTGCGTATAAAAACAATAGACTTCCAGTGTTTACGGATTATGATTTTTGTACCAAATTTCGTTCGAATCGGTCCATTCGTTCGTCAGTTATCGTCTCCACAGACTCACTGACACACACACACACACAGACATCACTTCAAAAATTTTTGATTCGTGATCAGGGATGCTTGAAGCGTGCCCTCCCGTCGAAAACTCGAATTCGAATTTTCGACCCCGTCACAATACTTTCCTTATACATTATGTATATAAGGAAAGTAATACATTATGTATATAAGGAAAGTAAAAAAGATACAGGAAAGGCTTGAATGTTATGTTTTAGATTAGAAATATATAAAGACATAAAATCGAACGTCATATTCAATTTTCTTTATCATAGAAAATTGCAAAAATTATTTTTTAAAATTGTAATCGAAAAAGCATCCCGCTTGAAGTGGGGGTAGAACTCGTGACCTACAGTTCTACTCGTTTGCGGTCTAACTTGTTAACCACTAGACCGTTTGAATCACAATAAAATCTGAAACTGTGATATATTTAAGTTTTCATTAAGAAAAAAATTTAAAAAAATGATCCAGGAAGGCCTTGAATGCTACATTTTAGAATAGAATTATATAAAGAGGTAAAAATCAGATGTTATATTCAATTTCTATTACAATCTATAATAGAAAATTACAAAAACTATATTGTTAAACTGTAATTGGAAAAGCATCGCTTTTGAAGCGAGGACAGACCACTTGATCAACAGATCTACGTGTTCGTTGCCTAATGCATTAACCACTAGCCGGTTTGAATAACACGGATGGCAACAACTAAGAACTATTTAAATTTTCATTGTGAAAGAATAATAAGAAAAGAAAGGATCCAAGCACGCCTTGAATGTATATTTTAGTTTAGAATTATATAAAGAGGATAAAATCAGATGTTATACCCAATTTTCATTATACTTTATAATAGAAAATTTTCAAAGATTGCATCAGATTTTCACCTCTTACATATAAAAATTCTTACTTGAAATGTACCATTTAAAGACGTCCTGGCTCCTTTTTAACTTTCCCTACAATACACGGTAATGTATAGGGGAAGTATTGAATCTTGTCGAAAATCACAACTTGAGTTTTTGACGTCTTATTTTGACGTCTTGAGTCTGCACGTTTTGAGCCAAGGTTATTGTTTCGAGCACCTTAGAACACGAAAAACTATTTTTCACTGTGTGTGTGTGTGTGTGTGTGTGTGCATGTCTGTGCAATGTATGTATCCACTCTAAACTAAAAACTTATTGACCTAATTTCATAAAATTTTATAGATAAGTCATATGTGGTTTACCCTGATGTTGATTAGATTTTGTTATGATTCGAGATAAAATCAAATGCATTTTGTTATTAAATGGCTCACAAAAATCGTATGTATCTACTCTAGCTAAAATATTAATTGACCAAATTACACATAATTTGGTAGATAAGTTACACTTCTGAGTTACCCTTGTGCTGATTAGAGTTTGTTATGATTCAGGATAAAATCACCTGCCTTTTTTATTAAAGAGCTCACAAAAATTGTATGTATCCACGCTAGATAAAATACTAATTGACCAAATAAATAAGTTGGTATCACGTTTGATTTCAAACAATTAAGATTAAAGACGCATTTTTAGACAGAAGGTTTTTTATTACCATCCTAAGATCTTCCGTCCCTTTATTCAGTTCTATCATGAATTTGGTATCAAGCCTGCTCACTCTAATAGTACCACTTTATTTGACCGTATTCTGATAAACCGTATTATGACAAACTTGGAGATATTGATGACTTTAAAACCTATGCCGTGGTGCATGTGGTTCCCCTGTTGTTTACCGATGGTGACTATAAATTTTATATTGGCAGTACCAAACGCAATGTTGTCATCCGTTTTGCAGAACACGCTCGTTATGTCAAAGGTGGTAAATTTTTTCTACGGCTCTTGCTCGATATGTTGTTAATGATAATTTTCTGCCCATTTTTGAAAAAAAGTTTCCTTCTAATGCGTTGTAATAACCCATGTAATATTCTCCTTTATGACTCCCTTTTTATTACATTCCTTATATACATAATGTATAAGGAAAGTATTGTGAAGGGGTCGAAAATTCGAATTCGAGTTTTCGACGGGAGAGCACGTTTCAAGCATCCCTGATCACAAATCCAACATTTTTGAAGTGATGTCTGTGTGTGTGTGTGTGTGTGTGTGTGTGTGTGTGTGTGTGAAAGTATGTGTGTGTGTATGTGTGTGTGAAAGTATGTGTGTGAGTGTGTGTGTGTGTGTGTTTGTCAGTGAGTCTGTGGAGACGATAACTGACGAACGAATGGAACCATTCGAATGAAATTTGGTACAAAAATCACAATCCGTAAACACTGAAAGCCTATTGTTTTTATACGCAATCGAATATTCAGAACCCCCCTAAATTTTCGAGTGAAAATTTGCCAAAATCGTCATACAATCAAAACCGCTAATAAAGTTACAAAAATAGACATTTCTTGTGTAATTTTTCATTAGAAAAGGATTGACATAAATTTTAGAACGCTAACATGGTTCGTTCTCGAGATATTGCACATTTTTCAAAAAAATTATCAAAAAGTTATATAAAATTAAAAAATATATATATTTCCTTTTGAGAAACATGTTCACTTTTCATATATAATACCATGCAATAAATTGGGTGACATCATTCTCGTGGATCTAGCTCGTTCCATTCATGAAAAAAGATACTTTGAGTAATACTTTCGTATTTGAACGCCAATAGTCATTTATCTGCCGTAAGAATAACTCATTTCTCTGTCCAAAATGACGCTCCGTAAAAATGACGCTAAATTAATGAAAATGACAACTAATTGAAGAAAATTTAATATCTTGGAAAGAATATAAGTATCTACTATAAAAATAACATTTTCTTAACTGTAAAAGTAGTAAATTCATTGCATTATATAAGGAAAGTCATGTGTTGCCCACATCAGATTTTTTATATCTACCGTGCGTCAATTTGTAATTTTGACCCCGTTCAAATTTTAAGTTATGCTTGGCGACTCATTCTCGACTCTAAGCAATTCAAGTCTCTTCATAGTTATCTTTGACGTCATTCTCATAAAGATCGAGCTTGACTGTCCTTTCGAATTTGCATCTTCCTGTAATAAAATAATATTTTTAAATTGAACTTTTCTCGCGATATACTTGCATTTTGAACCCGCTTAAAATATATTTTATATTTTTTGTGTATATTTCTTGGATAATTGTAAGTTCATTTACTAATTTATATTTATTTATGCAAATTTGCTGTATTACTGGTCTATATATGAACGATCCTATTTACTTTCCATGTAGCCACTGATGAAGAGCGCATTAACGCTCGAAAGCGCTCTAGCAGCGCTCTCTACTTTGTACGTCTTATAAGAAGTTTTAATAAAATACCTTCTGTCTAAAGTTATGTTCCTAATCTTATTTGTTTGAAATCAGATGTGATACCAACTTATTTATCTAATTTTATATTTTGAGGTGCCATGTGGTGTAGTTTTGAACAAGGGTAAGGGATATATTTGAAAATGTTCTTTCTACTCCGTTTCTATAAGCTTCAAATAATTTCTAGAATATAAATGTATATTTTTAACATGTTTATGTCTTTACAGATCGCCAAAAGCCCCGCTACCGGGTGACCTAGAAGGCTGAATATTTGTATATTCAAAAGTATCGATCACGCAGCAGACCCTAAGGGAGCCGGATTTTTTATTTAACCCCCCCGGAAGCAAAGAAAATGGGGGTGTTTATAAAAGTTATTTAAGACGCTTTGTAAGCCTCTTGGGGACCCTCAAGGCTGAATCATTAAAATTATAGCACCGACAACGGGATAGAACTTGCAGCAGCCGGGTTTCGATTTCTCTCTTGAAAATGAACAAAAGGGGACGGAATTCTAAACTTCTTTTTAGACACTTCAGAAACACAATGGTAATCTCAAAGACTGAAATTTTGTATATTTAGAGCATTGATCACAGAACAGATCCGAACTAAGCCGACTGTCCTAAGAAGACTATTTACGACGCTACGTGCCATAAGTTAAGTAAAAAAAAAAATAACAAAAATGTCGTAACTGAATTTTTTTAGAGTGTTAGTTTACGTGTCATTCCCAGGCTTAAATATAAGTATGCATATAATAAATGAATGTTCTAAACTTCTTTAATCAGTAAATTCATAGGAACTGAAAAAATTAAAGCGACTGATCTTTTTTTCCTTTTGTAAATTTTCAAAATTGTAAAATGGGTTAAAATTAAAAGAGTTGCTTTTGTCAATCTTCCTTCACAGTCATTGAAAACTTCTGCTGGAAATACATTTTCAATCATTCCAGTTATCAAACGAAATACGTTTATTTTATTTCTATTATTTTATTTTTGCTGAAAATTATATTCGTTTAAAAGTACTACATGTTCTTTCAAATGCTCTCCAGCGCAAAATGAATATATACAAATATATACCATGACGTTTTTGCTATTTATTAATAGATACGTATTTATAGACAAAATAATGAAATTTTGGATATATTTTTAAATATAGAATAAATTTTAATTTGGAAGATTTCGAAACTTAAACCTTTTTATTTATAAACGTTTAATAAAATAATAAAAAAAATTAAAATGAAAAATGTTCAAAAATGTTTCCCCTTCATTAAAGATTCCAAAATGATTTATGAAAGTGTACGGGTTGTTTAATGTCACGTAATTTAATTGCATAAGAAGTAAAATATCACATGCTCTTATTTAATGTAGTTTTAAAATTATTTATGCAGTTGTATACATATATTTTGAGCGAAATAAATTTTGAATAATTTCATTTAAACTTCTTTCCACACTAAAAAGTTCCACATTTAAAAGTTTTAATTTTTAAAATGTGTTGATTAATTTCTAAAGTAAGATATGTATTACACATTTTTTGTTTTGCACTATTATATTAGCATACATTATATGCTATTTTTGAATTAAGTTGTATAGTATTGCATATAATTTAATGATATTTAAAAGTCATACATACATGAATGCATATGTAACGTTGTTTGGAATGTTTTCGAGATTTTCATCTTAAATTTACTTATGATGCAGTTTTATTTTTGAGAATTTTAAGGTACATTAAACTGAAATGTCTTGAAAATAAATGAGATATTTTTAAATATATACCTTTTATCTTTCATTTGAAATTATATTGCTGAATGTAAATTCAGTGTTTTTTAATGAATGGGTTCCTTTAAAAGAGTATTTCATTCCAAATGGAGAAAACTGCTCTCTTCGTTAGCCTGAAAATTGTCAAAAAGTAACGTGGAATTAATTTTAACAAAATGCTTTCCGCCAGGTTAAATTTTATTACATTGACTGATGAAAGCAAATATGAAATTCTAAATCATACTTTTCCCTCTATTTATTAAACTTTTAACAAAATACAAAATATCATGACTAAGAAAATAATCATCTAATAGCTAAACTCTATTGGTGTTCTATATTAAGACAAAAATTATAATATATTAAGACAATATTAAGACAAATTAAAGTCAGTAACTATATTATATGTATTATTAAACGGAGTTTTGTGTGTTATGTGACACAGTGTAAAAAGCTAACAGTTATCTTACACCTTTCTGGTAGTTCGGACTGTCTGGGTATCAACAACAACAACAGTGTTAAAAGCTCTAGCAAAAAATTAAACTAAGGAGTAAGAACATTATAATACATCACTTAAAAATCATTAAACCATAATACCATTATGAGAATAAAACACATTCTGTCAAATTATTAATACCTATGCTATGGTAAAAACCAGTAGAATTATGCACTTCATTGTGTAATATCAACATGATCAATGTCTTCGGAGAGTAGCATAAGTTGTGATGGGAATGAAAACGGAAGAAATTGAAAATGTACATTGGTAATATACATTGGAATGAAATTGAAAATGTACATTGGAAGAAATTGAAAATGTACATTCATGGTTATTAATGCTTTCTGTACTCTCCAGAATGAAAATTTTGGAGGAAGCCACCTTTCAAGACCAACCGCATACTCGGATTAGAAATAATTTCACGAGTAGACATAAATTAGAGAAAATTGCCTAGCATTGGAAATTTTGAGAGTACATTGTTGCAGAAATACATTTGTAGATATATGTTATAGAATATTGAGATCTATCAACATAGATGATGAAGGTTTTGCTTTATGCAGGGTGCTTCATAATTCATGTTCAGGGATTTATCTCATTGATGGTTGCACGCAGACTGATACTTACAATTAGAATTAACTGACGTGTGTCTCAACTCGATTTTTTTATACCAGAATTCTTTTTTTTCAAATTTTACAAGAGAAAATGGGAAAAATTGGTATTGTGAGTCCAAATTATTATAACTATAGTGTGCTACCCTTCACTTTAAAGGGATTGAATACATCTTACAATTTATTTCATACTTGTACATCAATGTATACCCCCCGGGGTAACTTGACCAACAAGTGGGAGGGGGGGGGCTACTGACGTTTCAAAGGAAAGGAAAATATATACGGGCTATTTTTCACAACAATAATTGAGACTATTAAGTCTCGTGATTATTGAGCTATAAATAAACCCTTTGAAGCATGATTATGCCAAACTTTGTCCTATGCTGCCATGTTAAAAGAATATAAAATTTATAATAAATCTAGAAGAATTTGCTCGTATTTAAAAAAATTCTATCTCTGTCTAATTTTTTTTTAGTAACAAAACCTGATATAAAGTTTCGTGAAAAACCATTAATATTTGTAACTGTTATCCTGTACACAAGAAATCGACCACAGACATCAGACAGATAGACAGATATACAAATAGACTGATATCACTCCAAAAATAGTCAATACGTGTTCAGAAGGTCTTAAAACATATGGTGGCATTAAATTCTTGAAAACAAAAATTTGCATGAAACGATACTTTCTCTATATGATAACGTAAACAAGAAAGATCAATCATGCTTAAAGCATTGATTATGAGACACTTTCCAACTTCAATGCAATTTTATTTAAACAAGTCTAAAATGCAATACATTCCTCACTAATATTTTGAAACTTATCACAATACTGCATTAATTTATTATATTTGAAAACTTAAACATTCATCGAAAAAAAGGAACTTCATTCAAATGACGGCATTGAAATATAAATTGCCTGGTTTAAACATCTCTAAAATGTTATACATTCCTCGGTAATAGTTTTAGAATTATCATAATACTACGATAATTTATTATATTTGTAAACATTATCGAAAACAACTGAAATTAATTCAAATGACGTCATAGAAAAAATAACACGCCAGGATCTCTCTATAAAAGCAGGATTTCATTCATAACTTTCTCCCATTCATTTCATTCATCACAATACTATAATAATTTATTTTATTTAAACATTTTATTTAAGACCATGGAGCTATAAATAATTAAACTCTATGCTTAAAACTTCATCGAAAAAAATCGTCCTTCTCTTTATAAAATCAATTAATATTTCATTCATATCAGCCATGCAGACTCCATGGACTAAATTATTTTGTGTTAAAAAAATACAGGAATTCTAATACAACTCATTCTACATATTTTGCTGTTTACATTTTACATAGGTGAAAAATAGGCTTAGTTGTAGAAATAATCAAATTTAGATGAGCATTTAAACTCAAATATATTGTCATTGCGTTGTTTTAGTATGTAGATGCACAGAATTTAAGCAAAAATGAAGTAGTTTTAGGACGGATACAACACTCAATATGAATTAAAAAGAACTTAATAAAATCACGATTTTGAAACAAGATGGATGCCATATATCATTTTGAAGTGGGTCATGTGATCGTTTCATATCATGGTCACGTGATCGTTTCATATAAGAGGTGTAATTATTATTTTAATTTTTATTTAAAAAACTACTGAATACATTTCGCTGAATTTTTTTTTATATATTTTATGGAACAACTTGAATATTACCTAAAATTTTGAAGTAATTTGTGAATTTTAAATTCGCTTAAAAAATGTTTGAAACATTAGGTCCCATTGAACTCAATGTATTTCATTTTTTCGACCCGGGTTCAATCCAAAACTAATTGGGTGATATTATTCATTTATATTCCCATAGGTTCTACAGACCGTCTGAACAACATACTAAAATTTCATTTTGAATAAGTAATTTTTACGGCAGTTATCGTGCTAACGGACAGACAGACAGACAGACAGACAGACAGACAGAATGAACAAAGTCATAAACACTTTTCAACTTTGTTGTAAAGTGTTAAAAACTCTAAAAAAGACAGTAGTACGATTATAATGTCGTGGTATTTTTTACTATCTGGTGTTTTTAGAAAAATAATTAATCATGCATGAAGCATTGATTATGAAACACTTTCCAATTGAATTACAATTTTACATAAACATCTCTAAAATGCGATACATTCAGAGCTGATATATTTTTAATTTTCACAGAACCACAGAAATTTATTATATTTGAAACCTTATAATTTCATAACAAAATGAACATTATTTAAATAACGTCATCAAAATATAAATCGTCTGGCTCTCTGTATAAATGCAGTGAATATTTCATTCATATCGCTTTTATACCAAACTCCAGAGCTAAATAATTTTGCGTTAAAAAAAAGTTCAGCTATTCTTATGCAGAAACTCATTTCACAATCACTTTTTTATATTCTGCATCCATTAAAATTAGGCTTCGTTGTAGAAATAATTAAAGTTTAATGATTATTTAAACTCGCTTAAAAACTGTTTGAAAAATTAGGTCCCGTAGGGTTCAATGTATTTTAGGGTTCAATCCAAAACTAATAGGGTGATATTATTCATTTACATTCCCATATGTCCCACAAACTGTTTCAACTACACACTAAAATTGCCTTATAAGTAATTTTTATGGCAGTTATCGTGCGAACGGACAAACAGACAGACAGACAGACAGACAGAATGAATGAAAAAAGTCATAAATACTTTTAAACTATGTTGGAAAGTGTTGGAATAAGGGATCTAAATTTGTATATGGTCACCCAAGCGGAAAAGGTGCAATTACCGTAAGTTGCGCCTCAAACTCATATATTCAATAAAACCAAACTCACTTTTTTAACAGAAAAACTCGCTGAGATATTAATTAAGATGGCAATTTTTACAATGTTAAACATTTCAGGCTTGCGGACAGGTTGTTTTACGACCGAAAAGACGGACATTTCAACCCATTAGTTCTTATAAAATTATTCGTTTAGTCGATAGGTGATTCGGTTTAATCGTTGTAAAATCTATACCCGGTTGACCTAAAAATGTAAACAAAATATCTCATAGAAAAGGTATAGCTTTTAATAATAATTTTTTCGGGAAAAATTGCAGCTAAAGGAAACCTGACCTACAACTTGAATAATACAAGTACCCCGAAACGAAAGCGAACCGCAAAACGGGTGACAGGCCGGTACACGGCCGGATGCGTTATTTCAGTTTGAGCTGTACATATTCTTAGTTTTAGCAACGTGTAATATATGGTGTTACCAAGTAAAAATGAGGTTTTCGAGCCAGAATAGTTGAGACAAAAAGATCACGGGTCTCTAAATTCAAACGCTTATTGACAATCGTACACCTTGATGACAGACTTTAATATTTATATACTAGTTACCAGTTTCACAGAAAAATAGTTAGCAAATGCAAACAGATTCTTAAAATTTATCGCAAAAACTTTTCTCATAATTTTTCCTATCTGCCAATGCATTCCATTTTTACACTGCTAGCTACACAAGTATATGCTTGCAAAAAAGTACATTTCCATATTCGTTCTTTTTTCCCTTCATATATTGGTTTTGCATTCAAATTGCAAACCGTTATTACTACTGAGAAGTTTACAAAATTTGTTGAATAAACAAGTCAAATATATGATAGCGGGAGTGAAATTGATAAAAATGAATATTTTTTTTAAAGAAGTTTTTGAGGAGTGTAATATGTTTGTCCACGGATATGTGTCTACATCTAAAGAATTTAGACTTCGGAGTGGATTTTTTCTGTCTGACGGGAACGTATTTCTATAATTTTACGAATAAATGTTTGAAATATTTCGATAAATGATTCTATTTCCAAAACATCATATTTTTATATCCCATTATAAGATTGTCGTCATAGAAACGTCCATAGTGCTTACATCTGTAAGTTCAAAAACTGTGAGTTGTTCTCTCAGTCTGCTCGTTTATTTTGTAAAGAGATCTGCAGTTATTGACAGAATTCTTCATAAGTGTTGATTATTTATTTATTAAGGGTAAACTGCGCCCACATTTTATGTTTTCTAATATTAAAAAAATTCCCCATAGTAAGAATTTCCGCAGGCATTTTTTCTGAAACCTTTTCAAGAAAAATGCATCCAGTTGCATTGCAATTTAATTAAATTCTTTTAATTTTGTAGAAAGTGTGATTATGAGTACAAATGCGTTAAAAAAGTAGACGATTTTAATTTAGTTTATTATGTCTAAATAATAACTAAATCTATAGAAAAAATTAATGAATTGGCTATGACTAGGGAAGTTTTAAACTCTTTCGGGACAAAATAATGAAGGGACACGTCACACAGGCCCATACGAAAATTAAACATGCAGAATAAATGCCTTTATTAAGGAAAAACTGGGCCTATACATGATTTTAAGTTTTAAGACAGCATACAAGGCAAGAGTAGAGCACCATTCAACGTCTTCCTACATCAAGAGGAAGTCCCAATAGACATCACTGAATTTTCCCGCAGTGAAATAGGTGATATTCGCAATGCTCTCAATTAGGAGGTCCAGTCCAATGGCGGCAAAACTCATAAGTGCACACTGATGGCCAGTCACAGCAATCCGCAGGCAATGGCTTGTAGGATAAACTGCGACAAACACCAACCACGTGATTCAACTCCTATGCTGGACACAACCAAAGATACTTCATTTAACAACAACAGATACTTTCAAACCTTCGGGTGATTTGCGATAAAAAAAGATCATTTATCTAAAGATGTCAGTGGATCCAGTGCTACTTATGACGCCACCATACTTATGCAAGGGGGCAGAAAGTAACACATCACTCTACTCCACTATGGCATAACACCTGCACACAAAACACCATCGTAGGCCGAGATGTCTTTAGCAATCAATTGATTTCTCGATGAGAACTAATATTCTTGATACGCTTATATGAGTTTTTATACTACTGACTCTGACTGAAATTTGCATATATTTGCATAATTTACCTTCTTAGCCTGGTGGGTCATGCATTGCTTTGTCTCCTGGTGAGCCTGGGGAGCTACACTGACTAGGAACTGGACTGGAACGAGAGCAGCCTGTCAAATTTAATCCTATTGGAAAGTAAGATATTCCTATTTATTTTCAAAGATGTTTAATTATACTTTTGTCAATTCTAAATTAAGATAAACCTATTTATTTTCAGTGATGCCCAGTTATTAGTTTTTCAATTTGAGATAAGATAATCCTATTTATTTTCAGAAATGTTTAATTATACTTTTTATCAATTGGAAATTAAAAAAAACCCATTTTATTTTCAGAGATGCCTAGTTATTAATTTTTTAATTGGAAATCAAGATGATCCTATTTATTTTAAGAGATCTCCAGTGATAATTTTTAGAATTGGAAATTAAAGCAATCCTAGTTATTTTCAGATATGTCTAAATATATATTTTATGAATTGGAAGTTAAGATAATCCTAATATTTTCAATGATGTCTAAATATTATTTTTCAATTGGAAATTAAGATATTCATATTCATTTTCAGAAATGTTTATATATATACTTTGTCTCCAATTTATTTTCCGAGCTGTTTAATTATATTTTTCTTTTCAATTGGAAATTAAGATAACCCTATTTATTTACAAAGATGTTTAATTATACATTTTTTCTATCAGAAATTACAATAATTCTATTTATTTACAGAGATATCTAATCCTTATTTTTTCAATTGGAAATTAAGATAATCCTATTCATTTTCAGAGATGTCTAATACACTTTTTATCAATTGGAAATTAAGATAATTCTATTCACTTTCAGATGTGTCTTGTTATTATTTTTTAATTGGAAATAAAAATAATCCTATTTATTTTCAGAGATGTCTAATTATATTTTACACAATTGGAGATAAAGATGCTACTATTAATCTTCAGAAATGTCTAGTTATTATTTTTTCAATTTGAAATTAAGATAATCCTATTTATTTTCAGAGATGTCTAATTATACCTTTTTTCAATCAGAAATTAAGATCAAATTCATTTTCAGAGATGTCTAGTTATTAGGTTTTCAATTGGAAATTAAGATAATCCTATTTATTTTCATAAATTGGAAATATTCCAATTGGAAATAAAGATACTCCTATTCATTTTCAGAGATGTCTAGTTATTATTTTTTCAATTGAAAATTAAGATAATCCTATTTATTTTTAGAGATGTATAATTATACTTTTTATCAATACGAAATTAAGCAAATTCTATTTATTTTCAAATATATCTAATTATGTCTTTTTGCAATCGGAAATTGCGATAATCATATTCATTTTCAGAGATGTCTAGTTATTATTTTTTAATTGGAAATAAAAATAATCCTATTTATTTTCAGAGATGTGTAATTATATTTTTTCAATTGGAAATTAAGATAAACCTATTTATTTTCAGAGATGTATAACTATTATTTTTCAATTGGAAATTAAGATAATCTTAATTATTTTTGGAGATATATAATTATACATTTTATCAATAGGAAATTAAGTTAATTCTATTTATTTTCAAAGATGACTAATTGGAAATTAAAATAATCATATTTATTTTCAGAGATGTCTAGTTATTAGTTTTCAATTGGAAATTAAGATAATTCTAATTATTTTCACAAATGTCTAATTATACTTTTTTATTTCTTTTCAGAGTTGTCTAATTTTACTTTATTTTAATTAAAAATTAAGATAATCCTATTTATTTACAGAGATGTCTAATTATAATTTTTTCAATTGGAACATAAGATATTCCTATTTATTTTCAGAGATGTCTTATTTTGATAATAATAATCAATTTTTACTTTCCCTGCAATACATGGTAATGTATGGGGAAAGTATTGGAATCATGTCGAAAATCGCAACTCGAGTTTTCTTCTGAAAAGCCGCCATCCGCAAAGGGTTAAAAGTAATATAGTGGTGTTAGGGTTAGAAATTAGGAGCCGGGTATCAATAGTACCTAGTTATTTTTAATCAGGTACCGAAATGTTCTACTTGAATGCAATTTTGAAGTTACTTATTATACGGCCAATAAAATAAATTAATTTTTATTAGCAGCACTCACTGCGCAGACAAATGTAATCCATGACGTGCATTGGTTAGGTTATTAGAAAGAAGATATGTCAGAATTTCTGCTGTACATATGCATACTGAACATATGCAAATACATATGCAAGTACATATGCTTACTGACACATGGGGGAAAAAGCAGAAAAGTTAGACAGAGAAAATGATGATTGGGTCTAAAATCTTGATTGTCAAAATAAAATTTGTAGATCCAAAATACTCATTTCAACCTAGAGTGGAGCTTGCTAGCTCGGATGTTGTAGCAAACTATTGGTTATTGCGAATTTTTTTTTTCTGTCACCTTGAATCTTCTATACTTTTATAATGTTAAACAAAACATATTGCTTATAGCGAACAATTAAATGCATGTATGTTGGATATTGTAAAGTTTTTAGTTTGGGAAAGGTAAAAAATGTGTTTATTTTTTTTTTCAGATTACTTCTTTAAGTAAAAGCAAAATCTCAGGAGCAACAATAAGTTTGGTGACCAAGATTCATCCCCAAAGACATTAAGCCCAAACATGTAAAGATTGCCTGTGGATGTTTAAATTATAACAGACGTGATGCTCATCTGAAAACAGTAAAGAGAACCAACAATCCATTTCTGATTCTGCTTATGAAGATACTTCAATGTAAAATAGGTTACAAGAAAAAGGAGTTTTGCTAGGTCTTATTTTTGACGATTATGCTGCAAGTGATGATTGTGTTGAAATAGAATCATAAGAGGTTAGTATTGCTATAGTTGCAGAAAATACGTTTAATGAATTAAAAAATAAATTGATTTAAAAATAGATAGGTCAACCTTACTATATTCTATATTGATTTTTTGTTATACAATACGCAGTCGGATAAGTCATTCTTATAATATTGCTTATCACCTAATTTTTTTATCATTTATTACAGTCTTTGAATTGATTGACAGCCATTTGGGCTATTCTGACTTAACTATGAGGATGTATTGGGAGCAATGTAAAAATGTTTATCTATGAGTGTAATTAAGGAAATTAATTGTTTTGTATATTATGTCATATAAATTTTTGTCTAGCTAAGAAACCTTAGCTTTATAACATTAACGTTCTGGTGGTAATACAGTTGGCCCCACTTATGTAGGTATTGAATAATAGCATACAAAAAATTATGTGCAAAGAATATTACAAAATAAAAAGAAATCCCATTGTAGTAGTAATACTAAATACGCTGCTTTATTGATAGTCAGAGGCAGCCCTTCATTAATTGTATAAAAAGTGACTCTGTCTTCGCTAATTCCTGATATTGAATTCTATTTGCCTCAATTTATCAAATGAACTGCGAGGAGTTATGATTTTAGTCTGCAATTTACTGCATGTGTAAATTTTTAGATTTCATAGTATGCAATTAAAATGAATTAACAGTAAGTGATTGCAGTGATGGGGAAATTCCTGTATATTGTCAAAACAAATCTACTCCCAATAACGAAAGCTATGGTGAAAATTGGAATCCTTAACTATCTATATTAAATGTAAAATAAATGCTTAACTGTTATTTGTCGTAACTTTGAGAGAAGTGGGGGTGAGTATAATCTATTTTATGTTTTGCAAAAAAATTTGTTAAATGTAATACTAAAACTTACAAAGTAAACAACATTAAAAAACTACTTATAGGTACACCATGAGTGATGTAAATAAATTACTTTATAGTATTATGTAATATTTCTAATAGTTTAGTAACTTTTAATTTATAAAAGATAATATTTCTTTACATGAGCATTTAAATGCGTGTGGTATATGTTAAGTATTTTTGTTGTTTTTACTTAATTCACATTTTTTCTGGAAAAAAAATAGAGAGAAGGGGGGGTTGGTTATATTATTGTACAGTAAGAAGTTATCATAACTTACTTCATCGCATATTCTAAAAGAGTGTATGTGTTTCAGAGCAGACTCAGCCGGTCATCCTAAAGTTTATCATGATTGTTTTTCATACTGATGGTGTACTCCTTATAAATAACATCTACAAAAACTATTAGCTAGTTCATAGTTCAACTGCTGGAATTTATCTGTCAAATTGTAATATAAATTCCATGAACATCATTTTGCTTTGGGGGAATGTCAGGTTTGGAAACTGGCATCAACACATTTACTTGTTTTTTTTGCACACGGAATCACAACATGTGAAAAAGAGAATATAGTGAAATGAATTAAAGATATAGAATGTCAATATAACTTTAATTTATAACTGATTTAAGTCAAATATGTTTTGGATCAAAGATAGAGTTGTGATTTCATTGTGTTTTAAATTGGAATTGTCATTTAAAATGAATCCATTTAAAATTATCCCTATTGGAATGAACTCAAATATAGAATCCCTATACTGTTTTTTGAAGTGTGGAACATAATCGTTACGCTTACTTGTATATACACTTATCGTTATTACCTGTATCGTTACCTGTATGTAAATTCTATGGACATAATTTTGCTTTGAGGGAAATTATGAAAACGTCATTGAAACCTACATTATTTCTTTAATTTATATTTGTAATGCAAATAATTTTGGAAAACCAATTATGCAAAGTACTTTTCTGATTTTATCTAATATATATGATTATTGTTTTTCTAGATATATTGCCACGAAGACAATGGATAAACGGAACATTCATGTACCGCTGAAGATTGGAAATTTTGTAGAACTATAATAATATAAATCGAATTGTGTATATTAGGTTTTTATTTATTCTATAATAAAAAAAATGTTTTTATGTATGTATGTATGTCTTAATGTATCATACCAAAAATCGGTCAATCTAATAAAGTAAGTATAAAATAATTTAAGTAAATTCCTTAAAATGTGGGACGTTTTGCATGTCTCTCTAGGGCAGTATTTCATAAATTATGGTCCATAACTTATACAGATGGACTGTGAATAAATCAAAATATTAGAAATAGTGGAGGTGATATTAATTTGACCAATAAATAACATTCTTTTATGATCTAAATTATTTTTACATTTATTGAAATACACAGAATGTGATTGAGTTTTTTTTATTTGTAAATGAAATTTTATATTCAACTATAAGAATATTTTACCACTAAAGGAAATTGATAATTGGTGATAGATAGGTCAGAATTTTTGTGTTATAAAGTGGGAAGATTTCATAATTTTCTCAGTAAATAGTTATTTATTATTTATTTGTGGCAAATGAATTTTTGCCAGTAAATCTTATGAAAAAATATATATAAATCAATGATTTAGAGAAGTATTTAAATACACTCAATGTTATAGAGTCAGTGCACACTTTATAAATAAATGAATACCATTGTTTTCATGAGTTATTCATCAGATATTAAAAGCCATTACTTTTCAACATGCAGCTATATTTCAAATATGAATAAATCAAAATAATTTATAGAAAGTATATGAAAATTTTACTTTCTATGCACATGTTTCTATTTGAAATTGAATTGCATCATTTATGATACTTAAGATATTGATATATTGCTTTTTTTTAATTTAAAACTGAAAAAAGTCAGAAAATGTAATCCTATGAGAGATTCATTCACGTGACACATATTTGGATCAAAATGGACTAAAATATGAGGAAATAGCAGTATATCTGTATTCCAAGGTTTAACTGAAAAAATATTAGTAGATTATAGAGTAATCCTATGAGAGATTCATTCACGTGACACATATTTGGATCAAAATGGACTAAAATATGAGGAAATAGCAGTATATCTGTATTCCAAGGTTTAACTGAAAAAATATTAGTAGACAGAAGGCGACAAATGTCTTCCCTAGTAACAAGAAAACATTGACTATTAACACTACAAATAAGTTGATTACTTTTAAATGAATACTAGTTTTTGTTATTAAACAAATGAAATTTGGATGTCATAAATATAAACTATATTGATTACTGGATTTCTTTCATGATAATTCGAATGTTGTAATCTCAAATGATCTATTAAGATGATATTCTTTTTCTAACTGCTTGTTTCTTTTTTTCCCCCATGTTGACCTATGGCAAATAGTCTCTAGCTTGCCTGTTGTCTACCAATTGTAGATTTAGAAAAGAGAAAGGTTTATGCTTTTCTTAAAAAATCTGCAAAATTAAAGTATTCTCTAGTATGTTTATAAAAGTAATGTGCATTCATTTTACAAAAATATTAGAAATACTTCTATTTTAACAATTTTTTAAAAACACATTTCTATTCTCATCTATGTTTAATAAAAACATGGAAAGAAATTAAAAAAAAAAAAACTAATTAGTGATTTTGGAACTGTTTAACATGGGGAAAATAAAACAAGCAGCTAGAGGAAAAGCATCCTGAAAAATACAAAATCCTCCTATAATGTGCTAGAACACGTCCCATAATATCCCTGAAGAAACATATAGAAAGCCTAGATCCACTGTCAATCCTCTTAAAAATAGCCCCAGAAGCCTCCAATGATATGCATAACACATCCCATAAGTCCCGAAAGCCTTCAATGGTATTCCACAAAGCATCCCGAAAGTCTCCTGTGATATGCTGCAATACGTCCCACAAGTTCCTGAATATTCCAGTAAAAGCCTAAACACGTACTGAATAGGATCTCCATAGGCTCCAGTTACGTGCCGTAAGACATCCCGTACGTCCCAAAAGCCTCCTGTGGTATGTCCTAAAGAATCCACTAAAAACCTAAACACATCCTGAAAAGTCATTAAATTATCCTAAAATGGATCTCCACAGGACGTAAAAAAAGAGACATTTGTATCTCCTATGGACCTCCTCAAGACGTCTCTAGGAAAATATAGGACTTCCTTTGGAAGTCCTGAAATCCTGCATAGGACTTCCTCTGGACTTATTGTGGACGTACTTGTGTTGTGTGGGTATTTATTGAATAGATTGATTCTTTTAAAAACATTTCACGTTTGTGAAAACCAATTGGATGTGGTCGTACCTGATTATAAAAAGATCATTTTATGCATTAGATCTTTAATCCGATGTTGGTTTTCACAAATTATGTTCTACAACTGGCAGTATATCTATGATAGTAAAAGGGGATGCATGTCTATCTGTTTGTCTGCGTCGTCTGTAGCTGATAATCTTAACGTCATACTACTTCAGAGTCCGGGTCGATACACTTCGGAGAGACTTTTTAAAAATTCGAATTTGTTATTTATTTGTATTAATTCGAAAAATTTGCAGTCTATCACATCAGAAATCTTTTGCATGTGCTGCCATCTATATTCACGTTCCTAAACCTCAAACTATAACTTTGTATTATAATTTCAGATATTGACTCATATTCTTTGTGATTAAAAAATATTCTTCCTGAGGCTCTTGACTATATCAATTAATCTCCGGTATGTGTCATTATTTGAAAGCATGACATTTGATCAGAACAGATTGAACTTTAAAAATTTAATTAAACATTTTGAGATGAGCTTTACGGTATGGAAAATAAAATATAGAATTTAATAAATAAACGCTTTGAAGATTTCTTCGATGCGTGCATTTAAATATAAAAATTAACTCATTCATCGCACGGATGCAGATAGAGAGCTTAATTGCTTCAACTTCTGGCATGTCAGTTAGTATTCAAAATACAGGATTATTTGAGCAGAGCAAATTGGATTTTAAAAATCCATTAAACATTTGAACACGTGTTTCAAGGTCTGAAATATGAAATATAGAATTAATAAAATTGACGGCTTCTTTCGATTGGAGCATTTAAAATATAAAAATTAACGCCGTAATCACACGGAATGGAAGGAGGACACAGATGTCACCTACTCAAGTACTAACCGCTCTCAGAGCTGCAGCAGTTTGGAGATTTGCTGCTAACTCCCCTCCTATCTATTTCCGTGTTCCTAAACGTAAAACTACAGGATTAAAGTGAGTTTTTATTCATTATAGAAGTTGTACCCGACGCTGCCCGTGATATAAAACGCAAACCTCTGATAAATACTACACCGAAACTCACAGCGAATTCCCGAAAACCAAATAACGTTTCAACAGAACGCTCGCTTATAACAAAAATAAAACTATTGTAACGAGAATGAAATAAAAAACTCTTGTATGGATGCACACACAGCTACGCCACGAACACTAATTTAAAATCCTGGCAATGTCGAGTACATTTTCTAATAGATTATGAATGTTATAAATCGAAAGAAATATCTTTTGTTTCGTGAATGTGACTTATTTTGTTAGCAAATATTGATTTTTGTGTTTTTTTTTTAATTTGAAAATTATAATTTTTTAAAAACTACGGAATCATTTTTGATATTTTATGCATGTTATTCAAGTATATATTTAAAAATTTCAAACTGTTTTAATACCACGGATAGGAAAATACTTTATATGAAGCATATATTGAAATTTCTGAAAATCACAAAATGCGTACTATTTCATTTGATATTACTTTCCTTATATGCATAATGTATAAGGAAAGTATTGTGACGGGGTCGAAAATTCGAATTCGGGTTTTCGACGGGAGAGCACGTTTCAAGCATCCCTGATCACAAATAAAACATTTTTGAAGTGATGTCTGTCTGTGTGTGTGTCAGTGAGACTGTGGAGACGATAACTGACGAACGAATAGATCGATTCGAATAAAATTTGGTACAAAAATCATAATCCGTAAACACTGGAAGCCTATTGTTTTTATGCGCAATCGAATGTTTAGAACCCCCCCTAAATTATCGAATGAAATTTTGAAAAAATCGTCAAAAAATTAAAACCGCTAATAAAGTTACGCAAATAGACATTTCTTATGTAATTTTTCATTAGAAAACGATTGACATAAATTTTAGAACACTAACGTGAACCGTTCTCGAGATATTGTACATTTTTCAAAAAAATTATCAAAATGTCATATAAAATAAAAAATAAAAATATTTCCTATTGAGAAACATGTTCACTTTTTATATGTAATACTATGCGATACATTGGGTGACATCATTCTCGTGGATCTAGCTTGTTCCATTTATGAAAAAAGATACTTTAAGTAATACTTTTGTATTTGAACGCCAATAGTCATTTATCTGCTGTAAGAATAACTTATTTCTTCGTCCATAACTCTTGGCGAGATTTTGGCGACGAATTTGGCGGAATGTCGCCAACTTGGCGACTTTTTGAAATGTTGCCAAATTAACGAAAATCTCGCCAAATGGATAAAAATGACGCTAAATCAATGAAAATGACGACTAATTGTCGAAAATTCAATATCTTGGAAAGAATATTAGTATCTACTATAAGAAAAACCTATTTTTTTTACTGTAAAAGTAGTAAATTCATTACATTATATAAGGAAAGTCATGTGTTGTCCACATCAGATTTTTTTGAATTGGAATGAAGATATGTTAGGAATTTGTGTATATTTAAATTTCTCATTAAAAAACTTTTTCATACAGAATTCTATTTAGTCATCCATTAGTTCTATTTAGTCATTTATTAGTTCAATGTAGTCATCAATTAGTTCTATGTAGTCATCAATTAGTTCTATTTAGTCGTCAATTAGTTCTATTTAGTCATCTATTAGTTCTATTTAGTCATCTATTAGTTCTATTTAGTCAATGTTCAGTTTTAGTTTCATTCAGGTATTTTTAAGCTTTTTTTTTGTTTTATGTGTAAATTTAAAATGATTTGCGAGACGCACGAAATTTAAAATGTTCATATAAATTTAGTAAATGATATATGAACTAGATCTTGGGATCTTTAGTAGCTTTCTATATGAGTTTTCACAACAGCATAGGATATTTATTACTACTCATATATCAGTATTAAATTTGTTGAGCTGGAAACGATTTTATCTCAATGCTGTAGCGCTCATCTGCCACGCTTTTGCTTGGGATTACGTCTGGAACGAATGTAGTGAGACACGAAATCACCAACTTGGCATGGAATAGTTTGATCCCGATTTTGGACAATTGTGATTTATTGGTCCCATTATGGTTTAATTATGGACATTAAAAAATAATGGGTAAAATAACATCATGAACTGTGATCAAAAACGGAGTTTGCACAAATTGTGCCCAGTGGAGAAGTGTCAGGGGAGATAAGGGAGACAGCGTTTGTCCCAATAACTTACTGTCAAATAACTTGTATTTTAATTAAGTATGTTATCCGAAATAAATGCATAACGTATTTTCTGTGTAAATAAACAAGGTATTTTTGCTCAGTCTGGCACAGAGCTCAATGCCAGCGCTTTTCTTGTTTCATTGAGGCGGCAATCGGGATTTTCAGGGAAGAAGAATCTCTCTCTGTCTGCCTACATCTGGAGAAATTTTCTTGAAAATGGAACCGAAAGAAAATGCGCGATTTTCACCCAATCTGTGTACCTTAATAGGCCTGTCTTCTAAGCTACAAGGAAAGAGTTGGGTTCCCATACTGCTATCGTTTATGCCAAATTCTATAAATCTGACTTTTTCTTTCAAATCCTTTTACATATTCTTTCTTAGTGTGGCATTTAATACACATTTGTCACTTTTAAAATCTTAATTTTTTCACCATTTTAAAGGCTTTTTAGCTTTCTTTCTGTAAAAGTATCACATAATAACACAAATTCCCTCCCCCATTGGTTAAAACTGAAATTACTAATATTCGAGTTGTGATCCTTTTTGGAGGTAAAAATACGATTTTTTTTTTGGAAATCTGAAGTGATTCGATGTGATTTTTATTCATATCAATCTATAAATACATTCAGATCAGACTATGTTTATGTTTATTACTTTCCCAATATACATAATATGATGTATATGGAAATAATTGTGACGAGGTCAAACATTCGAAATTATTCTAACTTATTTCATCAAGCTTCACTTCTGATAGTGACTGAGATTCACAAAAAACAGATTATAGTTTCATTTTCTTTTTTGTTTGCTTCATTAACACAAATTTGTTTGCATTTAAAAACTACATTTGAGATAATTAATTATGAGGAGCTGTTTAATAAATGATCATATACGTTTATTTGGATTTATATTTGCTCAGATGGAAGAAATATGAATATTAAATATATGCATGTTATCTTAAGTTGTAGAAAATTTCAATAGAATTGTCTTAAGTCTATTTATTTCGTATGCCTGTATACTGAAGGGCTATATAATACTTCTATATAAACACCACGGTCAAACGAATTAGGGATTACGATGATATGACAATATTTGTAATTCAATATAATGTTTATTTCTTACAATCGAAAACCTTAAATGGATAAATCAAACTTAGCAAAACGCTCTAAGGCATTAGAATTTATACTTAGGTGTCTATAAATTCACTTAAAGTGGAAATATAAGTTCAAGGACTGTAATGAAAATAAATAGAATAACAGTTGAGAAATAGAAGACAAAAAATTCAAGCGTAAGAGTTTGGAAAAAAATATTCAGTTTTTCGAATTTTGAAAGTGCAATAAAGACTACCTATTTCACTACTATTCGTGTTCAAATATATTGAAAATAATTTGAAGAAATTATTCTTTAGAAGGAAAGTTGGAAACAGAAATCGTTTTTCAGAAGTTTGAAAGGTTTGTATGAAACTTCTTACTATATTACTGTGTCTGCTCAAATCTGTTAAAAAGAATTAGGAAAAGAGCTCATTGGAAAGAACTTTAAGAAAAAAAGTCGTTTTTCAAAATGTTGAAAGTTTAGCATGAAATCACGTATTATATTACTGTGACTATTCAAGTCTATTAAAAAGAATTCAGAAAATATACCATTGGAAAGAAGTTTAGGAAAAAATCGTTTTTCAGAAGTTTAGTATGAACACAAGCTATTATATTATTGCACCTGTTTAAATAAATATATATATATATATATATATATATATATATATATATATATATATATATATATATATATATATATGTATATATATATAAATATATATATATATATATATATATATATATATATATAAATATATATATATATATATATATATATATATATATATATATATATATATATATATATATATATATATAAATATAAATATATATATATATATATATATATATATATATATATAAATTTGGAAGACTGTATGACTGAATGTTAATAAAGACGGATTGTATTTATAAATTTATATTAACTGGCAAGACTAGAAAACATAAGCCATATTTAAATGTGATGTAGATGTGTGTTGACATGGTTATCTGAAAACTTTTCGATTAGTTCTAGCAGATAGGTTCACTTTAACCCTTTCAAAAGAATTTAAATTCGCACCTAGGCAAAAGTAAATTCTAAGGGATACCCCATTATAAATAGTACATGGAGCAACGAAGATGGGCCCTAGCATTTTCGTATTTTGCCTGTGGTCAAAAACAGGCCTACTAGTACAGTTGATTTTCTTTTTCCTCCGAGGTATTCTAATATTTATAAAAATTATTGTTTTCAATTCAAATAGAAATATTGTTGGTTACTTAAAACCATATATAATTAAACCTATTTTGATTTATGCATCCTTACTTTTAAAAATTACTTATAAACTTCATAGTAAATTAATTTTAGTACGAAAGAGAAAAAATGTGAAAAGTCTGATCACATTATTGTATCAACAATCATTAGGTATGTCAGTTATTAATCTCAACTAAGAGAGAAAAATATAAGCTGTTTCTCATTTTTCTCTCATTATAGCAGCGGACTCAATTATTCAAATATTTCACCATACCGAGTTTTTCAATTCTGAAATAAATGTACTCCATCTGTTTGGAATCACATTTCCAGTATAGCGACAAGGATCCGTAGAGTGGTTTCATGTTTTTCAGCACTGTATAGCTGATGCCTAAACTCATAGTGCCGAACTGCATAGTGCGGATACCTGGATTTCCATGTGCCAAAATTTCGTGAACATTTGTGACCTTGAAAGTCAGTCACAATCTACAGCTGACTTTTCAAACAAATTGAGCTCAGATATCTTGAGTTTGCAATGTTTGCATTATTTCATACCGAAGAAAGCTAACTGGTCCACGAAGGTTGCTCACTGAATTGGAAGCTTGAATGTCAGCTTTAGGAACAGCTTTAAAGTGTATTTCATGTCTTTACGTTTTCTTCGTGTGGCGCAGCACATAAGTTAATAAGCGAGAATTAAAGTATTAAAATGCAATGCTTAGATTGTAAAGAACCTTGCTGCCCTAACCGGGAATTGAACTGGCGATTCGGTGTTCTATCATTGACTTACTGGGGCGGAATTGTCGGCTCTTATTGTTAAAGTGGACTTTGTAAGATAGAGATATGAATCTATGTTATAAAAACCAGTTTTAACATATATGTATGACCCGAGAATACAAAACGTTACTTCTTAGACTAGAATCTCGCAGATATTTTTAATGAGGTAATGATATAAAAATGTATATGAAACCTATGAAAATTCAAAATACTTATTGAATTTTTAAATATTTACCAAAACCTTAAAAAAATTGACATGATGATTGATTAAAGTGCTTCACTTAGAATCAATTGCGCCAATTACAACCACAGTTTATAAAATCCATTTATCTCAATAATTTCAAGCATATAGCATTAATTAATTTTCTGCACAGCATATTAGTATAGTAAAGAGATTTAATTTATTTAAGTTCCGCCAATTTCTTCAGTTTGTTCTAACAAATACTGGTACCGGCTCAAACAATCACTACAAGTTTTTACTGGTACTATAGAATTAAGATCAATTTTATGATTTATTTACACTCAGTTATATATGCAAAAAATAAATTAAAATTTATAAAAAAATAAATTATACGAATGTTTCTATTTTGCTTGGTGAATATTAATAGATATTTTTGTTATCGCATCTGTAGTTTTCTTGCAGTTTCAATATTTGTCATACAGACCTAAATTACACATTGTATTTCTCGTTAACGTGCTAGCAGAGCATAATCAATATTAAACCCATAAAACTTCGTTTAAAGAAATATTCATACATGTAGATTCAAAAGCAGTTTTATTAATATTTTTGAATTAGTAACATTTTGAGCTGGGCGTGCAATCAATACAGTCGTAAATTAACGAAATATGTACAAGCAAAACTAGATTATTGATTGTGAAGGAGAGAAAAAGGAAATGTATTAAATGCATTTTTTATATTTAAACAAAATGTTAAAAACTTTATCAAAAATGCTTCATGACATTTTAAAATGAGTTAGTTCCAATAGCAATCACATGACATCATGATTTAAAAAAAGTCGAAATTTCGAAAATCACGTTTTGTAATTATGCACCCTCTTTCTTATACGATGAAATGAAAAATTCCAATGTGGAAATTCAAGATACATATATAAACATAATAAATTATTATGTCCACGGGTTGTGAAGGCGGACAATTAAAAATTAATAGAAATTACATTGATTCCTTTATATAATCAATGTTTTGATTTTGTATATAATATCTTCATTTATGAATTTACTGTCACATACAGAATTGAAGTTCATATTAATGTTGATTCAAGAATAAGACTAAAAAAAATCATCCTTACTTGAAACATCGAGACCTTTCTCTGCTGGACAAGGAAGATGGACGGTAGAATTTGCAGCAGTTTGCGGCCAACAGAGGTAACCATCCCACACGGAAGGACAGAAGTCAACTGTGGGGAAGAAATGACACTTAAATATAGTAAAAGTAAATGGCAAATTATTAATAATTTAAGTTCTCTCTCCCCCAAAATAGGAAGTTCATGTAATATGATATAATTCTGCTATGCATTGCATTGTTTGGTATTGTGCGGTCAATCCCTGGTTGTTGTTGCCCTCATGCCTGGTATTGGATAACTTTCCATTACACAACATATGGAATTGAAAAGTCAACATCTCACATATTTGTTCAATTAGAAGCTTGTGTTTTGGTTATGTAAGTTGTCCATCGCCGATTGTATAAAATTTCGATTTTTTTTTCGAAGAAAGTTCGGTAAAGCCTTGTAACACTGACAGATTTATAGTAGAACTGAATGCATTGTAAAAATGCACAGTCAGATAACCTATAGAACAAAAAAATGCAAATACTTTGTAGGAAGTATAAACTTTTCTTTTTACATAAAGATTAATAATAAAACAGTTATCTGTATTTACAGTTCTCGGATTGGACTTTATTGGATCAGGTTGCATTTATGTGTTCTTTTAATGCTCATGTGAGACAGTTTGAGTCAAATGACTTTAAGTCAGTTGTCTACAGAGTGTAATGCATGTACTCCAAGGCGTACATAAGTTGATAAGTGAGGGTACGACTGAAATTTTCTTATTTTCCTTTCTTATTTATATTTTATTAATGCAAGTTTTATATTGACGTAATAAATCTGATGTGGGTAGCACATAACTTTCTCTACATATTGCAATGCATTTACTCCATTCTCAGCAAAAATATAATGTCCAACTACCACGGTATAGTGTTTTTAAATTTGAATTGAACATTTGGCATCTTTCCTGGATGACAACTATTTCAAAGTATCCAATTAACTGCCGCGAAAATCTAACATAACAATGATCTATATTGACAACATCAGATATAAGCAATATATTCCATATTGTGCTACAAAAAATTAACAATGTCACCAAAATGTGGTGATAAATTTTAAGTTAATGTTTTAATATTTATTTTATTTGTCAAATTAATTTAATTTGGCCTCGTAATCGTGTGTATATTATCGTAAGTGTCCGACATACGAGTAAACCTCACCCCCTTTTATTGCAGTCCGGTATCAACCTATAAATAAACATAATTCTTAAAAGATAAAACAATAAAATGCAAAACTACAATATGATAAAACTTTGCTTTGTCAAACTGAAATATTTATTAAAATCATTATTTAAAGTTATTTAAATTATCATTAAGATTTTCATGTTGCAATTATACTCATTAAATTTACAATTATCAGTTGATAGTTCATCTTCAATGATTGTCAATTTAAATTAGAGACGGCTGTGATGACAGAACTTCTTGATACTTAAATTTGGAGTTAATTTGTTAATTAAAATATAACGTTCTCATCTATCTATACAAATAAAATTAAAAATCTGTCTGTCTGTCTGTTTGTCCCGGCATCACGGGAGAACGGCTGAACCGAATTTCATGATATTTTCTGGGTAGCCTGTACATAGTCCCTATAAATTTAGTCTAAGTTTCGAGTATCTAAGACCAGGAGTTGTCGAGATATTAATGAAAAACGAAATTTTTTCCTAGGAGTTCTACTATCTAACTCTGTGGTTTATCCAAACGAAAAGCTTGAAAATCGTTTGAAAGTGAATTAAAACTTTACCTTTGAGTTTGCTGGGAGATTTTTTGAGCTACTTAGTCACTTTATGAAAACATGAATTGTTTGAAACATGATTTAAATGGGAATTCTATCTCCATGGTTTATTTTTCACAAGCTTTTACTGAACAAAAGTATAAAGAAATCAAATTGGCTATTTAATTTTGCAGTTTATGAGGAAGATTCTATCTTATATCATTGTGCTCAGAAACGCAATTAAATTAAATCTGTCTGTTAATTTTAATTATTATATTTTCGATTTGAATAATAAACAAATGAATATAAAAATATATTTTAGAAAAGAGCGTACATTGCGTGACCTAAGCATAAAATGGTTGCCAAATAAAAAAATATAAATAGTAATTAGGAGGAAGGAAAAATAACAGCAGAATCTGTCACAACATTTTCTCAATAAATAAGCAAAATCTTAAATTTACTACGAAAGAAATGATTTTTCCCTTTTTTCGTTGCAAATATCTTGCAAAATGTTTTACTATCTTTACTTAGTTTTACGGAGTTAATACATACTTATTTCTATTTCTTTATCCCCGATATTATATCTTATACCGCAGTTTTGGTCGTTACTGCAAAATTTTATAAACTGCAAGAAATAAAATGCATCAATAGCTAAATGCAGTTGAGGTGATTTTGAAATATAGCAAAGAAGTTGCAATATTAAACAATTAATCATCCATCTTCTCGTTTCTAAAATGTTTTCAATTTATAAATAATAAGTGAAGTCCTAAGATGTGTTCAAATGGGTAGCCAGATTGACAATTTTCTTTTACTCTCCAATTTAACAGTTTATCTCAATTGTTATGTGATCCCGTATTGCACTAAAGTACTGTGCAATAGATTTGATAATAATAGACTGTTTTGTCATTAAGAATATGTGAGATCGGTTTAATAAATTCCAAAAGAATCTATTGCTGATATTTATTTGTATGATTATTTGTTCATTACTTGCAAACGTTCATTTGTTATCATTAGGGCCATAACCTACATTTCTTAGTATCTACACAAGAACAACTTGAATCGAAATATAAACTACACCTTAAATGAACCGTGATATGAAGTCGATACCAATCTATAATAGCTTCATCCTAAAATACAAACATCAAATCATCGAGTGACTAGATAAAACTTCGAATAATTTATTCACAGTTGATATTGCAAGAAAACTTAAAACATAGATAAAAGATACAACATATAAATATGCATATAATAAATTTACAACGGCTGATCGTACTTCGTAACCGTATCTAACTGTTCTTCACAACCGTACGTAACTGTACTTCGTAACAGCACCTAACCTTATTTCGCAACTGTTCTTAACCGCAATTTACAACCGTACCCAACCGCATTTCGCAACCGTAACTAACCGTACTTCGCAACCGTACGTAGTAGTACTTCCCTACCGCGCCTAACCGTACTTCGCTACCTTACCTAACCGTAACTATTTATTAAACATGCTAAGAACATACAGTATTGTGGCAATTAATTGAGAAATGTTATTTTTTTCGTTTTATCACACGTAAGCTTAGGAAGAAGCACTCCAAATTAGCTCAGAGTTCAAATTGCAGTTATTATCAAAGTAGCAGGTTTTCGTATGCACCTGGTAAGTAGCAGGTGTTCAAATTCCTCCGCCAGGTGGCAGGTGTTCCGCAGCGGTAGTTTCTCAGTTGTTGCGGGGCTCATTAGCGTCATGGATATCAGCGCGGAAACACGTGCTAAAGTGATTGCGCTTAGAGAACACACTTCAAGACGTTCGAGGAAATAGGTAAAATATGTGGAGTGAGTACAGCAAGTGTCGGGAGGATCTGGAAGCGGTTTCAGGAAATGCTGGAACCAACCGCTCTGGAAGATGCGGCCGAAAAATATCAACTTCGACTCGTGACGACAAAACTTTACATCGAATGAGTGTTAAAAATCCTCGATTAACCAGTTTTGACCTGTCTAAGTCCATGGTGGCAGCTGGTGTTGATATTGCACCTTCAACAGTGTGATACAGGCTGTTAGAACGCGGACGGAGAGCACGTCGACCGTACAAGAAGCAGCTTCTGACGCTTCGCATGAAGAAAAAAAGGTTGGAATGGGCACGGAAATACAAAACATGGACTGAGAAGAACTGGGAGAAAGTTCTCTTTTCTGACGAAACATATTTTGTGGTTCAGGGATTTAGATCTATGTTCGTGAGAAGGAGCCAAGGAGAACCTCTCAATCAGCACCACATCAGTCAAGCATCCGCCCAAAAAGATGTTTTGGTTGTTTCAGCGTTTTGGCGACAGAATCTCTTGTTCCCGTAGAGGGAATGATGAACAGTGCCAGTTACGAAGTCATATTGACCCGAAAAGTGCTTCCAACCATGGCTAAACTGTGGCCGAACGGAGATTGCGTTTTCCAACAAGACAGCGCGCCATGTCACACTTCGAAGCGAATCAAAAATTTCTGCTCAAAAAAAATATTACCGTACTGGATTGGCCCGGGAATTCCCCAGACTTGAATCCCATAGAAAATTTGTGGGCTACTGTCAAAAAACGGCTTCACAAATTTGACTGTACGACGATGGACAAGCTAATTTCGGCCGTTATTGACATATGGTTCAGAGACGTTGAAATTAAAACTACATGTGCTAGTCCAGTAAATTCCATGCCGAAACGTGTCTCTGATGTTATAAAGTCTCGGGGAGGTCATATCACTTATTAGTTTTAAATGTATCCATAGAAAACTTGAATAAAACTGAATTTTATAAAAAAACTGCATTTCTCAATTAATTGCCACAATACTGTATATTATATACAATACTGAATCTCAACTGAGCATGAAAATACATAGTGAAACATAACTTATGTGCTTAAGCTAAAATTTCCTTCGATCAGACACCAAGTCGAATGCAGTAGAATGGCAGATCCCATATATATAAAGTCTCTGACATTAACTAGGCCTCTTTTTTGAAATAGAAGGTGAGAAGATTAGCACATTAATTAAACCATGGAAAGGTAGAATTAAATAGTAATAAATGATTAAATTTTCACATACTTTCTCTACAACTAAAAAAGACAATTGTGAAATTTTAATGCCACTTTTACCTCAATGACGCCAAATTTGGTAGCTTTCTCTTAGTCTTGGTGAGTTCGATTTTCTGATATAGCAATAAAATATTTATATTGCATTTCATTTTTACCCCATACCCCACATTTTAGTAAACTCTTTTTAATTACTCTTCTTGAAGTATTCATGCTATTTTTCTTGTATTTGGGCCGGAAATGATGTACATCTGATACTTTTTCATAATTGTTATTCATTACTTTTTCCACACCTAAGAACAAAAAAATCTGATGTGGGCAGCACCTGACTTTCTCTGCAGACTTATATCCACATTCTCTTTATTTTATTTAAATTTATTTCACTTTTAATTCAATTTTCTTTCTCATTCGGTAACCGGACTTATTTTCAAAGGTGGCGAAGAGAAAATACGAAAAACTAAAGTATCTCAAGAACGGCTAGTCCTAATGTAATGGGGTTGGTTTTATTATTCTCTTCGTTAAAAATTATGTATTAAACAAGCATTTAATGGATATATTTGAGCATACGTAGTTCTTTAGTTTAGATTTTGACGATTTTTGCGGGTCATTAAAAAAAAAAAAGGGGGCGGGTTCTTTTATTCCGAATCGTACCTAAAACTAATCAGCACCAGACTCACTTACAAGTGACTTACCTGCCAAATTTTGCGAAATTCGGTCCATAAGTTTTTTAGTTAGAGTGGATACAAAATCTGCACATACAGACAGACACACAGACGTCACGCTAAAAATAGTTTTTTCGTATTCTAGAGGTCTCGAAACATATAGATCCGTCGAAAACTCGAGTTGCGAATTTCGACATGATTCCAATACTTTCCCTATACATTACCATGTATTGCAGGGAAAGTAAAAATCTGATGTGGGCAGCACTTGACTTTCCCGCGTCTACCGAATTTTGTGAAATTCGGTCAATTAGTTTTTTAGTTAGAGTGGATACAAGCGTTTGCAGGCCATTTCGCTAAAAAAGGCGGGTTCTTTTATCCCGAATCGTACCCAAAACTAATCAGCACCAGATTCGCCCACAAGTGACTTACCTACCAAATTTTATGAAATTCGGTCAATTACTTTTTTAGTTAGAGTGGATACAAAATCTGCACAGACAGACACACAGAGACGCACACAGACGTCACGCTGAGAATGGTTTTTTCGTATTCTAGAGGTCTCGAAACGTGTAGATCCGTCGAAAACTCGAGTTGCGATTTTCGGTATGATTCCAATACTTTCCCTATACATTACCACGTATTGCAGGGAAAGTAAAAATTGCCGTTTTCCCCCCCTCCCAGTAACATAAAAAAGTAAATAATTAGCATTTGTATCTTAGTCTTGAGGGGTCGGATTTTTTGATATTCCACTCGAATATGTTCATCGAATCTTAATGTTCACATTTCTATATTTTAGTACAACTCTCTTTAATTAATTAGCTTGAAATATACGTATTATTTCTTTATTATATGGATTGAGATGATATATCTTTATTAATTATATGTCGAGTAAGTTTTTTTAATATACCGCAAAATTATTTTTACTATTTCTTAATTTTTATCCCCTACACTTTTTACCCCCTATTATTCTAAATCTCAACTTAAAACGTGCCCGTTATTTTTCCTGTTTTGTAGTTGCGTTGATGTACGTCTGAAAATTATTTCAGATAATTTTGTGCTTTTTGTTTATTTTCAGCGCAGAGATATACTAAATTTGAAATGAAATATTAATTAGAAATAGTTCAAGAAATGAAATCCATTTTAATGCATACAAATATATGCAAGTAGTTTAAAAGGGTATTTTTTAATTTTAGATTAAAGTAATACAGCAGTTTAATGGAAGTGATGCCGCATTTTGAATTGCGTATAAATATTAATCATTTGAAGGGATTCTATAAATAATAATAGGGCAATATTTCTAATTCTATAACTTTGCAAAAGTTGCTGGTAACATTGACATAAAATTTTAATGACCTTTAATGGATTAGTTAAAGATATATCCTCATTTCCCAAATTCATAAGACAGTTATTCTATAATTAATCAGGAATAAAGTCAGTTCTTGGCTAATTTCTATCCTATACATACGTAGGATAATAAGAAATGGAGGAGATGGAAGGATAATTAATTGAAACCAATAAAATTCTAATGAAGATATTTAGAAGCCATTACAGATAGTTCCTGGGAAAATTCTTGAATACCTCAATAGCTTTGTAAGGAAATGTCAGTGAGTGTACCGTTTGGTCTATCTCAGTAAAGTGAACATGCCCAATCAAATTAAAAGTACTATAATACCCTGATAATACGACTAATGATGATATGACTCATAATAGACTTGACGATACGACTTTTGACAGTTATTTTTTGCCTTCCATACACGCGTTGCATACGTACTTGGTATTGACTTCTAATAATTATACAAGATAGGACCAAAAAGTTCGGAGACTGTGTTAATATCTCCAACCCTGAATGGAGAGGGAAACTATTTTACCGTAGTGTAGAGGCATATGTGACGCGAGATCTGAAAAGGAAGAAGCAGGTCTTTTTCCAGATAATTTGCATCACTGAGCTGAAGTCGTTCGCGTTCGTCGAAAATGGAAATCGCGTTTGAAGAACAACGCGCGAATATCAAATTCGGCCAGCGTTTTGGGGAAATCGCCGACTGAAACATTTCACCTGTTGCAGCAGGTTACAGTCCACTGAAACGTATTGTCTGTAAAAACCCCGCACTGAGAACCTGCTTCTTCCTTTTCATATATCACATGTGTCTCTACGCCACGGTGAAATAGTTCCCTGTCCTCCTATTAGGGCTGGAGATATCAGCAGTCTCCAAACTTTTTGATCCTACCTTGTATACTTCTCCACTACTATAAAATTATCATTCTTCATCTATATAACTTTTGTTAAAAATAATTTTATCGCAGTTTTTAAATTATTCTCTAGAGGTGCTGTAATCACTTTTATTCGATCGAGAATGGTCATTTTACTATAGATTGATCTAATGTGTACACTCATGGGCTTTTCTTTATAAATTTATTAGAGCACTTTCTTAGGAATGTAGTATAAATGTTGCATTTCTATACCTGTTTGCTGTACGGTGAGGCTCCACTGCAAATATATAAAAATATCTGATGTGAGCAGCACATGACTATCCCTGCATAGTGCAAGTACTTTATTCCTTCCAATGCAAAATATGGACAAGATTCGCGGCACAATGTTTGTAACATTAAAAAGTACACTGACATGTGGCACTTTACTGGAAATACTCATTTCTGGCGCACGAAAGATTACTAATAATGACTGCAGACAGTGATTACTTGGGGTGAAGCTCAACCACGGAAGAACAAGTTAGAATTGCTAGCAGTGATCGTCAACTCTCAACTGTTTGTCAAAACAAAATGACTTTGTCTCCCACCGATAATAAAATATATTTACACGAAAATGATATCAAGTTACATTTGTGGCCACTTTAAAATGAAACAATAAAGCAGAAGAAAGTTTCAGAGGTTGTCTTGGTGCATTTATGCATAGGGTGATATTGGGGACAACTTTCAGAAAATTACATTTCAACAGCCATTGCCATACAGAAATTTTTCATGTGTTCTCGGTTGTGAAGTGTATATGCGCATCGGGTGGTAGTGTGGGGCACCCTTAAAAGAAAGTTATGTTTACTAAAATCTCTCACTCTCTCTCGCGCTCTCTGTATATATATATATATATATATATATATATATATATATATATATATATATATATATATATATATATATATATATATATATATATATATATATATATATACATATATATATATATATATACATATATATATATATATATATATATACATATATATGTATATATATATATACATATATATATAATATATATATATATATATATATATATATATATATATATATATATACATATATATATAATATATATATATATATATATATAATATATATATATATATATATATATATATATATATATATATATATATATATATATATATATATATATATATATATATATATATATATATATATATATATATTATATATATATCTCAATGGTAATATTGTTAAGAATAATTTTGTAGATAATAAATATTCTATTTTTAATCACCTTTTTTTTAATCCTCTTTTACAAAATAGTAAATTGGCTAAACTCAAAAGATTTAAACGCGGTAAAGGAAGCTCCTCTCATCATGATTTTAAAGCGGAGATTAAAAGTATGCATCAACGATTCAATAACACATTTCAATAGAAATTTATTAAATCATGGGTATTTGCAGTTAAGAAAAAACAATTAAACACAGTTTATGCTATTTTCTTAAAGTTAAATCTTACTAATGAACATTTTAATCATATTTTCTGTGATTTGCTCATTACTAGATCAAAATATTTAAAAATAAAACTTAATCAATTTCATAATAATAACTGTTCTAATTCTTATTGTGTAATATCATTTAAGCATCCTGTTTATAATTCCATAAACTTTAAGAAATTATTTAATCATTTCCATCATCTTTTGCCTGTAAAGGATTTGAATGTTACTAAAACTTTTAAATATAACAAGCCTATTGGAAGAACCATTTTTAATTACAATGCAATTTCAAAATCTCTCTCAGTCGACATAGATTCCTCAACAAATGTAGATGGTGAATGTATTTGTAGTGTTGATAATTATGCTGAATTTATTAATCCACACTTGGGTCATATAGTTACTGGTGACTTAGCCATTGTAAAAGATAAATCTTTAAGAACTATTATGTCATTTGGCACTAAATTCAGGTTACCTTCACGTAATAATTCTAAACAAGTCTTAAAGTCGATCAATCTGGACCTTGATAAATTTATTTATGGATTAGCTTCTAAATATGCTCAGCCTTTAGAGGCATTTAATATGTGGAAATTTACTATTTTGAGATCTATTAAAAGTGCCATTTGTAGTATTAATTTATCTAGATCTATATATAATATGGATAATATAAAGCAATCTGTTAATAATTTACATAGATCTTTTGTTGTTAATTATGTTGATAAAGCCTCCAATAATTATGCTATTATTTGTAAAAAATTCTATATTCAATATCTGATAGATTATTTAAAAAATAATAGTCTATTTAAAATTGATTCACACTCTCTTAATAGTATCAAATTGAAAATTATCAATATGTATAGTGATTTAGATATTAATAATAAATTTTTGACATTTCCATATATTGTGCTTATACCTAAATTTCATAAAAATTCATTTAAATTTAGAACTGTTACTAGTGGTCATAATTCATACTCTACTACTGCTAGTAAATTATTACTAAATTATTCAAATGTACTAAATAGTAATTTACGAGATTCTGGTGATAGCTACATTATTCTAAATAACAGTAAAGAATTAAAAAATAAATTAAAAACGCTTGGTAAAATAATAGGATTTCAAACTTTTGATTTTAAAGATCTTTTTAATAATATTAAGATCACTGATCTATATGATGTCATTTTAGCTTTATATAATGCTTATATTACTAATCATTCTAATCTTACTAAATTTACCAATTTTCCTAAGCTTCTCCATTTTGTTCTTTTCAATAATTATATCTTTCAAGGTAATAAATTATACTTACAAGTCTCAGGTGTTCCACAAGGTGGCTGTAGTAGCAGTATGTTAGCTAATTTATACCTATATCAATATGAAAAATTTTTTACTTCAACAGATTATAAAATTTATAGATATGTAGATGATCTGATTTGTCTTGTATTTACTGATAACTATGTCATAGATATAGATTTCTATCCGGATAATTTGGAATTAATACCTAATGAAACTTCTATTAGTAATAATATTTATTATTTGGATCTAAATCTAATTATAGAACCTGCTCTTGGGATAGTTACTAATTTATATGATAAAAAAGATTTTTTTAAATTTAATATTAATAAATTATTACCTTTTAATTCCTGCAACTCGATTCAATTGTTTAGAAATATTATACTTAATCAACTTTTTAGAATTTATAGATTATCAGATAAAAAATTTCATGCTTTGCACATTAATAACCTCAAAATTACCAGTAAAATGTATCAATATCCTGCTTATTTAGTAAATAGTATAGTTAATAAGTTTCGATTAGCCTAAATTCTCTTATTCTCCCCTTATTATCTTATTTTAGCCGTACTTCTTCATTCTCTTGAAATTATATTTTCATCTTTTTATCTTGAAGCTTTAACTGTTGAATAACTCATTTTATTGCTTTTGCGCAGTACTGTTTTTATTACTCTCTATGGCAACAGCAAATCACATCTTTTCTTTTTGGCATATGGCAACATTGTTCTAGTCATATTTTGCTCGTCATGGTTGCGCTGCTGAGGTGTGTTTTGAGGTATTTATGTTTCCTTTATTGTTCCATTCTATATGCTTGTCGTCCATATAACACAAGTTTATAGATAAAATCAATCTTGTGTTTCAGAAACAAGCATTTTTGTGTTCATTTCGAAGGGATATATGGACCCGAAGAGAATTTTTTCGAAATGAACGTATCGTAAGCCTAAATCTCTTCCATGTGCAAGCTTTTTTGCTTAATTTTTTGTTTTCTTATTTGCATTCCTCATTTTTGAAATTTGTTGATTGTCTTTGTCTTTATGACCTGCATTACGCTTTATTATTTCCTCTTTATGTCTTAATTTCTTATATTTCTTTGTATTTTGTAGAAAATTTTGGAATAGTGTATTATGAGTTACTACATACATTCTAACTTTGAATTTGCTAATTTATATTTATATATATATATATATAATATATATATATATATATATATATATATATATATTATATATATATAATATATATATATATATAATATATATATATATATATTATATATATATAATATATATATATATATATATATATATATATATATATATATATATTATATATATATAATATATATATATATGTATAATATATATATATATATATATATATATATATATATATATATATATATATATATATATAAATGAAAGATGAAAGATTTTAATCTTAAATTATGCATAAACTTCTGTATGTACAAAAAAAACATCTCTAGCATATCTGTTACAAATGAGTAACTATAGACCAAGTTTAAGGATAAAGATAGAAGGTAACATATCACTACAAATGAAAGGGGGATGAGAAGAATATAAGGATACAAAATTCACAATTAAAAGTATATAAATATAAATAAAAATAAAAAAGAAAACACGGCAAAAATGAGAAAAGGCAATAATAATAAGCTCAAGATAAAAGATTAAGACATAGAGAACAATCAATTAAAACTACACAAAAAATGGCGGTTAGTTCGAAATTGCATTATCATCAGGACAGCCATACAATTCGAATTAAAACCGATAGAATAGCCAGTTTCTGACAATGGCGATAGTATTTAACTATAGACACTATTGGAACTGTCTACTGGCTAGTGGAAGGAGAAAAATAAATCAATTGAAATACAAATCAGAAAATTAATACCTCCTCGAACAGAAATATGAACTCACAAGTATTGTTACCACGTGTAAGTGGAAGAAGCGACTGAGCATTTCACCTCCTTTCGTCAATGCGAGTGGGCACCGGATTGAATACATTTGCACGATACATAATATGTATGGAGACTTTCAAAAATAGTAATCAGTATAGGACTCAGGACAAGTGGAAAAAAGTAGTCATTCGAAAATAGTAAACAGTATTAGACTCAGGCCAAGTCGTAAGTTAGGTGATAAGAATGGGTGAATTCTCAAAGTTGAGTTATCCAATCAAAGATAAATAATGCATGTGTAAAATTATTACGTGGTATATTTTAAATTATTAATAATATTATTTACAAATACTTCCGGATATTGGTAATTTTGACAAATGCGTTTAAGATTATTGATGTGGAGAAAGTGAAACCGAGGATCAGAAAGTCGATGTATTCGAAATAGCTAGTTTAAAATGATGTTTCTAAACAATTGAATAGAATTACAAAATTGGTATGATAGCAGCTTTATGATAGTGAAGTTGTAAGAATCTTTTTTATCATATAGATTGGTGATTACATGATTACTGAGGGTATCTATATTTAGGTTTAAAACGTTTACAGTTTGACTAACGCTAGGCTCATTAGGAATTAATTCTAGGTTAGATGGGTAAAAATCAATATTAATGGGATAGGAATCATCAATGATAATACAAATTAAGTCGTCAACATATCTATATATAATATATGAATTAGAGTTAAAATGACATTCATAATAATAAAGATATAAGTTTGCGAGTATACTACTACTACAGCCACCTTGTGGTACACCAATTGTTTGTAAATAAATGTTATCACCTTGGATAATATAATTGTTGTATAACACAAAGTGCAAGAGCATAGGAAAGTTTTTGATATATATATATGGATTTGAAATATTGACAAAATAAAGCTGTAGGTATAAAAGTTCTGTGAGGTGATGGGCCAGGAGAAGAAATGTGTGGCTCCTGTGAATAGTAAGTTCCGTATTAAATTAAGTGGCACAAAGGCATAATGTGTTTCGTTTTGGGCTGCTAAATTGGCGATTGTTGTAATTATCAAGCGCAAACAAAAAGAAAATTAAAGAAAGACATACGCCATATCTTACAGATTTGATGGGAGACTTAGCAGTGGAGCTATGCGACAGAATAGAAGTCTATCATATTTTCCAGTCTTTCATATTTTCTGCCAGTAATTTATCCTCTGTAAATTTTAAGTTTTTTCCTGGTAATGAGACTATCTTACATTTTGGCGGCTAATTTTTTCATTCCATTGCAGATAAAGGAATCGAGACAGGTCTTTCATTAAAATTTTTATTTTCGTTTTCGATTAAAAGATTTGCAATTGCCATTCAGAACTACAAAAGTGTTAACTCACCGTTCTGTTCAGCTGTGTTGTTCTCCACAACAATACAACTTTGCAATCCCTTGTATACATTATGCAACAATTTGCAACGGATATACTTTTTCTTTGTTGTTTACAAAATTGATGCGTAAAAATATGCATTACCTAATTTATAAAGCGTATTTACTTATTTTATAGCGTGAAATACGTTGAATATACGTGAAATACGTGAGGCGTTATCTCGATCTCTGGCAGTAAATAAAGAGAGGCTTAAATTATCATTACTGGGTTTAAGAAATATCCTTTTATTTTGAAAATCTAGGCGTTGATAGTCTAGAGCAAGCGTTATGAAAAACTGAATTTAAGGAATAAATACTTTTGTTTAAAACATTAATTGCATTGCGGGAAAATCTTTCAAAAATGCTTAACCTTTTGCTTATGGGTGGGACAGCGTTAATCCCTAAAGAAGAACCTCTCAAAAAGACAGGTATTTGACATACCCTTTGGCATTGGCGTCCATGGACGCCAATGTCTGCAAAGGGGGATCGAACTGTTTGGGATAGGGTATGTCAAATACCTGTCTATTTGAGAGGTTATTCTTTTGGGATTGACGCTATCCCACCCGTAAGCAAAAGATTTAAATATTTTCCGTATACGCAGAAAATGCAAATTACTTATTAATTTGATTAAATTTCTGTACAGAAACATTTTTAAAATGCAAATTGATTCTTCTCATTAGTAAATTTTTAAATTAAATATAATTCTGGAGTATCTTTGTACTTTTAAATGAAAACATATTTCGATTAATTTATTTGGGAATGTATTGAACATGATGCGAATGAAATAAGACTTCTTTGTTTGAGGAGATTTTAAAACGATTATTTATGCATTATTTTCGAAAACCTAGAGCATTTGCAAGCTAACTTTAATTAAAGTGATTGCAAATTTTCCGTATAATGACATCTAATAGTCTATTTAAGGCTAAATCTTCATTATATTAGTTTGAAGTTATATTAGTTTCTTAATAATCATTCTTATATTATATTAGTTTCTTAAATAATCATGATATGTTTGTTGAATACATAGTTACAATGAAAGTAAAATCATTTTAATCAGCAAATTGCGAAAATTGCTTATTTTATTCATAGCGTCTATATATTATAATGTCCTTAATTTCTGATTATAGATATTTTTATTCTAAAACATTGAAGATTTAGAAATGTAAATTCTATAAATTATTTAAAAACGTATTCTTAGTAATAACTATTTGTTTAAACGAGAGAGAAAGGCAAAGAAGGTTCTTATTGCTTTGCTTACAAAAGGTATAGTACGTTATATAGCTTTATATATGTATATATAAATGGGAAGCATCGTGATGGTATCAAAAGCCGAATTATTAGATATTGAAAACTTTCTTGCTTTAAACAACCCTGTATGTAAATCTACCATTTTCTTCAATGATGCCTGAGCGCTTGTTTCTCTGTAAAGCTGTAACTACTTTAAGGAAATTAGTTAAGATTATCACTTTCTTTATATAGTACATAGTATGATGTATAGGGAAAATATTGTGACAGGACAAAAATTCGAATTCAATTTTCTACAAAAGTACATTTCAAGTATTCTTGAACTCGAATCGAAAGTTTTTAAAGTGATGTTGATGTATATATGTGTGTGTGTGTGTGTGTGAGTGTGCATATGTATGTATATGTGTACGTATATATATGTGTGTGTACGTGTGTGTCCGTGAATCTGAGGATATGATGTCTCACAAACGAATTACACATTTCAAACGAAATTTAGTGCAAATGTTGTGCTACAATCAAGGAATACTGGAGTCCTGTTAAGTTTGACCGTAATCGACTATTTGAATCATGAAATTGAAATCCATCAATGAAATTTTGAAAAACTCAATAACAGAATTAGAATCCTCAATAATGTTACACAAATGAACATTTCTGATTTAGTTTTTCTTAAAAAAAAACAAATGATATAAACTTCTGAACTTAACATAAACCTTTTTCAAGATATTGCACGTTTTTCATATAAATTTATCAAAATATTTTAATATATGGACTGTATCGCTTATTTACGGATGCTAATCAATATTGATAAATGTTAATTTAGAGCTGCGCGAAATATAAGTTTGTGGGGTACTCCGTTATAATTTCCTTTATATATATTATTTTATATTAACTCTTTATAACATAGTTGAAAAGTGTTTATGCCTTTCATCATGCTGTCTGTCTGTCTGTCCGTTCGCACCATAACTGCCGTAAAAATGACTTTATCAAAATGAAATTTTTGTATGTTGTTCAAACGCTCTGTGGGACCTATCGGAATATAAATGAATAATTTCAGCCAGTTAGTTTTAGACTGAACCCGGGTTGAAAAAATGAAATACATTGAATCTTACGGGATCTAATTTTCCAAACGCTTTTTAAGCGAATTTAAAATTCAGACATTGCTTCGAAAGTTTTAGGAAATATTTAAATTATCCCATAAAATATATGAAAAAAAATTCAACAAAATATATTCTGTAGTTTTTTAAATAGAAATTAAAATAGTAATTGCACCTATATTATATGAAGACATTACGTGATCCATTTCAAAATTAAACACGGCATCCATCTTCTGACAAAATCGTGATTTTTAACGTTCTTTTTAATTCATATTTTGTTTTGTATCCGTCCTAAAGCTGTTTTATTTTTGCTTAATTTCCATACATCTGTATTCTGAAGCAACGCAATTACAATATATTTGAGTTTAAATGATCAATGCCATCCATCTTGTGTTAAAATCGTGATTTTTAAAGTTTTTTAAAATTTATATTTATTGTTGTATGCGTCCTAAAACCGCTTTATTTTTGCTTAATTTCTCTGTATCTACATTCTGAAACAGCGCAATTACAATATATTTGAGTTTAAATGATCATCAAACTTTGCTGAAACTTTTTTATATATTTTATGGGATAATTTGAAGATTTCCCAAAACTTTCGAAGCAATTTGTGAATTTTAAATTCGTTTTAAAATTTTTTGAAAAATTAGGTCCCATAGGGTTCAATGTATTTAAGTTTTTCAACCCGGGTTCAATACAAAACTAATTGGGTGATATTGTGGATTTATATATATATATATATATATATATATATATATATATATATATATATATATATATATATTCCCATAGGTCTCACAGACCGTCTGAAAAACATAGTAAAACTCCATTTTGATAAAGTCATTTTTACGACAGTTTTCGTGCTAACGGTCAGACAGACAGGATGAATGAACAAAGTCATAAAGACTTTTCGACTATGTTGCAAAGTGTTAAAAAATATACGTACGCATAAAAATGTTACGAAAATTCAAAATGTATATGTAATTTTTATTAATTTAAAGGGAAATAACACCATGACGCTAATATACTGAGTTCCAAAGTTATTATATATTGTTGATCTGCATTAGAAAAAATCTGAGTTAGACAGTACATGACTTTCTCTATATAATGCAATAAATTTGCCTTCTCGGCGAAAAAAATATGTATAAGGTCCACGGTATAATGTTTTTAACGTTGAATTGTACATTTGACGATTTTCCAGATGTCAACATGCAAAACTATTTCGAAGCATTCAATTGACTCATATATCGATGAACGATAAATTGACAATTCTCAATATTGATAGCATCCTCAATGAAAAATATTGTCCATATATTAATATATTTTAATAATTAATTCACTAATTTAGCGTTATTGCCCGTTAATTTCTCGTCATTTTTGAAAATTTGATGACATTTTTGTCAATATGAGGCGAGATATCGAAATTGGCGATATTTCTCTAAAATAGTCACCAATGTTCGCAAAATTTATCGCCAAGCATCACAGGAAAAAGAGGAGAAGATATTTTCTTATACCTAAATGATTATTGGCAAATTGTTAGATTGAAATTGCAAAAATTTTACCCACAGTATCTTGTTTCGTAAATGGAGCAAACTGGAGGAATTAGAGTGATGTAATGCATTTCTTGCATAATATAATATATGGAATATGAACATATTTTACAATGGTTATTAGATTTTTAGTCGTAGAAGATTTTTTGATAAATTCATTTACATCATGTCCCATATCTCGAGAAAAGTTCATGCTAGAGTTCTAAAGTTTATGTAAATCGTTTTGTAATGAAAATAAATAAGAAATTATCATTTACGTAATTTTAAAGGTTCTATTTTTAAATCAGTAAGGTTCAAGTATTCACTGATTGCAATATTTGTACCAAACATTAAACGACACGCTTAGGTCGTTCGTGAGATATCGTATTCACAGACTCAAGAACATACGCGCATACACACACACACACAGATACGCACACATGCATACACACAATACATACACACATACACTCAGTCCGGGCGTCCAAATGGTTGCTCATGTCCTTTGGAGTCGGACGGTCTGGGTCTTCAACACATACACTCAGCCATCACCTCAAAAGCGTTCGATTCTAGCTTAGGGTAGCTTGAAATGTATTCTTCTGTCAAAATCTCGAATTAGAATTTTCGAACCCGTTACAGTATTTTTCCTACACGTTATTATACTATGCGTATAGGGAAAGTAAAAATAGCAATAAGCATTGCGCACTGTTTGTTATCATATGTATATAAGGAAAGTTAAAATAACAATAAACTTAATACGCTGTCTATTATCTCACATGTGCATAAGGAAAGTAAAAATGACAAAAATTTAACGTTCTGCCTATTGTTACATGAATAAATTCTTTGTAAATAGTTTTAGATAAAATATGATTAAATAAAATGTTTAAGGTAATGAATTCCAATTATCTTTAGTTTGATTTATTTTCTTTAAATATTTCATTTATATTTTTAAATATTACTTATTAATTGGATTTAATTTCTGTAGCATCGTCGAAATACAAAAAAATTTGCATTTAAGTTTAAAAACTTTTAAAAAATTGTATGACCTGAAATTTTTTAGTAATTTTTGTAAATGTCAAATTCCAATCATTATTTCGATTAAATAGTCCGAGATGTTTTTTTAATAAACATGATTCACATTTGATTTGCTAAATTTTAATACTTTATAACATAGCTGAAAAGTGTTTATGACTTTGTTCATTCTGTCTGTCTGTCCGTTAGCACGATAACTGCCGTAAAAATAACTTTATTAAAATGAAATTTTAGTATGTTTTTCAGACGGTCTGTAGGACCTATGGGAATAGAAATGAATAATATCACCCAATTAGTTTTGAATAGAACCAGGGGTTAAAAAAATGAAATACATTAAACCCTATGGCATCTAATTTTTCAAACATTTTTTAAGCTAATGTAAAATTCACAACTTGCTTCGAAAGTTTTAGGAAATATTCAAATTATTCCATAAAATATATAAAAAAGTTTCAGCAAAATATATTCAGTAGTTTTTTAAATGAAAATTAAAATAATAATTAAATCCTTTATACGAAGAGATCACGTGACAATTATATGAAGCGATCACGTGACACACTTCAAAATGAAAGATGGCATGCGTCTTGTCGAAAACCTAGGTTGTCCGGCTGATATGAAGACATTGAGCAGGGATCTTCTGCCGAAATCGTGATTTTTAAAATTATTTTAAGTTATATTTAGTGTCGTATCCGTCCTAAAACCGCTTTATTTTTGTTTAATTTTTGTGCATCTGTATTCCAAAACAGCGCAATTACAATATATTTGAGTTTAAATGATCATCAAACTTTTATTATTTCTACAATGAAACCTAATTTTTACTTATGGAGAATGTAAACTGTTTAGACTGTAAGATGAGTTGTATAAGAATGGCTCAATTTCTTTAACGCAAAATTAATTTGCTCAGGAGTCGGCAATATAGATGATATGAATGGAACGTTCATTGATTTTGCATAAGTAGAGGATTTAATGGCATACTTCTTCGATGAAGTTTTATGCATAGAGTTAAATTACTTTTAGCTCCATGGTTTAAAATTTTTAAGTAGAATAAATTATTGTAGTACTGTGATGAATGAAATAAAAATGTATGAATGAAATATTTACTGCTTTTACGCACAGAACCAGGCGATTTATATTTTGATGACGTTTTTTGAATCAAGTTTGTTTCTTTCGATGAAGTAATAAATTTTCAAATATAATTAATTATTGCAGTATTGTGATAATTTTAAAAATATAACCGCTGAATGTCATTTTAGAGATGTTTAAATATAATTAGAGTTGGAAAGTGTTTCATAATCAATGCTTTATGCATGATTGATCTTTCTTGTTTATATTAATTTCTGTTCTTTAAATATAATGTATTACAATAATTTTAATTGGTATTCGCAAAAGTCTCATTGATTCATCAAAAAGGTCAAGTAATTGAAATGTCTGTTTTCAAACAACAAAAATAAAGATTATTTTACAATTTATGAAACGAATATATCATTTTATCCGTATTTTTATATAAAAGATTCTATAAAAAGCTTATACATAATTTATAGGCTGCCAATACACAACGTTGTCCATATAGTGTAACTTTTTATTAAACATGAAATAAAAACATTTATCAGAAAATTAATTTTATTTCATTAATTCCATTTAAATTTCATTTCATTATATAAAATTTTTACAATTATTTTACGAAATCCTTTGATTGTTTTACGAAATCAATACTAAATCATTCATCAGAAAATTGAATATTATCATTATTATCGAATGCGGTACAATTTTGTAAGTATAATAATTGTCGAACGTGTTTGTCTTTGCACACTTATAATATCAAACGCTGAAGAGACTGAGCTAAATTGTTGATTTACCCTTGGGGGCGGGGGGTAGTAAAGAAAATTATAAACAACCTTTTCAGACATCAACGTACCCCAAGAAGACAAGATGAACCAGATGGTTAAAACTTAGCAAACCTACAGTATTGACTACAGGACAGAACCAAGCTGAACTAATTTCTGATTACGATGGTATTTTCTACATTATATTGTTACACCTTACATTGTTAGACAAAATAAAATTTATGAAAATAATTTGCATAGGCTCTAGACTGATGGGTCGAAATGGTTTTGCTTAAATAACATCTTTCTTTGTAAGCGGTTTTTTAGACTATTTTTTTTAGACTTTTCTTTGTCTTTAGAACTTTGAAAAATATTAAAATATTGAAATTGCAACTATATTTTCAAAATAGTTTAAAATAAAATAAATATTGAAATTATAAGCTCTTTTGAAAACAGTTCAAAATATTAAAATATTGGAAATAGAACCACCTTTTCAAAACAGTTTAAAATAAATATATCAAAATTATAACTACTCTATTTCAAAACAGTTCAAAATATTAAAATGTTCCAATTAGAATCACCTTTTCAAAATAATTCAAAATATTAAAATATCGGAATTACAACCACCTTTTTAAAACAGTTCAAAATATTAAAATATCGAAATTGTAAACGCCTTTCTAAAACAATTCAAAATATTAAAATATTGGAATTAGAACCACCTTTCCAAAAATGTCAGAATTATTATTACTCTATTTCAAAACAAATCAAAAAATTAAAATATCAAAATTGTAGCCACCTTTTCAAAAGAATCTAGTGACTTGTGGGAAATTTGGTATATTTATTTCAATCAGTTAAAAAAACATGATTATGAATGATAAGAAAGCACTAATTTTTGCTTTTCAGAATAACAATATGAGTTTTTCTGTAACGAAAGTCATTGGGTTGATACATTTGGATTTTTTTATTGATTGCTTACTTTGAAGTCACTTGAAAGTTTCTTCTGTGATGAAGGGCCCTTGTACAGTAATACCAGAAACACTTTGTCACGAACATTAAAAAAAAATGATTTCGAAAATGTTCACGATGTATATAATTCACAGAGAGAAAAATAGTAAATATCTAAGTGGTGTTAATTTACGTTACTTATCTATGCTATATTATTTTAGAAACTGGAAAAATTTAATTATTTTTTCGATGATCTTTTTTTTGTCTCTTCAGCCAGTAAATTAGACATTTTGAATATCGAAGTCTGTGATGTTGATATTTTGATGAAATATTTCTGCATGCTTTCATTTTTTGCATAGTATCTGTAAAGCATCAGGAAGAATTAACATTGGTTATTGAAAGAATTTGAATACGTAGTTAACTGAACAAACATAGTAAATTAAATTTTACAATGTGGTAAAAAATTACAAAAAACAAACTCATTAAACTTTAAAAATTCGAAAATATTATTTTTTATTTATATCTATCGTGATTCCTTCTGTAATTTTGACCCTGCGCAACATCTCAGTTTTGCATGGCGTCTCACTCTACATTCCATGAAAGTTAAATCATTGCCTGCATATTCAAACATCTAAATATGTCATTTTTATTATTTTTATTATTCAAATTCTATATGCAATTCCATTATAATATTTTTTTTATCACTTGTACACATTTACCTGTACTTTTCGACCATAAATGCATGAAAATTTTCAACGCGGTTTGGCTGGATATAAATTGCATAATGTACCATTCCCCTGTCACATGCCTTTGATGATGCGAATATGCTGAACTCATCTTGTGGCAGACGTGCATCGTTGCTGATGAGCAACATTTTGAGAATGCAAATACGCAACTTGCATTTTATGCATGGTAATAAATTGTCTGTTATGCATTAACATATTGGTGCCTTGTCTAAATACTCTATTGTTGCTTCACAATGTTTGGATTTTCTGAGAAGAGTGCTGTCCGGTCCCTTTCCATCTTGTGTTATGGAATAAAAGCAATGTTGTACTAAATTTCACTGGCTCTACAACTGTCTAATTGACATTTTCTCCTTTCTATAAAATATTCCGAGATGGGCCTTTAACCCCCGAAACGGGGGCTACTGGATCCCCCTAGTCTGATTGGGTGGGCAATAGGGCATTTACTATACCACTCAACGAGAAGCACATAGTCCATGAGACATTGGCCTGAGGATGGCCTTTCTTTTCAACCCTATATAACAAATAATTAGAAATTCTTTTTAAAAAAAGTTTGCATTTAATACCTGCAGCTATTTGTAATATAATAGGATACTTTTAAAATATTTTTCACTCACCTTAATTTACCCAAATTCGCATTTAATATGTGAGGACCATTTAGCTTTGATTAGAATTCTTTAAAATTATACTTCTTAACTTAACCTTTTGCTAACGGATGGGACAGAGCGTCAATCCCAAACGAAGAACCTCTCAAAAAGACAGGTATTTGACATACCCTATCTCAAACAGTTAGGTCCCCTTTTCAGGCATTGGCGTCCGGCAAAAGGTCCGGCAAACCCTAAAGCATAATAGTGGATGAAATTGCATGTTATTATATTTGAAGTGCCATAAAATAATTTCAGATAATGAACATATTATCTTGTCTAATGGATGAAAGATCAATTTATCACATACTCTCCATGATCTAATTTAAGCCATTAACGTCTGAAAATGAAAATCACAGAATGAATTAACTTTTTTTTAAGTATGTTAATTTGGTACTGGTGCTATAAAATAATTTATGAACCATTTTTTCAAAAAATTGTTTTACAGAATATTTTCTTAAATTGTTTAAAAAATATCTGTCCATAAAATATATTGTTAGTCATCAAAGTTAAATAAAATATAACGGTGTCACGCCAAACTAAAAAATATTCAAAAAGTAATATTCCACACATGAGGTAGAATATGTAAAAAGTCGCCAAGTTGGAGAAATCATGCCAAATTCGCCGTCAAAATTTTCGCCAAACGTTACGGAAGGAGGAATTCCTATAGCAGATTCTTATATCATTCTCAAGATATTGAATTGTCATCAATTAGTCGTCATTTTAATAGATTTATTGCCATTTTCATCAATTTGGCAACAATTTTATGAAATTGGCAACATTTTTATCAATTTTATAATATTTAAAAAACGAGGTTGTCGATATTACGAAAAGTTCATCCCCAAAATCTCGCCCAGCGTTATGGAGAAATAGGTTATTCTTATAATATATTCTTTCCAAGATATTGAATTTTCATCAATTAGTCGTCACTTTCAATAATTTAGCGTAATTTTTATCAATTTGGCAACATTTTTGTCAATTTTACAACATTATTAAAAAGTCGCGAATTTGGCACCAAATTAGTCACCAAAATTTCGCTCAGCGTTACGGACAGAGAAATTACTCCGCATAGAAGCTAATTACTTTTCCCAAAATTCGAAAAAAGAAATGCTTTGAAATTATGTTTCAAGCGATTTTTGAAATAGGGCTAGAAAGCGAGTTGGTGAAATGAAACAAAATGTTTTGGTGTGGCGAAGTCATCAGCTGTGACCAATCCCGTAAAACAGTTTTTATATCAATAATCTAGCTCGAATACAAAAATAACATTCCCGACCGTTTTATCGAAAACAATTTTGAAACAATTTCATTTTCGAAACAGTATTGGAAACGATTTTTAAACAGTTATCGAAAACAATTGTCACGCAATTACCAAAAACAATTGAGGCTGCCATTTTCGATGACCATCACCGAGTTACAAGATAAAACGTTGGATAAAGTTGAGTTGATGTTGGACTACAACAAATGCTTTCCCCATGCAAAATTATATTTATCGATTATACTGTTTTCATATTTACGGCATTGACATTAAAAAATCTGATGTGGGCAGCACATGACTTTCCCTGCAGACTTAAAATAACGTTCTCTATATTTTAATTAAATTTATTTCACTTTTAATTCAATTTTCGTTCTCATTTGGTAAACGGGCTTATTTTCAAAGGTGGCGTAGGGAAAGTACGAAAGACTAAAATATCTCGAGAACGGCTAGACCTAGTGTAATGGGGTTGGTCTTATTCTTAAAAATTACGTATTAAATCGTTAAAAATTACATATTAAATCAGCATTTAATGGATATATTTGAGTATACCCAGTTCTTTAGTTTAGATTTGGACGATTTTTGCGGGCCATTTTGCAAAAAAAGGCAGGTCATTTTTTTCCGAGTCGTACCAAAATCTAATCAGCACCAAGGTAACCCACAAGTGACTCTTGTACCGAATTTTGTGAAATTCGGTCCATTAGTTTTTCAGTTAGAGTGGATACAAGCTTTTGCGGGCCATTTTGCAAAAAAAGGCTGGTTCTTTTATTCCGAATCGTACCCAAAACTAATCAGCACCAGACTCGCTCACAAGTAACTTACCTACCAAATTTTGTGAAATTCGGTCCATTAGTTTTTTAGTTAGAGGGGATACAAAATCTGCACAGACAGACAGACACACACACAGACGTCACGCTAAAAATAGTTTTTTCTTATTCTAGAGGTCTCGAAACGTGTAGATCCGTCGAAAACTCGAGTTGTGATTTTCGGCATGATTCCAATACTTTCCTTATACATTACCATGTATTGTAGGGAAAGTAAAAATTGAGAGTGAATATAAAATAGAAGAGTTATACAATTTGTGAAAGGAAATTATCGGGGAACATTTATAAAAGGGAAATTTATAAAATTGATCTTGTATAAATATCAAACAACTCTCTCCGAAATTTATTACAGTCATCTCAACATTATTAAAGTAACAAACCATGTTGCTAATGGTCTTATTTAAAATATCTTTTCAAAGTAGCTTTTCAATAGTAGCCAGAGTTTTCAGTAGTAGCTCCAACATATTTAATCAGGTCCCAATTACATTAATTAGGCTGAAAAAAGAATAAATTTAAAATAAGTTCTGTGCTTTCATTAATCATTAAGCATCGACGTTGAAATGCACGATTTCTTTGAAAATTTCCACTAGAGAGTTCAAACTATACTAATCTAATTTAACTTCTGAATTTTATGAGGAATACAAACTTCACAAATTTAGATATATATATATATATATATATAAATATATATATATGTATATATATATATATATATATATATATATATATATATATATATATTTATAATCGAATATTATTAAACACGTAATTGACTCCCTCCCATGCCAGAATGAAAGTACTAAAGTTACATGGGAATATATATGTATATATATATATATATATATATATATATATATATATATATATATATATATACCAGTGCTGCTTATACTGTTGCCGATTGGTAAATATGCCAATGTGTTAGTAGAAGATTACCCGTATTATAATATGAGTCTCAAAAATCTTTGTCAAAATAAAACGGATGACCGAATAAATTGAAAATATCAATAATCTCCATAATCTTTATACCAGAAAGTCGTAACTTATTCCAATATATGCCAATATATATCAAAATACATGTCAATATACTTGTACTACTTAATTCTCGTAGATTAGAAGATATGCCTGCGCATTTGTAGAAGATTGCTCGTACAACGTCCAATATATGAGTTTAAATAATTTTTGTCATTATTAAACAATGGCATAATAACTTGAAAATATCCATAATCCTCGAAAATATCAATAATAATAATGTTTAAACCTGAAGACCGTAATGGATATTATTCAGTCAAAAATGCAATGTCAATGAAGTTTATTTTATATACATATCTTTATTATTCAAATAGGAAAAGATTTAATAAGCATCGTATGCCGCATAACACATTGGATTTGCATGGCTTGCTAAATGACATGATATCATTTGCTTCAAATAAATTGATGGAAATCATATCGTCTGAATTATGCTATCTTCATGGAAGGTTTGGGGACATTTTCGTAAATTTAGCGACAATTTAAAAAATCGCCAAATTTTTCGCCAAGTGGGACTGTAAAACTGATAGTCCCATTTTGTGACAAATTGACGAAACTTCATCACAATACTATCCCCTAATAAAACACAATTAATTATATTTACTAAGTGCAATTTTATCAATTTCATGATATTTTTATGGATTTACAAACATTTTTATCAATTCGGTGACATTTTAAAAATTCGCTAAATGTGTTACTAAGTAAGATGGATGGAGTGAACGACAAATGCTACCGTAACATCGTTTCAGTACTCTCTTCTGAAAAAAAAAATTTAATTTCATTGATTTGCAATGTTTTTATCAATTAGGTGATTTCCAAGTTTAAGAAAAGTTTTCAAGTTAGCGATATTCCACCAAATTCGTAGCTCTGAATTTGCAGTTCCGAAGAACAAAACATCCTGATCCCGTTTGTATATATCCCGTATATTTATATATTGTATATATATATATATTGTATATATATATTGTATTTATATATTGTATTATATTAATATATTATTATTATATTATTATATTAAATTATTGTATTTATATATTGTATATATATATATATATTCCCGTATATTTATATATTGTATATTGTATATATCCCGTTTGTATATCTCCCTGCCGCAAAAGAGATTCACAGCCAAATTCCTGCTCAACCGATAGCTGTTTCAAGGAGACGGCCATACAATCTAGGAGGTGAGCAAGAGAAGCAGGACGGGAGCAAGGACAAGTAGAAAAATATTTCTCCCCCTCCACGAATTTCATACTACAGTGGTGTCCGCTTCTAAGTTCCGCCATGGCCTTTTGGAAGGATTCTGAACTCTTGCACTGCAAAGAGAGGCCAGGACTCTTTGCGGGGGTACCAATGGTGAACAGGTGGAGTACGCCAAGAAGAATTGATTCTAATTTTGTGGAGGGAATGAATTTCCGAAGGAGACAAGACAGAAGAACTGGGGTGTCAGGGTAGTCACAACCCTCTCTAGCCAGCTCATCAGCGATCTCGTTAACAGGCACACCGACATGTGACGGTATCCACTGAAGATACACAGTTTTCCTCTGACCAAGCCTTGCCAACTTGGGAATAATACTCTGACAAGTCTTCTCCACAATCTTTGACCAATTCTTTAAATATTGAATGGAGCTTCTGTTGTCCGTTAGGATCCAAATACTGCCCCTATCAGAACAGAGTGATTGCTCAAGAGCGTTACTGATAGCGATAAGTTCCGATCTAAAGACTGAACAACGGTCAGCGTTTCTAACGCTACTTCTAATAACACCCTCGAAAGTGTTAATATAGATGCCAGTCCCTACTCTACCCGTATCCGATCGGCTACCATCGGTATATATTACCAAAGCCCGATCAGGAATAGCGTTAATGATTTCAAGAGCCATTTACCTGAGTAGTTCAGGATGGTCATGCTTGGTAATACTAGTCAATAAATTCTTCCGGAAATCAACATGTTTAAAAGAAGCACTAGGAATGATACAACTAAAAGGTATAGATAGCTCTGCATTAGAACCAATAAAATCACGTTTCCACACATAGTTAAGTTTCCACACATAGAAAGTGAAAGTGATGTAGAGGATCGATGTATCGAAATGTGTGTTTTCAAGATGCGCAACAGGAAGAACAAGATATATACAGGAAACGTCAACAAATTCAGGTTAAGTTTCCTGTGTGAGAAAAAAGTGCCGAATAAGATATTGCAAAGAAAACAAAACTACAAAATTCTGTTTCAAATGCAAAAAATATGTGTGTGGCAAATGTACCTTCGAGGATCCAATCATTTGCAAAATATACGCTGAACATGAATAAGGTTTGCATATTGTTTATTTCTAAATTCAGGAATAAATGGGAATTTTGTTATCTTATTTTTATTCAATTATTTAATTGAATAAATAACAAAGTAGAACAGCTATTTGGACAATTGTTTTATTCACCCACCAAATTGTACTAAATGGTATATTTTTGCTATATATACATCGTAAAATATATGACTTTTTGGAGACGGGACATTTGACCCGCTGTGGTAGAAATAAGTATACATTAAATATCGGTAGGTTTAATGTTAATGAAAAACGAAACTTCTTCCTACTCTCTAACTCCGTGGTTTCTCCTAACGAAAATGGTTAAAAATTGCTGGTTTAAATCGCCAAAATGAATAAAAATTCTGTGTCTGAGTTGGTAGGTGTTCATTGCGCTTATCAGTTACTTTTGAAAATCTCAGGTTTGAAACATGAATTTAATATATCGACAATCCCTGGTCTTAGAAACTCGAAACATAGAATAGAACTCCTAGGAAAAAGTTTCGTTTTCTGTTAATATCTTGACAACCCCCAGTCATAGAAACTCGAAACTTGGATTAAATTTATGGGAGGCTATTTTGCTATGGGAGGCTAGTTGCTCACAAAATGTCATTAAATTATGTGCTTTTGTTCTCTTGTGATGATGAAATGACGAAAGTTTCTCTTTTCATTAATATCGCAACAACTCCTAGTGTTAGAAACTCAAAACATGGACAAAATTTTATGTGGGGCTATTTCAAGGCTACCCACAAAATTTCATTAACTTCGGTTCAGCTGTTTTCCCTTGATGATGATATACACATACAGACAGACAGATAGACTTTCAATTTTATTTATATAGATTAGAAAAATACAAATATTTATCATTATGCAACACCGCGTATACATTAATATTTGCTGTGAATATTTTAACACATAAAATATAATTATTCAGAATGATAATTACAATAACTTTGAAGATTTTTATAACGCTTTTTGAATCAAAATGATCTGAAATGATATTTGTTATGTTTGATCGTTTCATATTCATGAAGTCTGATAAGTATATTTTATAAAGTGCATTATAAATTCTCACTGAGAACGATAAGTGTATAATAAGCATATAATGATGTTATTTTGAACTATGTATCAATTTAAATAAAAGAAAATTTGACGTGGGCTGCATAATACGTTCCTATCTACTCAAATTTGATTTCTTTTGATTTCTTTCACAATTCATTAATTCATTAAATTGCACAAAATAACATGAATAATTATTTGAAATTACATTGAATTTTCAGTTTTAATTCAATTTTCGCTTTCATTTGGCGACTAGCTGTAGTTCCAAAGGCAAGGTTGCAAAAAATGCGACAAAACTGAAATGCCTCTAGTTAGTCCTAGAGTAATGGGGTGGATCTTATTTTTTTCGTCGTCCAAAATTACGTGCAAAACAAGAATTTAATTGATACATGTGTGTATAGTAGTCTTTAATTTGAGATTTTGACAATTTTGTTGGGCCATTTTGCAAAAAAAAGAAGTCAAGATTTTTTTTCAGAACCTTGCTAGTATATAATCAGGTAACCTACACGTGACTTGCCTACCAAATTCTATGAAGATCAACTAAGTTTTGAGTTAGAGTGGATATATAGATCACACATACAAACGCCCAGATAGACAGACATACATACAGGCTTTATATGAAAAAGTTTTTTGTGTGATCTGGAAACGTGTAGATCCGCCGAAAACTCGAATTGTTATTTTTGCTCCGATTCCCCAATACTTTCCCATATATTATTAAGTATATACTTTTCCATATTACCATGTATTATTGTAGGAACAGTAATATTCCATAAACGTAAAATGTTAAAACTGCCGAAATAGTGTAATATCAAAGTTATTTTGGGAGCCTAACATTAAAAGATTAATAATTTGAGAAATGCAAATTATTCAGCAGCTGCTCCTCCAAATGAGGTTTCTAAAATTACTATGTAATGCAAGAAATGAAATTGAAATAAAGATGACTTTACTTAAAAAAAAATCATCTATACTGAAAGATGATTTGCATTGAGGATATTTGAGTGACCTGGCACTATGTGTGTAAAACGTGACTTAGCGCATAAGCAAGCAAATAAACTAGATCATAATGCAAAAGGGGCAGTAAACTGTTGAAAGCAGAGGTACAAGAAGTATCGAAAGCAGTAAAGTGTCGAAAGCACTCAAGTATCGAAAGCAGAGATACGAGAAGTGTCGAAAGTAGAGGTACGAGAAGTGTCGAAAACAGAGGTATGAGAAGTGTTGAAAGCAGTAAAGTGTCGAAAGCAGTAAAGTGTTGAAAGCAGAGGTACGAGAAGTGTTGAAAGCAGAGGTACGAGAAGTGTTGAAAGCAGAGGTACGAGAAGTGTTGCAAGCAGAGGTACGAGAAGTGTTGCAAGCAGAGGTATGAGAAGTGTTGCAAGCAGAGGTACGAGAAGTGTTGAAAGCAGCACAGTGTCGAAAGCAGAGGTACGAGAAGTGTTGAAAGCAGCAAAGTGTCGAAAGCAGAGATACGAGAAGTGTCGAAAGCAGAGGTACGAGAAGTGTCGAAAGCAGAGGTATGAGAAGTGTCGAAAGTAGAGGTACGAAAAGTCTCGAAAGCAGAGGTACGAGAAGTCTCGAAAGCAGAGGTACGAAATGTGTCGAAAGCAGAGGTATGAGAAGTGTCGAAAGCAAAGGTACGAAAAGTATTGAAAGCAGAGGTTAAGTGTCGAAAGCAGAGGTACGAGAAGTGTTGAAAGTAGCAAAGTGTCGAAAGCAGAGGCACGAGAAGTGTCGAAAGCAGAGGTACGAGAAGTATCAAAAACAGTGGTACGAGAAGTGTCGAAAGCAGAGGTACGAGAAGTGTTGAAAGCAGTAAAGTGTCAAAAGCAGTAAAGTGTCGAAAGCAGTAAAGTATCGGGAGCAGAGGTATGAGAAGTGTTGAAAGCAGTAAAGTGTCGAAAGCAGTGAAGTGTCGAAAGCAGCATAGTGCCGAAAGTAGTGAGAGCAAGCCTGCACTTGTACGCTACATATGAACTTAATTTTGCTGCGTAATTAGAAATGACAAGATTTCATTTGGTATTCATGTCCAAATGAGTCCTGATGTTTCAGCAATTTTTTTGTTTACGCGGCGTGATCGAATGGCATTCTGATCCAGGTTTTTATAAACTGACAGGAATCTAAAGATTTCCTAAACACGTAAGGTCACAATAGACGATATGCTATTATTTCCATCGTACTCATTAAATTAATTCATTACTGTCAACTAACATACTATTATATCTTCGGATTAAAATTATCAACCATACCGCTATCCTGGTAAACGTGTATATTCTGAAATAGGATAGAATCGTTGTTTCGGAGAGTGTTCTATGAGATAAACCAACCACGGAGGTTGTGCAGCTGTTGTTCAGAAGATAGAAATGACTCTATTATTCGTAAGTATCATAAAGGTTTAGCCTGAAGGTAATAGTTCTTATTTATCTTGGATTTGATCAGGAATGAACAAGTAAGATACATTTCCATTAGAAATATCACTATATTTGATCTTTGTATTTATGCGTAGAGTTTGTATACTGTGCATACGAGAAGTAGCCAAGAGTTATAGTTCAGGCAAGAAACCGTGTATTTCAGTTAATAAATTCTTATGAAAAATTTACCCTATGTATCTGTGTATCCCAGTTAAAATTAGCCTACGAAAGTCTATGAAAGTTACAAATGTCTTTTTTTCATCAGGGCGGAATATTTAAGATGTAAGTTACTTTTGTATAGGATATAGTACCATAAAACTTGGGAATCTTACAAAAGTACGTCTGTTTTCAATACCATTTTGCGCAACATGTCATCTAATTTATTCATACGAAACTATCGTTGGCAGTTTGGTTATCTACAAGCTTACATATGATGTGTTTGCAGGAAAACGAAGTGGCAGTTTAGTTTCAAATGGACTATCGTTAAATACCAAAGTCTTTTTGTAAAGTAGAGATTAACTGAATTTTTTCCACATTTAATAATATCAACTTTAATTTCTTGTAGATAATACATATTTGAAAGAAAGAAACACATTGAAAACTTCAAAATCTCTAAAGTTTTACACTGTATGCCATTGGTTCACTAAAATGAAATTGAAGTATATTGGAAGACCTTTGACTAAATGTAAAATTAAATGCACTTATAGTGAAATTGGATAGACTAGAACAGAGAAGTCAGATGGATCATAAGCGCCCTTGGTCGATTATAGCTTGACATATGCTGTCATCTACAATCAATATCTTACAAAGTAAAGGAAGATATCTCTCTGTGTGTGTTCAGTTCATAGCGATAAATCTAAGCGTCGTACGGAGATGAAATCTTGTACACAGGTATTTGAGGGTCCTGGCAGGTGCACCTCAGTATTATGTTTTTAAATTTCGAATTAGCTTTTTAGTTAATTTATAGGTTCGAATTTCATTTGCGATTGCTAAAAACGCCATAAAACGCATGTAACGAAAAAATCTGCTGGGATTTTATTTGAAGAACGGCTGCCAGATTATAGACACTAGTCTTGCCCGCGCAACAGGGAATCCAGATAAAAAATTCAGAAATTTAAAATTGCGAGTTTTGTATATAATGATATGAAATTTTATATATAAAACTGTAACAATAATATAAGAATTCCCGTAAAAATCATGTTTCTACGATAATAACTTTTAAAGTTAGCTATTAAGATTTTAAACGGCCGTAAAACAAAGTGGATGTTTGACGAACGTTTTTTTTTCAGCTTTACGTTGGTGAATTGAGTAGTAGTGATGGGCATTAATTTACGACATAGGCAACGGTGGATAATTTGTTCCAATGCCAAATGAAAAAAAAAACTAACCGTCTTCTTTCAGTGTTTGTGTCTGTAGGAATTTGTGTCTGTGGGAAAATTCGTGTCTGTCGGAAAAGTCATGTGCTGCCTACAGCAGATATTTTTATACTGTTTCAACAGTTGTTTACTTAGTTTAAGAGAGAAAATGTATTTTGATTTGAAATATAAATCTTATCAAAAAATATTTATATTAAAACTGAAGCTAATTTTTAAATAAACATTTGATAGCTAGTTAAGTAATGTATTCTAACACTTGAAATGTTTGAATGTATTATAAATATTTGAATTAAATATTTATTTAAACGATTCATGTTTCAAATTGAATCTTAAACCACGTAAATAATTACTGAGACAATGGCATAGGGGTATTTTGGATTGCGAAAAAGGGCGTTCTGATATCCCACGCGAGTAATAGAACAAACAGAAATATCGCAATAGATTCAGCAATATATCAACAATGCATACCGAATTTCATGAAAACATCACTATAGTACAGGTGCGTGTGAATGACACTAAAATTAAAACAATATATAAAATAAATAGAAATATCATTTTTTATTACAGTAAAAGAAAGAACATACTTTGTTAGTCTGGGTTTAGGAGTACCAAACTATCCGAATAGTTCTCGTCTGAAACAGATTTTGGTGGAAAATTAATTTTACTTCAGCACCCAACTAAAATTGCTATTGTTTAAAAACACCTCAATGTAGAAAAACATAGTGTCATTGGTTAGACAGTTAATGTACTAATTATAACTTAGGGGTTAGTAGAACCTATTCGAGAACAGCATAAGACTAAAAGATTTGTAACAGATATTAAATAAGGGAGTATTTTGCATTCACTATTAACATCTACTTTCAGTAAACATTAAATAAAAAAATCTGATGTGGGCAACACATGACTTTCCTTATATAATGCAAAGAATTTTCTTCTTCTACAGTAAAAAAAATGTTATTCTTATAGTAGATATTTATATTTTTTCAAAGATATTGAATTTTCTTCAATTAGTCGTCATTTTCATAGATTTAGCGTCATTTTTATCCATTTGGCTAGATTTTTGTTAAATTGGCAACAATTAAAAATGTCGCTAAGTTGGCCACATTCTGCCAAATTCGTCGTCAAAATCTCGCCAAGCATAATGGACGGAGAAATAAGTTATTCTTACAGCAGATAAATGACTATTGGTGTTCAAATACAAAAGTATTACTCAAAGTATCTTTTTCGTGAATGGAATGAGCTAGATCCGCGAGAATGATGCCACCAAATTTATCGCATGGTATTGCATATGAAAAGTGAACATGTTTCTCAATAGGAAATATTTTATTTTTTATTTTATATAACTGTTTGATATTTTTTTTGAAAAATGTGCAATATCTCGAGAACGGTTCATGTTAGCGTTCTAAAATTTATGTCAATCGTTTTCTAATGAAAAATTACATAAGAAATGTCTATTTGCGTAACTTTATTAGCCGTTTTGATTTTTTGACACTTTTTTCAAAATTTCATTCGAAAATTTAGGGGCGTTCTGAACATTCGATTGCGTATAAAAACAATAGGCTTCCAGTGTTTACGGATTGTGATTTTTGTGCCAAATTTTGTTCGAATAGATCCATTCGTTCGTCAGTTATCGTCTCCACAGTCTCACTGACACACATACACACACACACACACACACACACACACAGACAGACACAGAGAGAGCGACACACACACACACAGACATCACTTCAAAAATGTTCTATTCGTGATCAGGGATGCTTGAAACGTGCTCACCCGTCGAAAACCCGAATTCGAATTTTCGACCCCGTCATAATACTTTCCTTATACATTATGTATATAAGGAAAGTAAAAATAGAACATCGCGGCGGAAATGTCCAGATAAAACCCAGCAGATAAAAATACGTCATGTGAGTTCAGGGTATTCTTTCATGGAGAATATATCAAAATATCCAAACCATGAGTTCCAGCTGAACAACAATAGTTTCTAAAGGACATGCTCTAAAAGTCAAAGTTACGAATCTTCAATTTCTAAAAGAAAATAGACACTAAAGTAAAATATACAAGTGTACTAAACCCGCAAAAGTTGAGGAAGGTAAAAAGTACAGAAAAAAATAAAATGTCATAATAAAAAGAAAAAAAACTGAAGACCTACAAAATCCTCTGTGTTCTACATAGTGGGGAAGATAAGAATTATTACTTCACATAATATTTTTTATGCAGCTAAATAAAAGAAATTAATAAAAATATTGATTTTATAGCAAAGGTCATATAGCATAGTTTTGTACTGTAGTTTTTTTACTGCTGCTTCCGTTTGAGATACAAATCATTTGATGAATGAGATACAAATCTTCCACTGTTCACACTTTGTGAGACACCCTTTATAATAATTGAAATGTAAATCATATTATTTATTTACACATTGTTAAAATTAATAGTTCATAACTTCATACCTTATTTAAAGCATTTTTGCAATTGGCACTATGAGTCAATAACCAACGGTTTACAAATCTTCCACTGTTCATTTTTCCGGAGACACCCAGTACAATATTTGAAATGTAAATCACATTATTTATGTATGCATTGTTTAAATTAATATTTCATACATTCATACCTTTAAGCATTTTTGCAATTGGAGCTATTATTTATAACTAACGGTTTACAAATCTTCCAGCGTTCCCTTTTTGTTAGACATAACATTTGAAATGCAAATCGCATCCAAACAACCGTTTTTCGACTTTTAACTGAATTATCTTGTAGAAAGTTATATTTCTTTGGAAAGTATACTTTCTTAGAAACATCGTCTAAACTTCACTTCAATTCATTAGTTCGATTGAAGTGAATGATAATATCTTCAAATGAACTCTCCTTTATCCACATTAAGCTATTGATTTATATACATCCATAGACACCATTTTACTCTGAGACTTACAAGCACTTTAAATTAAGTCTTTGTTTCGTTGCTTCATTTTCTAGTAAGTTTGTTCCATTTCTGGAATAGGTAATGTTAAAGAATAAAGCTGCATCACCTTGAGTCCATTTCTATTTAGAAAGATTATTTCAGCTCTCTTTGTTAAGATTGCACCAAAATTTAGTATGTATCTCAATGTCTAAAGTGAACTTCATGATGTGCAATTTTGAAATAATAAATAAGTCGTTTATATATATTATAGTCTGCTTTAGTAAACTCGGATGCTATATTTGCGTTTAGTGTAATTATATAAATTGCAGATCATTACATTTTTTATCATTTCTAATATTCGCTTTTATTATTTTCATTTTTTCATACTATTGCATAGAACAGTGGTTCTAAAAGCATTGTGCCAGGCAACATTTAAGATACGATATCCAGCTATTGATTAATCCAATATTCCATTGCTATCCTCGAAGTAAATAGTCGGACCCGAAGATATATTCAAACTGTTTCGGCTCGCCGCTCCTTTTACAAAGATAATGTTTTTCAGCTCACGATTTTGGGAGCAAGATGAGCTCTTTCCACCCGGATAAGAAAATGATAATAGTGGCACCTAAAATGGCAGAAAAACTGCTACATTTCGGAGTAACTGTTTGACTTTTCTTATCTTAATATAATAGGGGTAACGTGAATTAATTTTAAATATAAATTTATGAAACACTTCGTAAATAGTTAAATTTAGAAGCAGGAAAGAACTTATGCCCTTACCAAGGCTTGAGCTGTTGATCTGCATCTGGTCAGTCGCAGGTTAATTCATAGAGCTTCAAAACAAGATAGTATTTTCATCTAAATTTGAAATAGGAGCTGAATGTTTCTCTTTCAGATTTCAAATCAAAATAAAACTGATTGATCTTCTCAGTCTTGTGCTTTTTATACTGTATGATATTTTATTTGATGTAAAACTCTGGAATTGAATATCGCTGACCAAGTGTTACGATAGCTGGAGACATTGTAACTGTGTATTTTTAATATTTCAGTGGCCCTCTGCGTCTACCTTGCTATGTTATGCCACTATAGAAATCATGCCCCAGCCGTGGACCCGAATCACTGCGTATGGTTTGGCTATTAGACGATTTATTCATTAAGCAGAGAAAATTGTTTGCTTCTTGAGATAGCATGGATATTACATTCATCTTTAGACTTGAACGAACTACTACAGTCTAGCATCCAAGTTGTCGTATCCCATGTGAGTTGAAGATCGCTGTCGTAACTAGAAACGTCCTTGGAACTATTAAAACTTCTGAAAGTCTGAATGAATTTATTTCTGAAATGTCATTGATCCACTACATCTAACCTGTAAGAGTTTAGTGAAAAGTCAACTTCGACGATAAGAGTTTATAATTACTTCCCAGTAGCTCCATTGGGAGAGCTTTCATCTGAGAAAGTATGAAGATCCGTGGTTCGAGTCGCGACTCGGATAGAAAGTTTCTTTAAAATCGCGCCAGAACAAATTAACCTCGTATGTAAAGGCAGTGTTGTTTGAGGTCTGGAAGTGACCTCAGTACAACCAGTACGAATTCAATGGACTCTAGTACATTACGTGCCGATTTTAAATCGGGAGGCAAATGCCCTCTCAGTATACTAATCTATAGGATAAAATAGTATCAGGATGTTAATCTGAGTTAAATATAACAAGAGGTGGTCAGTCAGATTATCAAGGAGAATACATTGTCCACATCGACAATAATAGATTACAATTCCCTCATTTCGTCACAGTGAGCATCGGCTGAGCCAGTATGAAGATCTGCAGTTCGAGTCCCGATTAGGATAACAAGATTCTTGGAATTCCATTGTAAAGAACTAATATATTAGACGGAACTATAACCATATAGTTTGCCGATGCTCATTGAGCTACTGATTCAGTATATTTTGTCTATACTATACTAACAAGGGTAGGCTTTGCAATAGTTCTCTTGGATTGCAATCTAATGTTCTATCTTGTAAAGGACCATGAATAATGATAAAACGCCACGGCCTTCATCTGCTAAGTAATAGAGGGCGCCACAATAACAATCTGAAGTTGTCATACAAACGTGCTCTACTGACGTGTGTTATTTACATTTTAGTGTGAAAATATTATCCTTTTCAGTTATTATTATTATTTAATAATACCTGAAAAAACAACAAAATATGCACAACCGTTAGACTGTTACTTCTTCAATCCTTATAAGGCATTTGTAAAACGTATCGAAGACTACATAAAAATTCGAGCTGCATGCATTGAAGGGGTCCATATTGAAGACATCGATGAATTTTGAACCAACATCGATGAAGAGGTCAACAGAAAGTTAAATGACAGATCATTTATTTTAAAAATGCATTCATTTGTGTACAATTAACTCGGCGCTGATATATTTCAAGATATGGTAATATATTCTTGGAAAAAAGCTGGATATTCTGTTGAAAAACACATTACAAAATTTAACAAGGCAATGGCAACTGTATTTAATATTGGTTCAGCAACTTGTTTCATTGTAAATTGCAATGATTATGCATTTGTTAACTGTGCACATTGTAACGTTTTCATTTGTATTGATCATACATTTAATCATTCCCATTCATAATATCAAACTTACAAAGAATTTAAATCATTCATTATTTTGCAAATTTCATTTGCTTTGACTTTCATTGTTATACAGTCAATAGTTTTGTTGATTTTTTTTCAGTTTTGGTTTCCAAAAATTTCAGCCTTTGTCTTTGTTATGTTTGATCAACCTTTACGACCATGTCTTGACAGTTGTTTAGCTAATTAATAAGATATAAATTATATTAGTAATAAATTTATCTTTTACTACTTGCCATTATTGTCCATTTTGTTTTAAAATAATAATAATAATTGAAAAGGATAATATTTTCACACTAAAATGTTAATAATACACGTCAGTAGAGCACGTTTGCATGACAACTTCAGATTGTTATTGTGGCGCCTCCTATCACTTAGCAGATGAAAACCGTGGCGTTATATTATTATTCATGGTCCTTTACAAGATAGGGCATGAAAGATTGCAAACCGAGAGAACTATTGCAAAGCCTTCCATTGTAAGTACACTTCCACTATAGAAAATAAAAATTTAATACCTATGACTTATTCGATGGAAAGTTCGTTGGCCATATGGAGATGCGCAATTTACAAACTTTTCATCTACAGCCGAAATGGAAGCTAAAACGTAGTCCAAAAATGAAATGACAAACTATGATATTTTTAAAACAATAAAATATTACAGAAGTAAAGTATTTATTATTTTGTGTTATCATTTTATTTTTAAAAAACTTGTTTCTTTGGCAAAAAAAGGTGAAATTAAAATGGATGAAGCGCTTACGTAACAGATTGAAAATAAGGAATGTAAATAGAGCAAATTGCGTAGGTTGTTAGATTTCGATATACGTATCTAAAAGTGCAAGTGGAGAAAAATTCTTTGATCTGTTACAAGAGTTTGAATCAGATAAAAGAGGGAATACGAAGTATTGCAAAATAAATAAATATAGAGAATCACATATTCCCGAAAATTATCTTCTAAAAGCAATTTTTACGACAGAAATTTCACGAAATATCTTCGATGAGCAAATTTCACGAGAACGACAGCTGATGCAAATATTCTATATATGAATCTAATTAAAATGAAAAAATCCGTAGGTTGATGGTGTACTGATAGATAGAGATACTATTTGAAAATTTTCGTTTTCCATAAAGTTTAAGAATGCCACTATAGAAGTAATTCTGAGAATCGGGATGCCAATATAGAAATAATTCTGAGGATTTTATTCTGAGGATCGCGTCCTTCCACAAAGAGTCATTTTTAAGGCTATTCCTTATCGCATATTTTATGAGAATAAATGGATAAATGCGTGAGCAGAGATGAAAAATATAATGAAGTTGTAAACATAATAAAGTTGTTCATATGCGTTAGTTATTTAAATATATACTTTTGTTACTTTCCCCATAATACATGGTAATGCATATTACTTTCCCTGTAATACATGGTAATATACAGGGAGATTAAAAAAAATAGGCCAAAATTTACGAAGTCGTAGTACACACGAAACAAGCATTTTTCGTCAAAGTTTACCTGGTCGCAGATGAAACGTAAAGGCGTTACAAGACCCTCACTCGTTGGAAAACTTCAACAGCTTGACTCCCACGATTGCCTGATCTGTCGTGTCTTGACTTCTTTTTGTGGGGTATCTCAAGAGTCTTGTCTATGACACTCCTCTTGAATCTGAAGAGGAATTAGTCTTCAGAATTTCGGTCGCTGCTGCCGAAGTGCGCGACATGTCCAGTATGTTCGAGAGAGTTCGTCAATCTCTCCTTCGTCGCTATGAGACGTGCATTCAGGTTGGCGGTCGCTCTTTTAAGCAATTATTGTAATTATTGTTTATTAAATGACATTTTATAATTTCTAAGTCATTTTCGTGTTTTTACGTCACCCCATCGGTTTCACTATTAAGCACCCACTTCAGCCTTTACGTTTCATTTCCGACACGGTAAACTATGACGAAAAATGCTTGGTTTGGTGTGTATTACTACTTCGTAAAGTTTGGCCCATCTTTTTTTAACACTTTCCAACGTAGGTCAAAAGTGTTTATGACATTGTTCATTCTGTATGGCTATCTGTCTGTTCGCGCGATAACTGTCGTAAAAATGATTTTATCAAAATGAAATTTTAGTATGTTATTGAGAAAGTGAATGAGAATTGTCATACACGTTGCATGAGTCCTATAACATAATTGGCTGTGACAGTTTATATTAAAAAATCCAGTTCCATCTACTACATTATACAGGGTGAATTTAAAGTCGCGCACATCGAAGTTCATTTCACTGCTGGAAGTTGATGAATATTACTGCTGGTTCCAGCAGGACGGTGCGACTTGTTACACATCAAACAGCACTATAAATCTTTTAACTGATTTTCTCGGTGAGCGAATAATTTCCCGTGGATTGTGGTCCACTCGTTCCCTAGATTTATCACCCCCAGATTTCTTCCTATGGGGTATCTGAAAAATGCGGTTTACGTGAATAATCCACACACGATTACTGAGCTGCAAACGAACATCACAATAGCCATTTCAACATCAATATTGCCATGCTCACGAAGTCTGGTAAAACGAACACACTTTGCATTCGAGAAACAGAACGTCATTTCCAACATTTTTTGTAACACCTAAAGTTTGTCTGCTAAAAATGAAAGGTAACATTTCAACTAATTTCTGTAGTACTTTATATTCATTTAAATTCTTATACTGGTACTTTTAAGGGCAGTTAAATTTTGATGTGCGCGACTTTAAACTTACCCTGTATATTGAACTAAAGCAAATTATTAAGTGTGGATACTGTACTTTACTATATACTAGTTATTTACTTCGATTATTGCATAATAATTGATCTACGATGGAAATAGCATCCTGCTGTCAACTGACAGAAAATTATTTAAATTATGCAACTCCGAAATTTAATTTAGTCAATATCCATCTCCAAATAAACTGTTGCGGCGTAAAATACCGTAAATATCATGAATCAGAAGTTTTACCGGTTTATTGCCTTCGGAGTGAGATGGAAATTCCGGAATTCAACGTTGGGAAATTATGTAAATTTTGTCCTGTATAGATTATTTATTCGTATGCTGTGATAGAAATAAAGTTAGAATTCCTATGAAACGAATATATTATTTATTTATTTGTTGTAAATGTATTAGAATAAACATAACTTGCTAGAATTTAGGATTGCCCTCCCATTGTCGATATTATCAGCCGTTAATCTAATTTCGCGTTTAGCTCGTTAATATAGAATGAAACTGGTTAATCAATGACATCGGATTTTAATATTGGAAACGTCCTTTTAGGTGTGTGTTGCGATTATCAATTAACAGACTGTTACAAAAAATGGATTTCTAAAATGTTTGATGCGCGCTAATAAAATTAATGAACAAATTTTAATCTGATCTCAGTTTTTGTTTCTTACTTTTATACATATACTTTTTCAATATACAGAATATAATGTACAAGAAAATAATTGTGATGAGGTCGAAAATTCGAATTCGTGTTTCCGACTGATGATTACGCTTCAAGCATCCTTGAACTAGAATTCAACATTTTTGAGGCGATATGTGTTTATTTCTGTGTGAACGTGTGTTCTTGAGTTTGTGGATGCTATATCTCACGAATGAATTGCATTTGTGAAGCTAAATTTGGTGCAAATGTTACAATCAGTAAATACTAGAACCGTACTGATTTCGAACGAGTCTAATGTTCGAAAGAACCCCCAAATACTCGATTGAAGTATTGGAAAAATCATAACCATCAATAATGATATGCAAATGATAATTCCCTATATAATTTTCCATAAGAAAGGGAATGACGCAAACTTTAGAAAGTTAGCATGAGCTGTTTTTGAGATATTGCATATTTTTCAAATAATATTACCAAGGATATTTTACTAAACTTGTTTTCAAAAATTTATTTTCATTTTTCCCCAGAAATAACAGAATTCCCTAATTAATTTATGACTCATTGTCTATGCTACACAAAAGAGCTAAAATGCTTTGGATTGAATAATATGTATGTTCGGACGAAGGACTCATTCTAAAGGCATTTATTGAATATGTTCCATCTCCAAATATATTGTTTTTCATGTTTACATATTTATAATCTTCATCCATCTTTTATGCCATTGTAAAATTCAAATTTGTAAATTTCGTTTTAAAGGATAACATTTTTTGATATATGCAAAATATAGCGCGGGTGACTGCATAAAATTCCTGAAACATTGATATATACTGTAAAGTAGAATGTGCATTATTTTTCAGAATTTTATTTTTCAATATACTTGAACTGAAATTATGACTGAAAACATAGACATCTTGTGATTTATATTTTTTGTGTTTTGTAGTATGAATTCCACATCGTGCTAAATTTTTTATCAGTTACTAGTAGCCTTCGTCAACCAGACAGCTAGCTTTGGAAAAGCTTGAATATGTGTTCAGTAAACTACGTTGTGGACAACTTCGTTGAGGTTATTGCTACGTTGTGGACAACTTACGCTAAAGCAGTAAACCTGAAGCGAGAAAAGGGACTTGCCAACGGGGAAAGGTGATAAAAGAAGTTAATCACCATGGAGGAAGCTAAAAAAAATCTTAAGTTTATGTGAAACAGCAGTTGAGAATTTGGAATAATTTTTCCCAACTTATATTACATACAAATGCGAATTTGGTTATGTTGGTTAAACAAAAACAACAAAAAAAAAACCCTTTTAATTTCATATTAAGAAACACATGAGACATATTTCTAAACAATAACATATGTTTTCAATTTCTGAACATTCTTGGGACTCTGATCACGTTTTTCATTTTTCGAACACTATGATTCTTTTTTTCCAAATTTTCTTTTTGAATTGAATTTTCCTAAAAGTTTCCCGATGCTTACTCAGTTAAATTCCCTTATTAATGATAGCTGACATTTTTTCTCTATTACTTGGAAATATATGGTTCAAGATTTCGATAGAGCGTGCTTTCTTTTTCTTTTTTCTGTAATTTCTACTCTTATTGTTTTGTTGTTTTCCGTTATTGATACGTTACTTTTAGCCTCGAAAAACGAGGCAATTTTTTCATTTTCTGTATACTTTTAATTTTTGCAGCTGGTTTGAACAGGCCCTGTAACGTCTGAAACTGGTTAGTTGTCTTTTTAATTCAGTAAGACATTTATGTGCGTTGTTTTTACTCACCGAAAAGTGATTTACATCTTTCTATTGGCTATTCACTTTTCTCTTTGGTATTTTACCGTTTATTCATGGTGTCACCCCTCGTTCCTTCCTCCATAAATTTTACTTATTTTATCTTCTCTCGCCCTTGGCAATCCTCTTATCTTGCTTCAGTCACGTTTGCTGATCTACCACCAGTTGTCGATATTGCTTTGATCAGTGAAGATGACGTCTTTTATTTCTCTTAAAGAAAGGGGCTAATTCATGCCTTCGAAACCGGTCGACACTATTAATTTTGTGCAACATGTTGATTTAAACGCAGTGATTTTAGTATTAATACATTAGTAGAAATATGGGCTGTACGTAACGAAATTTTGTTCAGTTTATTAAAATTATTATATAAAATTACTTTTCCAATCCCCAGAGAATCAATCCTTTTCAAAGATTGGAAATTGTCTTTAGTAACTAGATCCATATCACAAATATTTCTGAGTTCTATTCTGTTGCAGAAGTTTGCTTAAATATGATGTTACATTCCCTACAGCATATTACATGGATGCGCAACTTTGAGAAGTTTGATCTCTCATTTCATCCCGTGATCAGTTTGCGCTCAGTGCTTGAACTTAACAATTTCAAAATGTCGATAAAACACTCGACTTAAATAATTTTTGTCTCACAAAAAAGTCATGCCTGAAAAAGTGCCGTCAAAAGTCGTAGAATTTCACAAGTGTTGTACTTAAATTTTGCAATGTTTGAATATGAAAAAAGATTTTGCCTAAATGCATCCAATAACATGCTTTCCTAAAGAATCTAAATTTGCGTGGAGGATTTGGTTCAAAGTACACTCATGTCCAAAAGTTAAGCATAATGCGCAAAATGCAAAAAATGTGGAGTTAATATGGATACAGCAGTTTGCAATCAGATGTGGAGAATCGTGGGACGAAGGTAAATCATTGTGCACATGCAAAACAGCCCAGTCGACGTTGATATGCGCAAAGCACCGGCGCACGTCGGAAAGAGTATAAAACGGACTCAAGCGGCATGGACATTTGAGGCAGAATTTCACAACTGTTCTGGTAGGGAGCGTTGTTAATAATCAAAAAGGACGAAAGCTGCCATAAAGATGCCAACTGGACATTTTTTTGAAGGGACGAATTATTGGAATGGTGGAATCCGCTCAATCCCAAACCAGAGTGTCTCGAATTCTGAATGTGTCTCAGTGTATGATCTCCAGACTGTGGCAGAGGTTCCATACCACTGGAGATGTTATCCTACGACCAGTACCAGATCGGCCAAGGGTAACAACCGCTCGGCAAAACTGATATTTGGTGATAATTGCGCAACGTCAGAGGAACCGTTCTGCCAGACAACTGGATTCAGCCCCGACAGCTGCCACAGGAGTCACTGTTTCGAGACAAACTGTTTACAGGAGACTCAGACATGTTAGTCTCTATGCCAGATGATCAGAAGATTGTATCCCCTGACGTACGCACAGAAACGCGCGTGTTAATTGTGGAATTTTGGAATATCGACAGTGGAGTGGACAAAAGTGGGGTAATGTCATGTTGAGTGACGAGTCCAGGTTCAGCCTGCAAACTGTTTCTCTTCGTACCATGATCTGGAGAGAACGTGGAACGATTTTTCATCGCGAAACATCACGGGAAAACATCGTTTTCCGTTTGGTGTGGACAGGAATCATGATGGACCGCCGCACATATCTCTACATCTTTGACACGGGATCGGTAACCAGTTAAAGATACAGAGGCAACGTCCTTGAGCCTATCGTCCGATTGTTTCGAGGTGCTGTTGGTCCTGATTCCATATTCATGGATGATAACGCGGCTCTTCACCGTGCGGTCTTGGTCAACGACTGTCTTCAAACTAAAGATATCCAGCTCATGCAGTAGCCTGCCAACTCTCCTGATCTCAATCCAATAGAGCATGTATGGGATATGCTCGGGAGACATCTTGCAGCCCTCCTCTAACTACCAACCCAAAAAGCTCCTTTCTGGGATTGAAACCTGCTCTCCGTGAGACTTGGAACTCCTTGAGCACACAACTCATCCAAACCCTCATCGAAAGTATGGGAAATCGTTGTGCAGCATGCGTGGCTACCTGATGTTCCCGTACACGGTATTAAACTGCAGCATCACATTGTTTTAATCATTCTGTTTCACTGAGATTAACGCACGTATAATGACCCTTTTACTTTCAACCCTTTTCTTTGGATAATAAAAGTCGTTATTATCCTTGTTTAGCATTGTTCTCTTCTTCTATAACCCTATTACACCCGCATACCGTGTTTTCTTCCATTCCATTGTAGATTTCCTGAAATTTTCGCATAAACAGCAACTATGCTTAACTTTTGGACATGAGTATACGTTGAAATAAGCGTATTTCGATCGTAACGATGGTGTTACAATTGAAACAATGCGACGCATTTTTTGATCGCTAAGAAACTAATTGTAAAAATCTCTCTTCGACATTAAACAACTCGAAGAACAATTTGAATTGAAAGACACACCAGGAGTGGCATAATTCTGAACATCTTGGTGACGATTCAAAATTATTTCGTAATGCAATGCGACTGAGCCAGTTAGTAAGACGTTGTATAATACGCTTAGAAGACATCGGGTGATCCTGTAGACGTATTAGCAATTATTTTGATCGGAACAATGCCACAGTAACATAATGTTTCCAACAACAACAACATATAATCGCGACGGACATTGGGTAATCAAAGGGGATCTCGCAATGACATATAACGGCCAAATCCGTCATCCAAAGGTCTTCTTCTACGCATCATGGAATATCGAGGTACAATATTCGATGACGACTGGCAGAAGTAGGCTTTCTTTCTCAGAGTTCGTTGAGATTGCAACAATTGACTCCCGATCAAAGATCTCACCGTTGAGTGATGTCGAGCTTATACAAAGCACCCTTATACGTTGATGGGATACCTTGTGTAACACAATAATACCAGACCTTTCACGGCGAGACATTCCCTAGAATGTATCATGCGGGTTCATACCGTCCCATGACTAGCTAAATTTCCAGTCTACTCATCAACCAATCATCTTTGAGATATACAGGAAAGGCAGTCATAGCCATCCCTTAATGTGAGCTAATATGATTACTAATTACAAAACATTTGGCAAAATCCTCCGCAAGACAGCATTAGACTGTTATTTGATACCATGCCACATTGTGTGTCGGCCTGCATCGTCCTCAAATGAGGATGTACTACGGATTCACATGTAACTGTTGCTGCTACAACTTTGCAATAAAAACTATTTTTGCAATGAAAAAATTAAATACCTTCATTTTTTCATACTCATTTCATATGATGTTTTATAGCTATAGAAAACTTTCTTACAGATGAGTCTTTTTTTTTTACAACAGAGTGTATTTATAAGTATTTTTATAAGTAATGCAAAACAAAAGCGTTCTAATTCTGGAATAAGTAAATAAAATACACTTTAAGACGAGATAAAGAATTGAAATGTTTAAAAGCAGATTGTTATATATAAATATTGAGTAAAGCATAGAAATCAAATTTTATTATTAAAACCGTTTAGGTAAATGTTTAGGCAAAACATTGAAATTTTTTATTGAATGCAAAATACCTTATTACTTTCCTTACATACATAGTATAATGTATAAGAAAAGTATTGTGACGGGATCGAAAATTCGAATACGAGTTCGGGAGAGCACGTTTCAAACATCCATGAATATGAATCAAATGTTTTTGAGGGGATGTCTGTGTGTGTGCTTGTGTTTGTGTGTGTGTGTGTCAGTAGGTCTGTGGAGACAATATCTCATGAACGAGCGGAGTGATTCGAAAGAAATTTGGAACAGAAATTGCAATCCGAGAATACTGGAAGCCTATTGCTTTTAATGTTTAGAAACCCTAAATTTTTAAGTAAAATTTTGAAAAAATCATGAAAAAATTAAAATATTTAATAAAATTATACATTTCTTATATAAATTCTTATATAAATTTTTAGTCATTTCTGATGTAAATTTTCATTAGAACACGATTGATATAAACTTTAGAACGCTAGCATGAACCGTTCTCGAGATATTGCAACTTTTTCAAATAAAGTTATCAAAAAATCACATAAAATAAAAAAAATTGACTATTGCGAAATACGTTTAGTTTTCATATGTAATATCATGCGATAAATTTGGTGACATAATTCTCGTGGATTTAGCTCGTTTCATTCATGAGAAAATATACTTTGGGTAATTCTTTTGTATTTGAAAGCCAATAGTCATGTATCTGCTATAAGAATAACTTATTTCTCAGTCCATAACGTTTGGCGAGATTTTGGCGACGATTTTGGCGGATTGACTTTTTAAATGTTGCCAAATTAACGAAAATGTCGCCAAATGGATAAAAATGATGCTAAATCAATGAAAATGAAGACTAATTGATGAAAATTCAATATCTTGGAAAGAATATAAGTGCCTACTATAAGAATAACCTAGTTTTCCGTCCGTAAAGTTTGATTGTAAAAATTTTGGTGACGAATTTGTCGGAATATCTCCAACTTGCTGACTTTTTAAATGTCACCAAATTGGGAAAAATGTCTCCCAATTGATAGAAACTCGCAAAATTGATTAAATTAATGCTAAATCAATGAAACGCCGACTATTTAATGAAAGTTCAATATATTGGAAAGAACATAAGAGTAGACTATATGAATGACCTATTTCACCGTCCCTTCTCAACTCTGACGAGAAATTTAGCGGGATGTCGTCAACTTGGCGACTATTTTAAATGTTGCCAAAGTGAAAAAAATGTCTCCAAATTGATAAAAATGACTCCAAATGGGAAGTGATGTTTCGCTAAGTCTGATTTCCGTCACATGATGTGTATACCATATAGGAAATGTTCTTCTCTCTGTTTGTCTGTAACACTTGGTGATGCATTTTGGCGAACTTAGCGAATAATCTAGCAAAGTATTGCCAACTTGACGATATTTTGCCCCTGTTTGACTACAATATTATCAAAATTGTAAAAATGACGCCTAATTGATCAATTAATTATTAAAATATTTTAATATATGGACTATATCGCTTTTTGAGGATGCTATCAATATTGATAATTGTTAATTCAGAGTATATATGCGAGCAAAATATAAGTTAATTGAGTACTTTGAAATAGTTTTACATGTTGTCATCCAAAAAATTGCCAAATGTGTGGTGGAGTAAAATTTATATAAATACAATTCTAATACTTACCTTTAGTGTCCACCAGTTGACCCTGAAATTAATATAGTGGGATCTAAACAGATCAAAAGTACATGTGCTATAATAAAAGAACTAATCGAATTTGCGGCCACTAGCACATTTATTAAACACATAGATCACCAATCATTAATAATATTTATACAAATACAATACACAAATACTACCAAACTTGACCTCAGGGGTGTATGGGATTATAAAATGAATGCTATTTCAAATTCTCATTAATTAAAATTCAAGTTGTCCAGCGAGGGAAAATTCCCAAAGCTTAAATTTACACTGACACTTTGATTTATATTAATATATAAATAATCTATTGCATTATAATTGAAATTAAAGGAAATATACCTCAACACCGATGAAATGGCTTCCAATTCCAAATATCGAAAATTTCAGTTCATAGTGCAGAATTCCGGACATACGCTATCACACAGTTTATGGGAACACACGGATTTCGGAGATGACGTCGACTCTAGATTCCATCATGAATCATCATGGAATTTTGGATCACAGTCCGCTATCCTCTCCACCCCCCAATTTCCGGTTGGTTCTGCGGATCCTGAAGATCCGAGAACTACTTGAAGGTCGATGCCGGTTGGGGTCACATCCCGAATAAACTTTGCGGTACCTTGCCTCAGACATGCCGCACCGATGACGGTTGACGCACTCAGCTGACGTGTGTTGTACACTGCAGAGGGGCCCAAGATCGGTGCCCAGTAAACACTTCATCCGCGTACTCGTCCATGAGGTGAGATAGACACTGAGCTGTCGATTACCATCCTTGCAGTCCACACAGTTGTCACGGCTTACATGCAGTTTAAAGGGTCCAAAGGGTAGCCCATACTAAGCAGTTTATCTTCAGAGCTGTGTGGTACTGCTCAGCAAAAGTGGCGAAATCCTCGCTGTTCCGTTGAGCGCCACTGCCCGATGATGAAGACACTCGGTCTGGTTCCGCCCTTGTTCGATTTGGCTTAGAGCGGACATAGACTTAATTTGCTGAGTGGTCGAGATTGGCTACGCGCTACACTTGAGTATATGTACTCGTAGCGGGACAGGCTGCCGCTAAAGAGTGGCAACGAATACCTGGGGCCTAAAAATGCTTCAAAATACATTTCTAATAGAACTTCACAAGTGCTAACCTACAGTTGGAGACCTTCTCTCACGAGATCATAATGGAATCTAATTTTACATTTTAAAGTCGAATCCATTCAGATTTTGAACAGGGAGAAACAAAACTGGGGTGGAAGTCACCTCGTCTTCTCATTCGTTATTTCACTGATGTGCGAGGAACGGACTGTTCTAATTCCGGCCAAATTACCGGATTGCGTAGTAACGATCATTTTTTCTGAGTCCCAATAGAAATTGATGACTAGGGGTTTTTCCATAGCCGGGAGACCCCAGACCGGCCCCCGGTATGACCTAGCACCTCACGGGGGCTATAAATTTCGAGAGATTTGTAGTTTTACAATTTGACATCCCTTTTGTGACATTTTACAACTCCTGTTAAGTGCCACTCAAACTATGGCGCCGACTCGTCCCATTCTGTCTGTGAGGAGCACCGTAGCAATAACTTACCATACATATACCCTACACTGAGTAATACAATTCAGTGTTACAAAAACAGTACCGTGGATCTTATACATTAATTTTTTACTGTAAAAGGAGTAAATTCATTGCATTATAATTCAATTTTCCTTATGCAATTCATTGCATTCATTGCATAAGGAAAGACAACACATAAAGAATTGAAATTTTATAAGAGAAATAACTGGGACAACACGTTTTTGAAATATTTGTGTTTTGTAATTTAGAATAAATCGTTTAAAGAAATGAATTGATAAAAATGACTTCCTTATATTGCAAGATATTTGTAATCAGAATATATATAGTATTAAAATATTTGTATTCAGGAAATGTTTATATGTTAGGTATACTTGATTTGTATTTTTAATTCCAAGCAACGTCAGCTAGAATTTTGAAGTAAATCATAATTCTCAAAAGGCTAAGCAATGGCATATTAATTCCAACAAGACTCACCTGAATCGTCATTTTAATCCTGCTGCAACGAGAAAAACATTTGCATATCATTACAATTAATCTGAAATATGACAGATTTATTAAATATTGAATGGAATCATTACAATTAATCTGAAATATGACGGATTTATTAAATATTGAATGGAATTTTAAATTCTTTAAATCTTTTACAATATTGCAGATTTATTTAATTAAAATATTATTGCAATAAAATATTTACGTTCTGCATTGTAATTGAAATATGCTTGAAAATATATTCAATAGTAAAGAATGTGAAAAGTATATTTTTCATTTGCATTTCTTTCTTTTTTATTATTTTTTACACTTTTTTAGTTTTTACCATTTTTTAGTTTTGCCATCTTTTTAGTTTTTACCATTGCTCTTTATTTTCGAGTGATTTAAAACTGTTTTTGCATGATCTTTGTGTTTTCATTCAAATAACTAGCATTTAAGTTTATCAAAGACAGGCAAATTAACACTATAAAAAATTAGGTTGTAATATTTTCTAATAATTTTATTTTTTGTAACAATTTAGGGTAGTTAGACTTAACAATAGCTCTTTAATAAAAGTTTTCTCGGTCTGATGCTATCTCCTGGATGACTGTAGGCAAGATATGATCTTCGGATCGTCTGGAAAAACTTTTCGACCTTCTCTTTGCCCCCGAGGGTATTTGAAAATCTGTATCCATGAGATTCTATTCTATGGTCGATACTAAAAATATGTAAAGATTTAACCAGCAGCAAGGGAGCGTCTGGAAAGAGTTTTCAAACGCCTTCTCTTTCTCTATGTCTTCGGGGGATTGAAAATCCGATTTCGTTAGGTTCTGTTCCTTAGTCAATAATATAAATGTGATAAAAATTTAATCTTTTACATCACTTAAGGGGCTTCGCAAGGATATTTAGAGTTTTTCTTTTAACCCCCTGATTTTTCACCTCCCCAGGCTGAGAGCCAACGGCCCTACCGTGCTGAAAACACCGGTTCTCGTTAGATCACCGAAGTCAAGCAGCATCGGGCGCGGTTAATACTTGGGTTGGTGACCACCTGGGAAAACCGCGTGCTGTTGGCACATTTCTGGCGCGGTAGCCGGGTGGTTTGCGTGTGGATTTGCACGCTGCCACAACTGCCGCCGTGTTCATGCGGAGTACGATCACGTTAAACATGTGGGTCCGTAAGTCCCTTCGAGAGGTTGGTGGTAGGAAGGGAGGGCACGGTCCCTGTGGATGCCTCCCCACTGAGTTCCGGTCTAAATTGGGTGGCACTTACCGGCCGTCCAAACGGTTACCTTATACCTTTCTGGTAGGTCGGACGGTCTGGGTCTCAACAACAACCTCCCCAGGCTGGAAATCAAAAATCCGACTCCGTTCTGGCTCAGATCGATACTATCAGTGTGCAAAGATTCATTCTTTTAGATGATGGAGGGTTTGGAAAGAATTTACGGACGCCCCCTCTCTTCCTCTACGTCCTTCTGGGGGAGGGATTGAATATTCGACTTATGTTTTGTCCCTTAGTCGACAATGTAAGTGTGATGAAAATTCAATATTCTACGTGACGCGAGGAGTTTCGCAAGGGTCTGGAATTTTTTTTTATTCCTTGATTTTTCGCTTCCCCTGGAGGGAAATCAAAAATCTGGTTCCACTCTGTCCGGATTGATACTGTCACTGTCAAAAATCCGTTATTATAGATGATGATCAGGGCCTACTGGAGGGTTACGAAAAACACAAATGCGGCAGACAATTACTATACAAATGAATAAATATTTGAGATTTATCAAGCCGCAGTATAGATCTAATAAAAATCAGTCTAATTTTTTTAATTATTTTATATTTTATTGTAATAATCTGCTACTATTTTTTACAACACCTCCACAGAGCCCGGAGCAGAACCCAATTCATTATTACTTTCATCGCGTAAATAATGTTATGCTTCCTGAAACAGAAATAACTTTTGAAATTTTAAAGTAAAGAAATATTCTACATATTTTAAAATTTAGAAGAACAATTTGTAAGCCCGTTTTTGTTGCTATTGAAAACATATAAGCAAATTGCATTTTGTGAAAGCATTTCGATAACATATGCATAAATCCAGCGGTGTATGGTGTTTTCATCATTTTATATCAAAAAGGGACTTATGCTTTTATATATATTCTTATAAAAATATAAATTCTCATTCTTTGTGCATTGGGAAAATTTACTGGAATAAATTGGAATGAAGGTGGTATAATTGTTTTTTATATTTTAAAATGTAATTTTTTATTTTATTGCAGAGAAATGCAAATAATTAATCATTTGGGAGAGAGCTTGATTGAAATATTTTTCTTATCCAATTTTCCGTTCTATTGAAATAGAACTTTTATTTTGCAGTGATATATTAGTAGATCTCATTAATTTCAGAAATTCATTTTTAGTAGCTGTTAAAGGTTGGGAATTTTTTATTTAAAGTAAAATGCTCCAAATACATTAAGATTTTCCAGTAAAATGTATTTAGTATATTACACTTTAATATATTTTTAACTTCGATTTTGAAATGGATCTATAAAAGTCCAACAATTAAAATATATCTTATATATGTGGAATGTTTGTTTAAAGCGATATCTATGTTTTTTTTTTTTCTATATTTACTGAACTTATAAAATTATGTATTCTCAAAAATTTTTAAATATAAATTTGACTCACATGGGGTAATTTAAATACTCTGAACACATTTTGAATAGTTTTGAAGAAATATGACTATCTCTTTTTGTGCATATGCATTATATATAAGGCATTTAGTTATTCACATGATCTTTGTGTTATAGCTGGTGACACGTCTAGATTTATTAAGATACACCGGATTTGCCGAAACATTTGTAGGTGTTATAGGGTAGTTGCGCTGCTGGCATAAACTTGAAAAGGTGGCATTGTGGGTAGTATTCTCTCTTTTTTCATTATTTAGAAACGGAGCTTTGGAATGTTCTATCGTAGTGGTTTGCAGTTATAATCATTTATTATATATATCATTTGAAATGTGAAAAACATAAAACAAGTTCATTAAGTAAAACGCAATTTGGGCAAAGGATAAAGAACGCTTAAACGACGTATATAAGCACAAATATCAAAATAATTATTATGTGCTATTGTGTTATTTGGGATTATATACGTTGCTCAAATTCACCTTACAAAGCAAGTTTAGCTACAAAAACTTTAAAACTTTCCTCTTTTTTCAACAGCACTGATTCAGTTGATACAGAACTTATCGTAGCCGCCAGAGAGGAACATTTGCATAACTATATTGTTACTCACTATCTGGGCTTCAAAACAGCTGATTGTTCATCAAAATTTATATCTATGTCCTTTGTCCCAAAATCTGATCATACGAGAACGAAGTGTGAAGTCTTCATTCTAAATATGACTGTGCCAATGACAATTGATGAATTTCGTGAAGATTTAGAAAGCCAAATTTGTAACAATAACAAATGATACTTCTAACAGAAAATATATTAAAATTGTACCGTGTGCTGTGGGATTCTTCTGGCCAGAACAACGAATTACAGTAACTTAGATTTTCAGTACTTAGACTTTCTTACACTCTTTACTTAGACTTTCTTACAAGCTTTACTTAGACTTTCTTACACTCTTTACTTAGACTTTCAGTCAGTTTCTGGTCAAAAATATTGACCAACTTCTTGTTAGGTCTAAATAATTATGATCTATTGAAAAAAATTGTGAGGGTTCTGTGGCGACAACTGCAACACTAAGTTTGGAGACATAAATCGAAAAGAGTTAAACAATCTGTGCAAAGCTTAAAGAAGGAAATACGAAAATATACTGAGACTGTTGATTATGTTAATTATAACGTTCATTTTATTTTAACAGTCAACTTAATTTCAGTTTTTATTAAAATACATTTTTAAATAGCTTCAAGTTTGGCGCTTTTTGGATTGAAACTGTAACTTACATGAATCGTGTATTCTGTAGTACCCCGATGACTATTATGAAGAAACAATTAATCACACTACAGCCTAAAAGTGTTCTGCTTTAGAAATATACCCAACAACAAACACCAGAAAGGACTAGTGATATTAACTTTAAATCTACATGATATATACAGCTGCGAAAATATAAAATGAACCGACCCGAGTTAGTCTGTCGTCGTTCACAGTAGAACAAAATCAAAGACATCATTTGATAAATAATTCAATCTTTTACATATCCATATGAAAAAGAAAATGTATAAGGGGACAGCAATGTGTGTACAAATTTAAAAATCTCGAATGCTATACCCAGTTTTAATGTCATAAACAATTTCTACACCTTCAAATTTGTCTCTTTATAAATTTTTATGAAGTCCCCATGATATTGCGGTTTTAAATATGGAGATAATTCGAAGATCATCTCAATATTTATAACTTATAATATTTATTTATTTTTATAAGTTTATATTCGAAAGAGTCATGCCTTCTCCGTCAATTTATGGGATTCTTAAAATGATTGATTTAACAGTATCAGCAAGAACATAGTAAAAACATTCGAATTCATCAATATATTTAGACAACAGAATGGAATGTATATTTTAAGGATAGTTTACTGTAGTTTCAATATCCATATTCAAATATTAGGACTTGCTTCAACACTCGGTAATATGTTTCTGCCCAATATGTTTTCCCAATTCTAGTTCACATGAAAGATTGTCAACATGTCAGTTTTTCGGACTTAGTTTGAGTCACGCTCATGAAAGATGAAATAGAGAAATTCTTTAGACGTCTTAGAATAAATTATTCTTCATTTTGAATATCCATTCACGTGAGCAATATGAAATATAAAATTAATTTTCGAAAAAATATGAATATGAACATCGATATGTTTTGATGTAAACAGTTGCGGAATGATTTTTTATATGATGTAAAAAATTTTTTGATCTTTCTTTTCAGTAATTTCTTCGATACAAGGTAATATATAATTAATAAAATGCATAATAAGTATTTTAAAAGGTCACAGAATTGCACTGGTAGGGGTTGATTAGGGTATACAGATGGACATGGATCGACGAGGCAGATGTAAGAACACTGAGCCGAAATGATAATTTTTTTAAAAAGTTCTATTTTGGGGGGAAAAGAAAAAGAAAGAGACTTTTGAACTTTGTCGTCCTAAGAATGAGCAGAAGAAAGAAGAGGGAAATAAAACTGTATGTTATAAATTGTTTTAAAATTAGTAAATGTATAAAATGTTACTTTGTAATTGTTAACATAGTTGTAAATGTAGAATGTTTTTTTTATAAGAAAAGTAGTTAGAAATGTAGTAAATATAAAATGATGTTTTTGTAAGAAAAGTAATTAATGTAAAATAAAGTTCAAATAAACTAATGTAACTTTGAAAATGTAAGTTGTGTTTTGAAAAGTAATAGAAATACATGTTGTTTTTTAAAAAGTAAAGATTATAAATTTTAAAAGTATTATTAAATGCTTCAGTAGAGGATAAAATGAAACTAAATAGCGTTAATTGAATATATAATCCGTAGATCTAATTAAGTAATATGTTTAATTAAGTAACAATTTTTATGTATATTTCAAATATTGCAATTGTGTATCTTAAAAGTGTATTACAATGAACGGTAAATTACTAAACCGAATGTCGCGAGTTTTGCCAGTATGAACAACTGGATGAAGAAAGAATTGTTCCTAGGTAGTTTGGCTGTCGAAAGTTTTGTGTAGGAAAATTTTTAGCGGGGTCCGTTTAGAAGACCCGCGTCCAAAAAATTTTTAGACTGGCCGCGGTGAGTATGAGGATTCTATTATTCATTATTATTGTATGCTAATTTTACTTTTCATTATGCTAATTTATATACGAAACGCCTCAACTCTGTTTTCGAGAATTACGTACTCACGACTGACCAGGACTATAAAAAAGGCACAAATGTTAAACAGAAGGTATCGAATATCCGTATTGTTATCCGAGAAAGATGAAAGTGTGAATCGTCGTCGTGCAGCTTCAGTGGTTATCCTTATACGTGAGTGCGCGGGTGTGGTGGTGGCTCTGTTCATTACTGGAAGTACGTGGTGAAGTTATTACCCCTACAAGGTTGTGAGTATAAATACACTCAAACCTATTTTTGTGCGGTGGATAGGGGCCGCATAAAGGAAAACGCATAAAAGAAAATCCCACAAAACTTCACGAGTAGCTATAAAAAATAGTTTTCGCAACACAATTAAAAAGTATTTTTTTATGCGGGGAATAGGGACCGCATAAAAAAAGTCTCAAGTAGAAAATAACTCAAAACCTTACGAAATAACTAGGAATTTACGCTTTGAAATGAATCTTATCTTAATGGTCCAGGAATGTGAAAGCACTTTGAGGGACGTCAATTAATATTAGATTTAAAAATTAAAACACACGTAATATTCTTTTTTAACACTTTACAACAAAGTTGAAAAGTGTTTATGACTTTGTTCATTCTGTCTGTCTGCCTGTCTGTCTGTCTGTCTGTCTGTCCGTTAGCACGATAACTGCCGTAAAAATGACTTAATCAAAATGAAATTTTAGTATGTTGTTCAAACGGTCTATAGGACCTATGGGAATATAAATGAATAATATCACCAAATTAGTTTTGGATTGAACCCGGGTTGAAAAAATGGAATACATTGAGCCCTATGGGACATAATTTTTCAAGCATTTTTTAAGCGGATTTAAAATTCACAAATTGCTTCGAAAATTTTAGGCAATATTCAAATTGTTCCATAAAATATATAAAAAAAAATTCAGCGAAATATATTTAGTTGTTTTTTAAATAAAAATTAAAATAATAATAACACCTCTTATATGAAGCGATCACGTGTCCATGATATGAAAAGATCACATGACCCACTTCAAAATGATATATGGCATCCATCTTGTGTCAAAATCGTGATTTTTAAAGTTCTTTTTAATTCATATTGAGTGTTGTATCCGTCCTAAAACTACTTTATTTTTTCCCAAAGTCTGTGCATCTACATACTGAAACAACGCAATGACAATATATTTCAGTTTAAATGCTCTTCCAAATTTGATTATTTCTACTATTAAGCCTATTTTTCACCTATGTAAAATGTAAACAGCAAAATATGTAGAATGAGTTGTATTAGAATCGCTGTAATTCTTTAAAACGAAATCATTTAGTCCATGGAGTCTGCTTAGCTGATATGAATGAAATATTCATTGATTTTAGAAAGAGAAGGACGATATTTTTCGATGAAGTTTTACGCATAGAGTTTACTTACTTGTAGCTCCATGGTCTTAATTTTTAAATAAAATAAATTATTATAGTATTGTGATGAATGACATGAATGGGGGAATTATTTATGAATGAAATGTTGCTTTTATAGAGAGAGCCAGGCGTGTTATTTTTTATGACGTCATTTGAATGGATTTCAGTTGTTTTCGATGAAGTTTTCAAATATAATAAATTATCGTAGTATTATGATAATTCTAAAATTATTACCGAGGAATGTATCACATTTTAGAGATGTTTAAACCAGGCAATTTATACTTTAATGCCGTCATTTGAATGAAGTTAATTTTTTTCGATGAAGGTTTAAGGTTTCAAATATAATAAATTAATGTAGTATTGTGATAAGTTTTAAAATATTACCGAGGAATGTATTGCATTTTAGACATGTTTAAATAAAATTGCATTGAAGTTGGAAAGAGTTTCATAATCAATGCTTTAAGCATGATTGATCTTTCTTGTTATTAAATCACTTTATTTAGCAGACTTGTCACTTGCGCAGATCAGAGACGAATAAAAAAAGCAACTCTTGCTCCCTTCAAAAGTAAACTTCTTCTACCTACTCGTTAAAACAAACAAAACAAAGCATGAGACTAGTCGCCAACTATCTCATTAGCAAAATACCAACTCAGCGACCTAACGAGACACGCAGTCCGTTTAAGGAAAACCCGAACTAACACGATGCAGATGTCCTTCAATGTTTATTTGCGATCAATGCATTTTTGCTTTGCTACGCAAGAATTCCATCGCAATATGCTATTGCACATTTCATTCATTTACATGGAAATTCTTGTGCGTTCAACAATTAAATTATGCGATTATAGAATTCAATACATATGTAATGTAATTGGCTGACGCAATACTTATGTAATGTGATGAAATACATATAAAAAATCGAAAAAACTAAATGGCCGATCAAACCTACTAATTTTATTTATTGATAACTTTGTCAATTATGTTCCAATTTGATTGAAATTTTCATATACCGCACAAAAAAAATCGCACAAATAAAAAATCGCACAAAAAAAGACCGCACAAAAACAGGTTTGAGTGTATATATGGTTTAATAGTTGATTAGTCGTTCTGATTCAGTTCAGTAAGAAAATGTTAAGGTTTAGTATAGATATGGTAGTGCTAGCTTTGTTAATATTTTGTGTATGTAATTGTATTTTGAGTTGTCAGCGAAGTTAGCTGGAATTAAGTATGTGTTTGTTAATGTTGTAGATTATTCATCGAACTTTAGTTAGTAGATTTAAGATTAAAGTGAGCACACTGGTGAATAAAAGGCATGATTTTGGGAATAGATACCGTAAAGGTTACTTTACAATGTCAACCCCAGAGTAGAAACATTTACAATACTTTCTTAAAACGTAATTCGATTTTTCTTTAAAACATAATTTTTGAGCTATTTATTTCTTTCTATAACTAATGGATGCCCTCTAAAATCATCTTAATGATGAAAATTTAAATATAGCGGAAAAACCACGGAGTGGAAATATTTGAAATTCTGCATAGTCATATAAAAAGTCCTGAATCGACTTTTATCAAAATATACCAATATTGGGTTATTTAATAATGACGTAATAAACATTCTACGCTATAAAATGATTTTTAAAGATGTGAATTAATATTTAATATCGCCAATTAATATTAATATTGAATGATTTGTGCATTAATATTTAAATTCGAATTTATTTTTAATACCGCGAGCATGAACGCGATATTAAAAATAAAGAACGGTCTACGGCTCTTGCCCATATTGTTATTAAAAATAATTTTCACCCTATGTTCGATAACACTTTCGCCATAGTCAGTTGCAGTAACCCCGTAATATTTTACTTTATGAATCCCTTTTCATTTATATTTACCGCGATTCTATTTGCAATTTTGATTCCGTTCAACTCTCATTTCTGCTTGGCGTCTCGTTCTGCACTCATTGCGTGTTGAAACATTATATAATTTTCTAGATATAAAGTAATTATTAGCTTTGTTTTTGACGACACATATATCGGTTTATCATGTATTTTATGATCTACTATCATTTATGTTTTTTTTAGTTAAACTATGTTTTTAAAATGTATCGATTTTAAAATGCTCTACATGTAAATCTTGTCTCGCAGTTATGGCCTATATATTAAAGCTTATGTGTCTCACCTACTATTTACTATGCCACTGATGGAGGACGTGAAAATATCCAAAAACGCTTTGGTTTATGTGATTTTCAAGTACGCCATTAAATGTGTTTTATTGAAGACATTTCAATTAATCAATTTATGGCTGTATTTATTTTATTTTGGAGTTTTTGCTGAATTTACGTGTTGCCATACAATTATACTTCAAAACTAAGTTAATATTTGAAGCGTAAAACTTTAAATCCTCATAATTTTTCCGTATATATACATAAATCGGGTAACTAGCCGAAGATCGATGATTCGAATCTTTGTTGAGAGTATCAGCCCGTTTCTGTTGATTAATGTTCAATAAATTTAGTTTTAAAACTCAGGATGTCAAACCAGAAATATTAAGTTCTAAGGAAATATAGTGCATCATTGATAAAGCTTCGAGACAGAACAAAACATAAGACTAAATAGCCTCAACGATGATGCTAAATTTAGGTGATATTTATTTGTCCATAAATCCATTAATTCAGTTATAAAATCTAAGGTAGGTGACAAACTGGAGGTGCCTAGATCAGGACGAGCTACACAGTCTGGGAGCGACTGATCATACAATAAAGATGAAGGAGTGCTAAAAAGCAAACTGCAGCTACCAATCTGATCCAGGGGGAGAAAATGTCCAAATATGCATTATTTTCTACAAAGAACATACAGATAATTATCACTGAAGAAAAACTCTAAAGAGCGAAGTTGTTAAAAGGCTGTGGTCAAGATTGATGACGAACCAAGAGCTGATGAAAGTACAGCATGAGCTGCTAAAGTACAAGGTATGTGCCTACTCCCATGTAACCACTCACCGAGTCATCCTAATGATAAATTTATGATGTTTCTGATAATGCTGATCACGCATTTAATAATTCAGATAAATGTATAAGTAAAATCTAACTCCTCAATAACATTTGGCATAACGATGAGTGTAATTGAAATTTCTTTTGTAATTGATATTCTATGATAATTTCTTTCATTAATAAATATAACTAAATTAAACAGAAATGTGTATTGAGGGAGTATATTGATATATTTTCCTTTCAACATTTCCCATTCAAAGAGTATTTTAACATTTTAGTAATGTAAATATTTCACTGCATAAATAAATGAGGAGTTTGTACATGGATTTCTGCGAATAATTATAACTCAAAGTTAATTCAATTAATTCGCTATTCGCTGTCACAAACTATAATTATTTTACCACGATTGCTAACTATATTTTTATCATGATGTATACAGAGTGCCCCAAAAACTTTGATCTCGGCTTTTATTCCTTGAATATTGATCTTAGACATGTATAATAAATTACAAAGTTGCGTAATAAAGGTACAGAATTTCATAAAATCGATAAAAATTTTCAGGGGACTAAATTTGAAGAAATACAAAATTTAAATTTCTATACGACTCCTGTACAAAAACATTTCCAATGAGTAAAATGTGCCCCATGCATTAATAAGGTGAAGTACAAAATTTCAGCATCTTATCATAAAAGTCTCATCAAAGTCTTTTATCATAAAAGATATGAAAATACAAAAATGCTGACTTAAACCACTTTTCGATGCATCGACATGGGTTCTCAGAGGGGGAAAAATCATGTCCGCAGATCGCGTTTCAGGGATCATACACAAATTACGAAAGACAACAATGATTACATAAATAAATAATAATTTTGCTATTGATTGGTACAAAAGTATCTACACTGTGTAGAAATAATAATATTTTGCACAAAGATTACAAAGCTTGCTCAAAATGTTTTCCATCCATGCCAAAGATCCAATAAAGATAAGAGGCAAATATTAGTTGCCTTTGATGCATTTCTGCGTTGCGTCATTTGAACTCTTGCTGTAAACATTTGCATTTTAATTTGTGATTAATCCCTCACCAAATTTGTTTAAAACAGTCTCAGAGATTTCTCTGGGACTTTTTGTGATAAAATGTTGAAATTTTGTACATCCCCTTATTAGTGTATGGAGCACATTTTACTCATTGGAAATGTTTTTGTAAAGAAGCCGTATAGAAATTTAAATTTTGTATTTCTTCAAATTTAATCCCCTGAAAATTTTTATAGATTTTATAAAATTCTGCATTCTTTTTTACGCAACTTTGTAATTTATTATATATGTCTAAGATCAATATTTAAGGAATAAAAGCCGAGGTCAATGTTTTTGGGACACCCTGCATATTATATTTTTCTAATCTTTTCGTACGACATTAGACAAGAAAGTTATTTCCGATTATTTGAAGAACATTAAACAGTGATTTCTTACTAGCTTACAATGAAAGCATAATGATATGCTTCAAAAAATAATTATGAAAAATTCTTCTATATTAATGAAATGATCGTGGATATATCATAGTTTGTAAAAGTAAAGCTAATAAATTGAGTACAGAAAGTTTAAGTATTGATAGAAGTGAGCGAGTGAAGATATAGTAGGTGGAAGCTGAGTGGAGTGAGTAGACGCTGGGTGGAATGAGAGGAAGTCGAGTGGAAGCTGAGTGGAGTGAAAGGAAGTCGAGTGGAAGCTGAGTGGAGTGAGAGGAAGTCAAGTGGAAGCTGAGTGGAGTGAGAAGAAGTTGAGAGGAAGCTGAGTGGACTGAGAGGAAGTTGAGTGAAAGCTGAGTGGACTGAGAGGAAGTTGAGTGAAAGCTGAGTGGAGTGAGAGGAAGTCGAGTGGAAGCTGAGTAGAGTGAGAGGAAGTCGCGTGGAGTGAATGCAAGCTATGGTGAAAGAACTTTAATGGGAGTGTAGAATGTTAGCGAAAATGTAACACTTTGTGTAATAATTACCAGTATGTTACTAATACATTTTTGTACTTTTACAGAAATTATTCATTGTGTTACATTGTAAGAAAAAAACACCAAACTACCAATTTTCACTAGTGTGAAAAAAAATGTTAAAAACTTGGTAAAAATATGGTAAAAAAAATGGTAAACTATCCCGATTACTCCTTTCAACCCCTATTGGGTGCAATAGATAAAAAAATTAGCAAAGTTTCGAACTGGACAAGACTAGATTATTTTGATACTGTACTGTTGTTTTTATGTGAGGGCTAATTTAACTGTCTAATACAATTAGTTTTAAGGGGATTTCGATTCACCACTTGTATATCAGTATATATGGTGCACTTCACCCGTACCGGGTTTAAAACTCGGCTACTATAGATATAAAGATCTGAGAGTGAAATATTAGGAGAAAGGTAGAGTTTAAAACACACAGAAAGTTCTCCGTTTGTAGAATATACATGTTTACGGCTGTTCAAAATATCCAACTCAGAAGTTTCATGTCCTGAAAAAAATTGTGTTTCTTTGAGAAAAAATTACTCACTTTTTCAGTTTAATTAAGAAATCTCGAGTAATTACTGATTTTAACAATGTCGTACGTACTGACTATGTTGAGACTCATTAGATTGTTTAAATGGTCAAAATATATTCAAAAGAGCTAAAAATACAACTGTAATAATAACAACTATTAATATAAAAATTTCGTAACTGTAGCTTAAACGCAAATATATACTGGTCAACAGATCTCGAAGACACAAATCGAAGTTCTTCTTCAGGACCTATAAGAAGCGCAACCTCACTTATTCAAGTACGTTCGTCAACTGAGGTAGAATAGCACATGAGGTTAAAGGGAAAATTAAGTTGTTGCCATCACCACGGAAAGAAAAATAAGAGGAAAAACAAATGAGCCAAGAAAATATTTCATCATCGTTGCCCTTCCGAAACCAGGCGAAGATTTCACCCTTGTCCAAAATTATAAACCCATCAGCCTTTTAAATTTTATCAGTAAACTTGCGGAGCGAATCATTCACTCGCGTATCAAACATTTTATGGAACTCAGTAACATAATAAAACCGGAACAATTTGGCTTTAGGCCTGTCCATTCCACAACACACCAGTTGTTCAGAGTCACTGAATTCATCTCCGAAGGACTTGAAATCGGCCTCTCCACTGGTTTTCTACTGATTGATATTTCCAAGGCATTTGATAAAGTGTAGAATGATGCTTTAATATACAAGTTAATTCAGCTTAATCTACCAGACTCACTAATTCATATTGTAAACTCCTTTCTTCGAAACAGATCCTTCACAGTCCGCTACAAACACGCACACTCCAATCACAAATCACTCAGGTCCGGGGTTCCTCAAGGCTCCCAATTGGCCCCGACCCTTTTTAACTTATACATCAATGACATTCCAAGAGCACCTAATACACAACTTGCTATGTATGCGGACGACAGCCATTTACACTAGAAGCTAAAAAAAATACGTAATTCGCTCCAGACTACAAATACACATTTCCTGCCTGGTTCCGGAAATGGAAAATAAAAATAAATGAAAAAACAAAACAAAATGCATTATTTTCTCGAAAGTTAAAAAAAAGAGAAAGTCCAACCCAAATCAATAATACCCCGATCCCATACGTCGAAACAGCACAATACCTTGGCGTCACCTTCGATTTCCGAATGACATGGAAACCCCACATAAAGAAAGCCACCCAAAACTTCCACTTTGCCAGACGAAAGCTTTCTTCTTCTGCTTCTTCGACCCAGACCGTCCGACCTACCAGAAAAGGCGAAGGCTTTTCGCCATCCTTCACTCCCCACATGCCAGCTACTATAACAAGGTTCTACTTTACAAAACAGTTCTCAGACTTAGTCTACTCTACGGCGCGGCTGTCTGAGGTTTTATTAATGAAAAAAACCTTCTAAGCATTCAAAGAATCCAAAACAAAACTCTGAGACTAATTAAAAAGGCCCCCGCTTCCTTAGGAATGATATCATCCATCAAAACTTTGGAATAGTCAAAATCAATCAACAAATTGCCAAAATGGCCATTAAAATGTTTGAAAACCTCAATAAAATACCGAACGAGGAAATATGTACCTGCCTGAATACGACCCCTATCAGAGAAAGTATCGAAGAAGACCTAGAGCATCCACAATTCTTAAATAATCTCACTTCATTTAGACTTAATCCTTTTTTGTAATTTTCACTCACTCATCATAAATTTCCTCCTGTTTAGTTTTAATTTAAATTGCTCTAGACCTGCATCTCTTGCTGTTTGTGGAAATCCGCAACAGCGCGCATGTGGCCATCTACCGGCATCTCATATTAGTAAAACCTATTTCATCTAGTTTTGTTAAACGTCTCTTGCACTTTATGTGGGCATCAGCAAATCAAATCTCTCTCTCACTCTTGTATACTCATGCTCTCACTGGACGGGGAGTATATTAAATAAAAAAAAATAAAAAAAAAATCGTGGCCCCTCCTTCTTTTTCGTCTGAGAAATCCGTCTCTCTCACTGAACCACCTTACAGTCTGACACACCCTTGCTTAAATTTTCTCATCCCCCTCTTATGGAGCAATTCAAATAATTTCAAATATTGAGCTATATAATTCCTCATCCCGGAGATACGGTCTCTTTGGCCAGGCGCTCCAGCAATCCATTTCCCAGCGTGATGATGAGCCAAGAAAATGAATTAACTGTGGGAAGAAGAAAAACCACGGAAGAAGAAAAAAAATCTGATGTGGGCAACAAATGACTTTCCTTATATAATGCAATGAATTTACTACTTTTACAGTTAAAAAAATCTGATGTGGGCAACACATGACTTTCCTTATATAATGTAATGAATTTACTACTTTTACAGTAAAAAAAAATAGATTTTTTTATAGCAGATACAAATTTTCTTTCCAAGATATTGAATTTTCGACAATTAGTCGTCATTTTCATTGATTTAGAGTCAAGTTTATCCATTTGGCGAGATTTTCGTTCATTTGGCAACATTTCAAAAAGTCGCGAAGTTGGCGACATTCCGCCAAATTCGTCGCCAAAATCTCGCCAAGCGTTATGGACGAGGAAATAAGTTATTCTTACAGCAGATAAATGACTATTGGCGTTCAAATACAAAAGTATTACGTAAACTATCTTTTTTCATGAATGGAACGAGCTAGATTCACGAGAATGATGTCACCCAATTTATCGCATGGTATTACATATGAGAAGTGAACATGTTACTCAATAGGAAATACTTTTATTTTATTTTATATTACTTTTTGATAATTTTTTTGAAAAGTGTACAATATATCGAAAACGGTTCAAGTCAGCGTTCTAAAATTTATGTCAATTGTTTTGTAATGAAACATTTCATAAGAATTGTCTAGATTATAGAACATTAGATTGCGTATAAAAGCAATAGGCTTCCAGTGTTTACGGATTGTGATTTTTGTACCAAATTTTGTTCGAATCAGTCCATTCGTTCGTCAGTTATCGTCTCCACAGACTCACTGACACACTCCCACCCACCCACCCACCCACACACACACACACACACACACACACATACTTTTACACACACACACATAGACATCACTTCAAAAACGTTTGATTCGTGATCAGGGATGCTTAAAACGTGCTCTCCCGTCGAAAACTCGAATTCGAATTTTCGATCCCGTCACAATACTTTCCTTATACATTTTGTATATAAGGAAAGTAAAAATGTTATTCTTATAGTAGACACTTATATTCTTTCCAAGATATCGAATGTTCTTCGATTAGTCGTCATTTTCATTGATTTAGCGTCACTTTTATCCATTTGGCGAGATTTTTGTTAATTCTGCAGCAATTAAAAATGTCGCCAAGTTGGCGAAATTCTGCCAAATTCGCCGCCAAAATCTCGCCAAGCGTTATAGACGGAGAAATAAGTTATTCTTACAGCAGATAAATGATTATTCGCGTTCAAATACAAAGTATTACTCAAAGTATCTTTTTTCATGATTGGAACGAGCTAGATCCACGAGAATAATGTCACCCAATTTATCGCATGGTATTACATATGAAAAGTGAACATGCTTCTCAATAGGAAATATATTTATTTTATTTTCTATAACTTTTTGATAATTTTTTTGAAAAATGTGCAATATCTCGAGAACGGTTCATGTTAGCGTTCTAGAATTTATGTCAATCGTTTTCTAATAAAAATTACACAAAAAATGTCTATTTGCGTAACATTATTAGCGGTTTTGATTTTTTGACGATTTTTTCAAAATTTCACTCGACAATTTAGGGGTGTTTTGAACATTCGAATGCGTATAAAAACAATAGGCTTCCAGCGTTTATAGATTGTGATTTTTGTACTAAATTTCGTTCGAATCGGTCCATTCGTTCGTCAGATATCGTCTCCACACACTCACTGACACACACACACACACACACACACACACACACACACACACACACATACTTTCACACTCACACACACACATACTTTCACACTCACACACACACATCACTTCAAAAATGTTTGATTCGTGATCAGGGATGCTTGAAACGTGCTCTCCCGTCGAAAACGCAAATTCGAATTTTCGATCCCGTCACAATACTTTCCTTACACATTATGGATATAAGGAAAGTAAAAAAAGGATGGAAAAGAAAATATAGAATGACCGGAAAGAACACACAGCGGTCAAAGTAAGGATATCAGAACAAATAGTGACAACTGAATAGTAATAAAACCCACTAAAATAGCGAAGAAAAACATGAGATGTGTAAATCAGCTGTAAAAAATACAAACAAGAAAAATAGTCCCTGGCCGTCCTAACAACTATTCTAAACTCTTCTAGGTGTAACCGGATGGTCTGGCATAAAATAAAAATGAAAACCAAGAAAAATAAGTAGAAATAGTGGAAAAGACGACAAAATAATTAGAACAAACATGAAAAATGAAATTCAAATATGAAGGAACCAACTGATTTTGGAGGCTATATGAGAAAACACCATCGTATCTTCTGTTTGATGTCCAAAAAACGAGGTTTCAAAATTTCGAAAAATCTATACTTTTTCATGCTACCCCCCCTTACCGATTTTGTGAAAAATTCGACCATGATAATTTTCGTTCAAATACAATTTTTTATATCTAATTTCGATGAGGAAGATCGATTTCCTAGATTTCTAGATTTCTAGATTTCTAGATTTCCTATATTTCTAGATAGACCGGTTAAATAACTGAAAACCGGAAAAGGAAGATAAATAATAAAGAAAAATTAAGGAATCGGATTAGGAAAATTTTACCAGAAATTTTCAAGCGGAAGTTTAGAAAGGACCGTTAATAAAGCAGTTTGATTGAACAACAATAAACTCCCAAGAAAGATCCATTAAAAATTTTAAGAATGGGTAAAAATGAACTGGCAGCGTATATATATTTTGGTACATCCCAAATTAATACTTTGTATTTAATACACAAATTGCCCTCTTTTATGTAGAATGAAAGTAAATTTCATTGAATGCCAAATTCTTGTATTCGCAAAAGTATCTTTCTTAAAGAGCAGATGTTCGCGAAATATGCTTTTCACTGGACTTTTGTAGGATTACATGTCAAGATATTTGCATATTATTTATTTTATAAAACGTTGAATAACGAGTAAGAATATGTAATCTCTTACGCAACTGAAGGTACAAAGAAAAGAACAACGACGAACGGGAAATTTGAACTCCTTTGTAACAGAAAATAAATGTTTGACATAAATCTGCTTGGGAAATATGCATGACTTTTATTCCGTTGTTTACGGGAGAATGTTTTTAAAATAATTCTAAATCTTTGTTCCTCGGGAATTTTTACTTTCCCTATATACACAGTGATGTGTATGGAAAGTATCGTGACAGGGTCGAAAATTCAAATTAAACTTTTAGACGGAAAATCCCATTTTAAGCGTCCCTGAACTCGAATCGAACTGATGTGATGTCCCTCTCTCTTACTGTGTGTTTGTGTGACGTATGTATAAATGTTAGCTTGTGTGCATTTATGTTAGTGTATATATATAGATATGTTAGTGTGTTCATATCTCTGATAGTGTGATCATACGTATGTTAGTGAATATGCCCGTGAGTCTGCGGATGCGATATATAACGAGCCAGGGGAGCATTTTGAACGCAGATTGGTCGATAATTATATTCAGTGAATATTAGAAGACGATTGATTAAGAACGCAATCGAATACACGGAATACCTCCCCCAAAAATTTCGATCGAAAATATGAAAAAATCCTCAATAAATCAAAATCTATATACCGTATATTCCGGCGTATACCGCGCGCCGGCGTATAACGCGTACATATACTTTTAAACTGCATTTTGCAATTTTTAGATATATTCGCAGTATAACGCGGATCCATTTTTTACCGGAAAACCCTGAAAAGTACATGTGCAATACTCTTATCTTTTGAAATCATTTATTCGAAGGATTTCGCCAGGCGTTTGAACAATAGTATACTTCTAGAACTACAACTCTAAAGCGCAAGCAAAGAGGGGGAGACAAATAGGCGCCATGATACAGGATTATTCCGCTCATTTCTACAGACTTCGTTTCCTCCTCCCTTTCGTGTGACGCATGAGGAGAACGATTATTAATAAAAGCATGGAATGAAATCAAACCTGACATAATTCAAAAGTCATTTAAAAAATGTAGTATATCTAATAATCAAGATGGAACGGCATATGATTATTTATATATGGATCAGAGTAACAGTGACGGTGAAGATGAAACATAATTTGATCATGTGCCTGAAGATATAAAGGAAGACGAATATGACGAACTTTTCATGTTATCCAATAATGAAAGTTTATAAGGTATGTCATTTCTTTGGAATAAAAGTATTTAGATATATGTACAAATCTTTTTTTCATTCTCATCATTTCTTTATTTTTGCACCTATTATTTTTATATCCGGCGCCTAACTTGCACTCGCAATTTCCGACCTTATTTTTTGTGTTATAAGGACACGTAATACGCCGGAATATACGGTAAATAAAATTGAAACCTGGCCATCTGTCTGTCTGTCTGTATGTTTAATTCATCATCACGGAAGAACGTCTGAACCGAATTTAATGAAATTTTGTGGGTAGCCTTGAAATAGCTCCATTTAAAATTTAGTCTATGTTTCGAGTTTGTAAGACTAGATGTTGTGGAGATATTAATCAAAAACGAAACATTTCCCTAGGAGTTCTACTCTCTAACTCCTTGATTCCCCAAAACGAAAAAGGTTGGGAATCGCTGGTTTAAAACGTGAAAGTGAATTAAAACTCTATATCTGAGTTTCGTTGGAGTTTATTGCGCTTATCAGTCATTTTTAAAAATCGCAGGCTTGAAACATGAATTTAAATGGAAACTCTATCATCATGGTTTATTTTTCACAGGCTCTTACTCAATAATGAAAAGTATTAAGAAATCAAAATGGTTATTTAATTATCAGCATTTTCTGAGGAATATTCTTTTTTTTATATCATGTTGTTCAGCAACGCAATTAAATCAAATCTGTTTGTTAATTTTAATTATTATTTTTTCGATTTGAATAATAAATAAATGGATATAAAAATATGTCTTATAAGTGAAAGGATTGATTTTTATTTTAATTATATTAATTACGGACTGCGTACATCACTTTCATTTATTTTGGCAAAGAGTTTTCTAACATACATATTGTGTTTAGGCAATAAACTCATATATTACGTTTAGACAATAAACTCATATATTGTGTTTTGCCAATAAACTCATTTAGCTGATTGTTGGAACAGAATAAGAGTTGAACGGGTATACCTTCTAATACAATTTTAGTGTTTTCATTTAGTATACACAAACGGGATCAGGATGTTTTATTCTTCAGATCTGCAAATTCAGATCTACGAATTTGGAGAGATATTGCTAACTTAGCAGCTTTTCTTAAAAGTTTCAGAATTGATAAAAACAACGCTAAATCAATGAAATTAATTTTATTTTGTTAGAGGAGAGTACTGAAATGATGTGTAGCTAGTATTTATCTGTCAGTCCAACCGTCCTACTTAGTAGCACATTTGACGAATTTTTAAAATGTCTTTCGTTTAAATTACATTGATTCGTTTAAAACTGCTAAATTCGTAAAAATGACACAGAATCAATGAAAATTCAATATTTTGTATAATGAAGTACCATTTTCTAGATAATCTCTGTTGTTTTGTGAGAATTACAAAATATATTTTTTTAAATGTATTTAAAAATTGGACCAGGATGCTTTATTCTTCAGATCTGCCAATGAAGATAAAATGAGGATTATTTTGTATGTATTTTTGTATACTCAATGAAGATAATTTTTGTATTCTCAATGAAGATAATTTTGTATATCTAACCTAGAGACTCTTATGCATTTTTAGAAGAATTAAATAAAATATTTTAATAGAATATTTTGAATAACAAAGTCATTTAGAATACTGTAATGAATTTACACATAATTATGAAAGTTAATTTTCTTTGTATTATATTATCCGTACGAAGAACGGGTATACTGTTAGTCTTCAATAATTATAAATGAATTATCATTTCATACGTGAACTTTCAGTAGGAAACGAATACCACACATTTTAGAACCCTTCAATGAACCGTTCTCAAGATATTGCACGTTCTAAAATTAAATCAAAATACATAAATTTAAAAAAAGGAGCAAGTATCATTAAATATGTTTACTTTTTGTATGTCATGTAAAAAGTCTGTAACACGTTTCTCGTGGATATAGTTTATTCCATTCCCGAAGGTAGTTACTTTTTGCAATAGTTTTGTATTTTGAAGCCAAAATATTCGTCAGTAGTCATATATTTCACGGAATATTCTTCAAAGATCAGTTGTATATTGAGAAATATTTTAGACGTGAGTATTTGAGAATGGCACTTGTATACAAGCCACTCTGTTTGAACTTATAAGCTGCTAAAAGCACCCAATTCAATTTTCTTGGTTTTCATTCATTACAAAAAACATAGTGCTGTGGAACCGGAAACGATTATGTCGCTGTAACAAAAGTAAATGCATTGATATGTAGCAAAAGTCATGTGCTGTCCACATCAGATTTTTTATTTATCTCCATCAACTACACACTATTATTCAGCTATTGTACGTAAACCACAAGGAAGTGACCAAAGAAGATAAAGCACGCACAGCTATTGATTACATTGCCATTAACTTACAATGTTCTGTAATACATATACATATTCGACCTACTTACTAGCTAGGCAAACATTTGATGAATAAGATTTATATTTTATTTTCCCAGTCTTTCTTTAGTAATTTGGGATTCTGAATTATGATTCCGGGTTCAGCTAACAGTTTATCTTTCAGTCCTTTGCAAAATGGCAAAACTGCGTTTGGAATATAAAAAAAATCTGATGTGGGCAGCAAATGACTTTCCTTATATAATGCAATGAATTTACTACTTTTACAGTAAAAAAATAGATTGTTTTTATAGTAGTTATTTATATTCTTTCCAAGATATTGAATTTACGTCAATGAGTCGTCATTTTCCATATCGTCATCATCAATGAGTCATCATTGATTTAGCGTCATTTGTATCCATTTGGCGATTTTTCGTTAATTTAGCAACATTTGAAATGTCGCCAAGTTGGCGATACTCCACCAAATTCGTCGCCAAAATCTCGCCAAGCGTTATGGACGAAGAAATAAGTCATTCTTACAGCAGAAAAATGACTATTGGCGTTCAAATACAAAAGTATTGCTCAAAGTATATTTTTTATGAATGGAACGAGCTAGATCCACGAGAATAATGTCACCCAATTTATTGCATGATATTACAAATGAAAAGTGAACATATTTCTCAATAGGAAATATTTTTTGCATTTTATATGACTTTATGTATATATATTTTTTAAATGTGCAATATCTCGAGAACGGTTCATGTTAGCGTTCTAAAATTTATGTCAGTCGTTTTTTAATGAAAAATTACATAAGAAATGTCTATTTGCATAACCTTATTAGCGGTTGGATTTTTTGATGATTTTTTCAAAATTTCATTCGAAAATTTAGGGGGGTTCTGGACATTCGATTGCATATGTAAACAATACGCTTCCAGTGTTTACGGATTGTGATTTTTTTACCAAATTTTGTTCGAATCGATCGGTCCATTCGTTCGTCAGTTATCGTCTCCATAGACTCACTGACAAACACACACACACACACACACACACACAGACATCACTTCAAAAATGTTTGATTCATGATCAGGGATACTTGAAACGTGCTCTTTCGTCGAAAACTCAAATTCGAATTTTCGACCCCGTCACAATACTTCCCTTATACATTATGTAAATAAGGAAAGTAAAATTAGTTTTATTAAAAAAAAAAAACATGTCTCTCCTGAACTGTCATTTTTGAACTGTCGATTTTTAATTGATAAAGCGATGCAATTTTAGCAGTGCTTTAAATTAAACGAGAAAATTTATGAATGAGTCTTTTAATAGTGGCAATGGTTTTATTTTCTGTGGAATTATTAAGAATGCTAATAGTATTTTGCACAATTATTTCGCAGTACTGTTATTTCGTACAGTTATACACATTTTTGAAAGAAAAAGCAAAAGTGACATCTCCAGAAATGGGAGAGGAAGTCTTTAGTCAAATCGCTCTGGTCGAAATTCAACTCTGAATTCATATCAGTCATCTAAGCTTTATCTATTGTCAAACCTGAGAAATAAATTTGGCAAGGAGAATGTAAATTTTTAATCAGAACTGACATATCTAGAACTGGAACTGGAAATCATTAGTGAGTCCCATTACACCCCCACCAAAATGTAATGTTTAATTCAAATTATCTTAATCTAATCACTATATATAGTCGACTTCTAAAATAAGTACATGTTTCAAGGAGCATTTTTCAGCCGGAAGTGAAAAAACCGGAAGTGAAAATTATTAGTGAATCCCTTATTACCTATAAGGAATCTGAAGCTGTTTCCATATCAGTCATTATCTAATCTCAATCTATAACCGATTCTGAAAAAAGTAAATATTTCTAGGAAACATTTTGTACCGAAAATGGAAAATAACCGGAAATTGAAATTTTTAGTAAAGTCCCGTACTGAGAAATCTGATGCTGAATTCATATCAGTCAACATCTAAGTTTTATCTATTGTAGATCTGATGAAATAGATGCTTTTGGAAAAAACAATCGTATTGCAAAAATTTTGTCTCACAACAAAATTATATAAAACTCGTGGAGAACTCGAACAGCATTTGAAAATATATTATAATATTTGTTAAATTGGAAACCTCGTTCTAAATCGCAATAACCATGTTCAAATTGCTCACTTGGGATTTTTCGATTTTAATTTATGTTCAGTAAAATAAATTGTCTTAATGTAAGTGACTTCTGAAGTTTAAAATCTTAATGAACATTTAAATATGGAATCTATATAACAATCATCTAGCATGTTTGAGTCTTTTCAGCCCTTCAAAAGCCCCCTGTGACTTAGCAGACAGAATTTTCCTACCCTCTAGAAGCACTTTGATAGCCTAGAAGTCTAATTATTCGTACCCTTATATTATCGTCTGCGGGACAAACTTAGCCGGTTTTCTATTATTATTCAGTAGGCGAAGAAAATGGAGTGAAACAGGAAGCGAGTGCATTTTTAAACTCTTCAAAACCCCTTGTGGCTTAGACGGGTGATTAACCGCAAACTAATAGTATTGCCGACGTGGTAAAACCTGACACAGCCATATTTTCGATTTCCATTCGAGGGCGCCGAAAATGGGGATTTTTTAAAATTATTTTCAAACCCTTCAGAAGCGCTGGTGACTCTGTATACTTGCACACTGGCTTTGCACACTTATATCAACCACGGGATAGAACTTAATGCAGCCGGAATTTCTATTTCCACCCGGAAACGGTAAAAATATATTTTCTTCCGAAAAGTCTTTCAAGGCTCGCCATGAGCCTTCTGGTGATTTAGATGACTGGAATATGTATAGACCGCAAATAAGAATCTAAATAAGTCCATTTAAAGACAACATTTTTTGGCATCCAGTTCTATACATTGTTAAATAAAGTCAAACTTGTTAAAAATAGTTACTTACTTTTTTAAGAGAGTGAGTTCTTAACAGAGTAAATACTGGTAGATTTTATTACCTTAATAGCTATTGAAGAGTGATTTAGTACGTAGAAAGGAATATTGTCCAGTAAGATTTTAACATACATCGCTTTCTGCTACCATATTTTTAACCGCTTAAACATAATCAGTAAAATCAGTAAGGTATAAAGTATTTTCAAAATACGAGAAGTGGCGACACGTCAAAATTTCAAATCATTAAATCAACTAAACAAATGACACATCTTAAAACCAGATCCAAAGGTCACTTTATCAAACAATCATCCTACAGACGTACATCAAATACAACCAAAGCGCTTTCGAGCATCCTCATTCTCATCTTCAGTGGCGATATAATTAAAACCAGATGCCAACGTGCTTAAATACAATCCACTACTGTTAAGTGAAATTTGCATATCTTGGAAATGATCAGTCGTGCAAATTGGTGAACTATAAAACAGATATAAATTATACAATATATAGATAGCTCAAAGATAAATATCTTAAAAAAACTGTTTAAAGGCATTAAATATTTTAGAACAATATTATAAAATATTTAATGCTTTTAAACAGTTTTTTAAAGATATTTATCTTTGAGTTATGTTCCGGGTGATTCAAAAGTTCGGAGCAAAAGTAGAACGCTATAAAAATATCTATGGGTCGGAGAGACATGCGGTTTGCAGATTAATATTCACCATGGTGGAGGGTTTTGTATGGCATGAAAAAAAAATAGCTTAAAATTTCGACACTCGGGGGGCTGCGGCAGATGAAGCCATGGAGATGACTTATGCATGGATGTGATTACACACATGACTGGCCTGCGAGATCCCCAGATTTTACACCCTGTGATTTATCATTGTGGGGATACCTAAAATCACGGGTCTGTAGAGGCATGCCCCAGTCCTTACCAGCACTGAAAGGCGCCTTACGGCAGGAGGCAGCAGCCATTCCTGTTAATACGCTATTTAATGCTGTATCAGCCGTAATACCGCGACTGCACTCAGTGCTGGAATGTGATGGTGGACACATTGAGCCCTTGCAGCTGTAAATCATGCTGAAATAAAATATCTCATTTCACAATTATTACCTAGCATTGTTTTCTTCGCAGCAGCGCTTCCCTAGTGTCGAGATTTTGAACTGTTTTTCTTTCATGCCATACAAAACCCCCTACCACGGTGAATATTTATCTGCAAACCGCATGTCTCTCCGACACATAGATATTTTTATAGCGTTTTACTTTTGCTCCGAACTTTTGAATTACCCGGTATATATAGTATAATTTATATCTGTTTTATAACTCAGCAATTTGTACGGCTGACAATTTCCGAGATATGCAAATTTCCCTTAACGGCGGAGGATTGTATTTAAGCATGTTGGCATCTGTTTTTAATTATATCGCCACTGAAGATAAACATGAGGATGTTCGAAAGCGCTTTGGCAGTATTTAATGTATGTCTGTAGGATGATTGTTTAATAAAGTGACCTTTGGATCTGGTTTTAAGGTGTGTCATTTGTTTAACTGATTTAATATTTTCAAAATCATGGTAGAAGAAGTCGTTATATGTTTATCAGAACAAATTAAAACTTTTACACAATATTTTATATACACACAAAATTTCCAATGGATTTTTTTCCCTTGTATAATGAGTCATGTACTACATTTAATATCTTCTTGAAAGCGATTATTTAAAAGATAATTGTCGTTAACAAGCATTTTAATTCGTTAAAATAATAGAGATATTTTATTTTAGAAAATGGTGTTCCGACGGCACTTTAGGAGAAATACGATTAGTTATGGCTGCCTTAATGACTTATAGGATGTTTCAAAGCGATGCAAGTTAATTGGGAAAGCCGACAAATTGTAAGACAATAAAGTGATGAAAGAATACAGTTATCATTTTTAACACGTTACAACATAGTTGAAAAGTGTTTATGACTTTGTTCATTCTGTCTGTCTGTCTGTCTGTTCACACGATAACTGCCGTAAAAATAACTTAATCAAAATGAAATTTTAGTATGTTGTTGAGACGGTCTGTGGGACATATGGAAATGTAAATGAATAATATCACCCAATTGGTTTCGGATTGCACATGGGTTGAAAAAATGAAAAGCATTGAACCCCATGGGATCTATTTTTTCAAACATTTTTTAAGCGAATTTTAAATTCACAAATTGCTTTGAAAGTTTTAATAAATATTCAAATTATCCCATAAAATATATAAAAAAAATTCAGTAAAATATGTTCGTTAGATTTTTAAATGAAAATTAAACTAATAATTACACGCATATATTATGAAGAGATTACGGGACCCACTTCAAAATAAAAAAAATCTGATGTGGGCAGCACATGGCTTTCCTTATATAATATAATGTACTTACTACTCTTACAGTGAAAACAAAATAGGTTATTCTTATAGTAGATACTTATATTTTTTCCAAGATATTGAATTTTCGTTAAATAGTCGTTAATTTCATTGATTTAGCGTCATTTTTATACATTTGGCGAGATTTTCTTTGATTTGCTAACATTTAGAAAAGTCGCCAAGGTGGCGATATTTCGCCGAATTCGGCACCAAAATCTCGCCAAGCGTTATGGACGGAGAAATAATTTATTCTTATAGCAGATAAATTGACGTTCAAATACAAAATTATTACTCAAAGTATCTTTTCTCATGAATGGAACGAGTATGATCCACGAGAATGATGTCACCCAATTTATCGCATGATATTACATATGAAAAGTGAATATGTTTCTCAATAGGAACTATTTTTTTATTTTGCATAATTTTTTGATAATTTTATTGAAACATGTGCAATATCTCGAGAACGGATCATGCTAAAATTCTAAAATTCATGTTAATAGTTTTCTAGTGAATGGCGGAATAAAATAGAGGTTTTGATTTTTTGATGATTTTTTTTCAAAATTTCACTCAAAATTTAAGGGAGTTCTGAACATTCCATTGCGTATAAAAACAATAGGCTTCCAGTATTCACGGATTGTAATTTTTGAACCAAAATTCGTTCGAATTGGTCCATTCGTTCGTCAGTTATCGTTTCCATAGACTCAATGACACACACACACGCAGAGAGAGACATCACCTCAAAAATGTTCGACTCGTGATCACGGATGCTTGAAACGTGCTGTCCCGTCGAAAACTCGATTTCGAATTTTCGACCCTGTCACAATATTTTTCTTATACATTATTATATATAAGGGAAGTAATATGGCATTAATCTTTTTTCTCAGAGTAAATATCGGGATTTTAAGTTCTTTAAAATGTATATTTTGTGTTGCATACATCCTAAAACTGCTTTATTTTTGAGTACTTTTTGTGCATCTATATTCTGCGCCGATGCAATTACAATATTTTTTAGTTCAATTGATCAAAATTTAATTATTTCTCCAACAAAGTCTAATTTTAATGAATGCAGAATGTAAACAAGTTATTTCAAAAATGAGTTGTATATGAATTGCAAAATTTTTTCACGCAAAATCATTTAACTCTGGAGTCTTTCATAAAAGTGTATTAATGAAAAATTCACTGCTTTTACATAGAGAACTGAAGGACCTATATTTCGATGACGTCATTTGAATAAGGTTTATAATTTTCGATGAAGTTTGAAGTTTTCAAGTAAAAAAAATTATCGTAGATCTGTGATAATTATAAAAAATATCACCGCTGAATGTATTGCATTTTGCATTTCAGTGGGAAAGTGTATCATAATCAGTGCTTTAAGCATGATTGATCTTTCTTGTTGAAATTATGATGTGTAGACAAGACAGCGGCCACTAATAACAGTAGCCCTTTAGTGAAAGAAAATAAAAATGATGTGGGCAGCATATAGCTTTCATTACATAATGCAATGGCGTTATTCCCTTCACAGTAAAACAATGGTATACAAGATCCACAACTCAATGTTTTTGAGATTTAATTAACATCACGTAAATTAAAATTGAGCACCTATGGTAACTTATGACTACAAACAGAATGGTGTATTAATATTTACATTCAAAATCCTTATCAAAATGCAATTGACATTTAATAATTATTTCGTGAAATGAATGATTTTTGACAAATTTTCTGACGTCAAAATAAAAATTATCTTCTTATATAAATGGAACGCACTAGATTCATGAAAATGGTGTTCATATATTTGTTTCTAATTATTACATATGGGACGTAAACATAGTGTGTGATATTTTCTATTTTATTATGTTTTTAACAAATGTATTTGAAAAATATGCAATGTCTCGAGAACAGTTCATGCTAATGTTTTGAAGTTTATATTATTCGATTTTTGATGAAATTTTACATATGAAATAATTAATTTTTTGACAGTATTAAAGATTCTGACATTTTAATGATTATTTTGTTGTTGTTTATTTATTTTAATCTTGTGCATTTTCTCAGCAGTTCATGCTAGCGTTCTAAAGTCCATATCATGCTTTTTTTAATGAATAATTATGCATGAAATATTAATTACGTTTATTATTATTGAAGGTCCTGATTTTTGTATGATTTTCTCAACTATTCATGCAAAAATTGAGCGTCATGCGAACATTCGATTTCGTTTAAAATTAGCAGAGTTTGGGTATCTACTGGCGGTAATAATCGTATCAATTTTCTCAAAATGTTCCATTTGTTCATGAGATATCGCTTCTATAGATTCACGGGCGCACACACTAAGTTACACAGTGACATAAACAGTATCATATATATACGCTACATACACACACACAAACATGTATAGTACAAAAAATGCATACGCAACCACATACATCATCTCAAAAACATTCTATTCGTGTTCATGGATACTAGCTCTTTCTAGAAAACTCAATTCCGAATGTTAGACCCGTCACACTACTTTAACTATACATTATATTATACATTATATTATGCATGTGTATAAAAACAGATAACTTTCACTAATAAAATTTAGGATAGTAATTTATTAATTTGAAATGCTTCCAGGCTCCAGCACTAAATATTAGAATCAGACAAAAACACTATGGAATGTCAGTTTCAATCAATTAAACATTTGAATATAATGAAACTTAGTAAATTGTCTGCCATATAAAGAAGGGTATATGTATTTTCTCTTAATACTTTGACGTTTAATTTAAATAAGAAAATAACTTAAATTAATAAAATATTTAAAACATGTTTATTTAAAAGCATTTTAATTTGCAGTAAATTAATTTACCTTATAAATTTGTACTGTAATTGAGAAACGTATACGACAAGTTAACACCGTCGACGACTTTGAAAATTAAAATAATCAGAATAAAATTAATCCGTTTAATCCTTTGGGACATCATTTCTGTTTACATTGAATTTTCACTAAATTAATAAGATATGTTTGCATTTAAATAGAAACTAAAATTTCGTTTAAAAATAGCAGGCAATAACAAATTAGTAATTATTATTCCTAACATGGTCAACGAATTGGCTGTTGTTGCTCGGTATTTTACGAACATTTATATCAGCTCTTCCATTTCCATATGCCAGATATATGTCAGCCATCTCAGCATTCATGAAATGTTCCTTGTTACATGCTATGGCTTACGATAGCGAAATAGCCAATTTCTGCGTCACTCAACAGCGCCCTCTAGTATAAAAGCGTTATGTCTGCGGATATACATCCGTTAACAAAAAAGTGTGTTTTAATGATCGCTATTGTCCATTAAAGTTTATACAGATAGTTTCAAATCACCCTGTATGGCTGTAACTTTAGATCTTACATTATTATATGTAATTTAAATTGAGTACATTATTCTTTTTCTTCAACCCAAACCGTCAGACCTATCAGAAGATAAACGGTATCTGATTTGACGGCCGGCACAGTGTCATCCAATTTAAACCAGAAATCAGGCTTCCTCAGTGACTTACTCTCCTTCCCCTACCACCATCCTCTCGAAAGGACTTACGGACTCATATATTTAACGTTCCCGTATTCTGCGTGAACACGGGGACAGTTTGGGAAGAGGCGAGAATCGAGCTCGGGTCATCCAAATGCAATCCCCACGCGCTAACCACTGGGCTGTCCCACCCTTAATTGGGTACATTCTGTGACCCAGGCCGCACGCCTCGCGTATTGACTTCGCGTGAGAATTTTAATGTGTATCCGGTTATTGGGTGCATTGAGCTATGTTGCTTTGCAATAACACAGAAACAACAATAGAATCGTCAGCTTGGCTGCAAGGTTGGGCATTTTGCAACCAAATGACGTCAGCAACTACTTCATCAAGGGCCATCCAACTGTGTCCAGCAATCGGTGAAAATCAAAAATGCGCCTATTCAAGTTTAATTTATGATAAGATTGATTTGGTAGTAATTAACTAAGTTCTATAAAAAGAATCGATCTGGCCTTTCACATTTTGTGTAAAATATTTGGGATTATTGTCTCCTTTTACGTTAGAAGTAAACACTAATATCAATGTCTTACAATCCGTCCCAAAAGTTTAAAGAATAAAGATGCTCGAAAAATTAAAAGGAAAAATATGAAATTAAATTTAATACTAAATAATCAAAATGCAATCGAATTGAAATAAAATAAACCAATTTTATTGTGTTTAACACTAAAAATGTGTTAAAAATTACACGTTTTTTAAAAGTTTGATTAAAAAATACTCTCTCAAAAGTTTAAGCACTTTATGCAGCATTTTACAAACGCGTGATGATGACGTTGCAATGACGTTTCTCCTGAGTGGTAGGAAAGCAAAGAGATAACTTCTTCTCGTGAATCAAAATGTCGAAGTCTTTGTAGTTTACGAAAGTGGAGATCTCAAGGAATTTAAAGTTAAAATTTGAAGGTAACAGTGTTCGTGAAATTTCTATTACTTTAAATGGATCAAAACGTGGTATTTCAAGTACTTGTCAGGGGCAAACCATTTAGATAGAAAACCAAGATGTAGACGGTCTCGTGTAACGAGTGTGCAGACAGATCGACGGATTTAGAGATTGGTGTCAACACAAAACATGTCCCTAAAAAATAACCTCGACCTAAAGATCTCAAAGGACACTATAGACGCATCAGGGAATGCAACAACATTGTTCTGAAGAAAATGGTTCGCAAATCATGTTTAAAACCGCGTCATAAGGGTGACAGAACGGAGTGGGCTCGAAAATACATGCCTTATGGAGACAAATGGATCTCAGTAATATTCATCGACAAGAAAAAATGAAATTTGGATGACCCTGATAGCTGGAACTCTTACTGGCAAGACTTCTGGGAAGAGGAAAGGACCCTGTTACACAGACAACAGAGTGGTAAATCTGTGATGGTTTGGGGGAGCATTTGGTTTTAATGGTCTGGCCTGTTTTGCCATTGTTCAAGGAAGACAAAATTCAACGAAAGAAGTATCAAAAACACTTCAGCAACATTTCCGTCCATTCTGTGAGCTTCTTGGTTGGTCTGAATGGGAATTTCAGCAAGACAATGCCTCCATACACACCTCCAGTTCTATCAAACAATTGCTTTCAGGGCAAAATATCCGCGTTTTGGACTAGCCATCTTTGAGCTCAGACTTGAACCCTATTGAAAATGTCTCGGGTATCTTAACCCGTCAAATTTACAACAATGGAAAGCAATATGACTCTGTTAAGGAACTTATATTGGCTATGGAGGAAGCATGGTACTCCCTGCAAACAGAAATATTTCAAAAATTGATTTTGTCAATGAAAACACGTTTTTTTAAGTGATACGAAAGCATGGAAATACTATCAATAAATAACTTCATTATGTGTGTTTTATACCAGAATTTTTTGTACTGTGTTTAAACTTTTGAGACAGTCTATAACCGGCTATTTTTTATTTTGTATCAATGTCATGATAAAAAAAAATACTTATACATTTTGATATGGATTATATAAAAGGATTTGCAGTATCTAATGAACGAATAATGTCACTTTGTTTTATTTTGTATTGTTTTCTAGTAATCCCCATCTTCCAGTTGTGTTTAAACTTATGAGAAAGACTTTAATAATAAAGTATTTGTACTTAAGTCATTACTCAATTTTTACAGCAGTTTGTGCAATATAATTTATAAGAGATATTATTATTATGGTTTTTACTGTTCTTCAGACGAAATGCTTTTCTGGTTCTAACGGGTAGATTCATGTATAATAATACACAGATTTTAACGCAAACTACATCAAAAAATGAAACCTAAAACATAAGAAATAAATTACAAGGAAAATCAAACTTTTCAATGTTATCTCCTACACAACAGTGTCGTACGTAAAAAAAGAAGAAAATACGTATCAACCACACACGTTGAACCAAATTGAAAGTGTAAGCAGGTTAAGTTAAAAACAATACTATATTAAGCTTATCCAACATTAATTATTGAAAATTGATATTACGTAAACTTGTCGAAGAGAGATGGACTTGTAAAATAGCGATGGGCGTTTAGTCATATTCAATTCAAAACAATGCTATTTAAATTTTATCATTATATAAAATTGATATTATGTAAAATTATCGAAAGTCTCATCTGCCAACATCATCAATTCTCTTTATTAATTTTGTCTAATATCAATTTTGGATAATGATGATAAATGGAATACTGATTTGAATCATATCTGCTTACGCCATCAATTTCGTTGAATTTCGTGCGTGACTGAAGTTTATTTTTTATTCTCCTTACGCCACTGCTGTGAAGGAAGAGGACATTGAAAAAATTGTTTTATCTCATTTATTCTTATTCACATGGAAACGGGGATAAAATTTCCTTGTATATATGTTATATATACTATGTTTCTTCCTTTTATGTAAATATTGATTGGAAATTCATCTATCTCTTTCGTCATAGAAATAAAGTGATATTTTCAAACTTCAATTACATAAAACTGATACATTCGAAACTATACCACTGAAATCTGATTTTGATCATGATTTTTATGATGATTTAAGGAAGGTAAGTTTAATTACATTTTTCAAGATGGTTATTCTTTATAATTGCACTATAATATTTTATAAAATTAGCGTTTCTCATTTGTACAGTATTTTATCTACCCTTGTAATTATGTTTTTAATTTCATAATAATTCATTTTAAAGAAAAGTATATTTATTTGTTATTTAAGAACTATACACACGCAGAATTGCAAAACCATGCCAAAACATTTTCCCAAAGTAAGAATTTTTATTATCTTAATTTTTTGTCTATACTCAATTTCAAGAAATGATAACTTTCATGTAATTTTACTACTAAAACTAACTCCAATGGAGTTTCAAAAATATTGATTATCATTAATCTGTGATATATAATTGCGAAATTATTTCTTCCGTTTATCTAGCAAATAAATTGGCTTTGTGAACTTTCTATTTGAGAATAATATATATATTTTACATTGAGTGAAATATATTTATTAAATTTAACGAATATATTTATTAAATTTAACGAATATATTTATGCCGAATTGTAAAATAAACTTACCAGGCAGGGATTCATTTAAAGATATTCCAATGTCACAGAAATTTGTGTTGGACGACATTCCGTTTCTTTTTAAACCCGCACAGGACGAAGACTACAAGAAAACTGTCGGGAAGACAAACTTCGTCCGATTTGCTCTAAAGGAGAATTATGATAAAGACCCCCTAGCGGAGGTTACTATGGTGAGAGAACTTACATTACCACTTGTTGGCCAAAATATGTGAGGTATTTTTACGCAATATTTGCTTGGTGTATCATTTAAGCTCTGCTATATTGTAATTCCATCAAATAAAAGGATTGATTTCTAAACATGACATAATATGCTTTAAATGATGTGTCTTCTAGATTACTATTTATAATAAAATTGAAGACAAAAGTAGTTCTTTTCATGTTAGAAATTTGCTACATGCTGTGAAATATTATATATCTTGTAGGCAAAAGTATACATGTCAAATTATAATAAACCATATACAGATAAATTTAATTAGTAGACTCGATTTCATTTAGGTGTCACATAAATACCTAAAAAACTATATCAGAATAATCCTTTCTGGGTTTTTTTTGTGTCAGAAATTATTACAAACCTGTTTTATATCAACCAAATAACAGCGTTTTCCCAGTGTGAGATTTTTTTTAAAGCAATATTTCTCTAGACAGCCATATACGAACGAGATCAATTGAAGAATTTCAGAAAAGTTTATTGAAAAGTTTCAGAAGAGTTTAGTGGATAGTTTCCTTTACTTCAGTTAAATGTAAGACCTCGTGTAAGATTTATGCAAGACTTATCAACCTCGCAGTTATGGAATTGTTAGGGGTTTTAGAATATGAGTATTTTTATTGAAGCTCTTTAGTGACGCTTTCAGAAGAATAGCTAGATAAATACTGATCTACTTTTTAAAAATATTCACTCTGAGAAACGCCACATTCTTCGATTTATAAAACAAAATTGGTCTGTGTTTATCTTATAACGCATTAAAAACAGTTGGCAATATATCTGATATATTTCTAAGGTTATATGAGTATCACGTAATAGAAAAAAATTCTATTTTTTTTTACTATGCTACGAGCCATCCCGCTTATATACTAAATTAAAAACATCTGATCTGGGCAGTGAAAAACTTTTCTGGTGTAGATGAGTGTGTCTCATTAATAATGTAATACATGGATTCGGTTCATATATTCCATTAGTCCTATCTCTGTGTAAGTATATGAAAATATTTATTGATTATATACAAACTATCATTACCTATTCATGTTTTTAATAAATACATCTGTTATTGCAAGCAATAATCAGAAAATGTAAATAAATCTGTAGACGCCAATTAATTAAATGATTAAATTATCTGAATAAATGATGTGCTTTGTAGAATATTGAAATAAGTTCATTACATGTGTTTTTAACATCAAAGGAATTGTATTTATATGTATGGATAATGGGTAAGGCAATTGAATCAAAAGTCCTGAGCAGTATATGGAGCGCTAAAATAAATGCAGAGTTGCCATCCAAAAATTCTTATATGTTGTCATCCGAAAAAGCGCCAAATAATTCAAAGATAAAACATTGTACTGTGGATCTTATGCATCACATAGGGAAATACGTTTGCTTGTCAACATCACATTTATTTTTTAATTTCATGTTCTCATGATATATTATTATTACGTTCCCTACAATCATAGTATAAAATATAGGGAAAGTACTGTCACAGGGTCGAAAATTTAAATGCGAGTTTTCGATGGCTGAGCAGGTTTTAAGCATCCCTGAACAAATCGAATTTTTTTGAAGTGATGTATGTATGTGTGTGTGTATTAGTGCGCTAGTGTGCGTGTGTATATGTGCGCGTGTGTGCGTATGTATTAATCTGTGTGTATGTTAGTGTTCATGAGACTTTGAATATAATATCTCACAGAGAAATTATGCGTTTAAGATGTTATGTATTACGATTATTACAATCTATGAATAATAGAAATCTATTGAATTTAAACGCAATCGAATCTTATTAAGCCCCTCAATTTTTAAATGGATTTTAAATATTAAAAAGAGATCAATATTTTCAATAATGGTAAATAAATAATTTTATCATATGTAGTTTTTCATTAGAAAACGAATGTCACCAATTTTAGAACACTAACATGAACCGCTCATGAGATATTTTCCATTTTTCAAATAAATTTTTTTACAAAAATCTGACGTGGGAAATATTGGATTTTTCCGACGAATTTACCCCAAAGACTTCATTTAGTTTTTCCTTTCTTTCTTTAATATCTCATTAAATTTAATTTAATGGATTATTGAAGAAAGGGTGTATTATTAAATATATTTAATTTAATTCAATTTAATTAAAAAAAAATAAAGCATGGATAAATATTTAACACCACACTGTATTTACGGTTTTACATAAATTTTCGTTTCCATTCGGCGACTGGGCTTATTTTCAAAAGTGATGTTGCAAAACTGCTAAACAACTTACATATCTTTACAACGATTAGTCTTGGAGTAATGGGGGTTGGTCTTATTTTACTGTAGTTAAAAATTGAGAGTAAAACAAGCATTTAATTGATACATTTGAGCATATATAGTTTTTTATTTCAGATCTTGACGATTTTTGAAGGCTATTTTGCAAAAATAGTAGGTTCTATGTTTTCGATTTGTACCAAAATCTAATCTGCACCAGGGAAACCAACAAGATACTTACCAACCAAATTTTGTGGAGCAATTATTGAGTTAGAGTTGATACATACATTGCACTGACAGCCATATAGACACACACTGATTTCCCGCTAAAAGTAGGCCTTTCGTATTTTAGTGCCTCAAACGTTTAGATAAGTTGACATACCGAGTTACGATCTTCGATACGATTCCAATACTTTTCCTATACATTGTCATGTAATGTAGGGAAAAAAACTTACATAATATTAAAATAGCTGTTTGTATTATCTAGAATATATTCAATTTCCATATGCAATATCATGCACAGTCTCGTGGAGTTATTTTTTCCATTGAAGAGACAATATATCTTTCGTAATAGATTTATACATATATTTTCACTCCTAAGACTTATGTCTTAATCATCTTATTCATGATATATTAATTGCCAATAGCATTTTAATGATAATTTTGCAAAATAAGAATAATACATTTTGTTTGGACTAATACGTTGTCCAAAGTGCCCAGTTAATTTAACATGGTGTTACATGGTGTTAATTTAACCCTATAAATCAATGTTGCGTTGTACACTGTTATTTTGCTGTGAAAAAAGTAAAGTTATTTCATTATGTAGTAAAAGTCGTATACTACTCACATCAGATTTTGTTATTGTCATATTTGTGTCAAAAAATAAATCCCGAAGGAACACACAAAAGCATCAAACTTTATCCCATGACAAATATAAAAAAATCTGATGTGAGCAGCACATGACTTTCCTTATATAATACAATGAATTTACTACTTTTACAGTAAAAAAATAGATTATTTTTATAGTAGGTATTTATATTCTTTCCAAGATATTGAATTTTCGTCAATGAGTCGTCATTTTCACTGACTTAGCGTCATTTCTATCCATTTGGCGAGTTTTTAGTTAATTTAGCAACATTTAAAAAAGTCGCCAAGTTGGCGACATTCCACCAAATTCGTCGCCAGAATCTCGCCAAGTGTTATGGACGGAGAAATAAGTTATTCTTACAGCAAATAAATGACTATTGGCGTTCAAATACAAAGGTATTATTCAAAGTACCTTTTTTCATGAATGAAACGAGCTAGATCCACGAGAATGATGTCACCCAATTTATCGCATGGCATTACATATAAAAAGTGAATATGTTTATCAATAGAAAATGTTTTTCTTTTATTTTATATGATTTTTGGATAATTTTTTTTAAAATGTGCAATATCTCGAGAACGGTTCATGTTAGAGTTCTAAAATTTACGTCATCGTTTTCTAATGAAAAATTACATAAGAAATGTCTATTTACGTAACGTTATTAGAGGTTTTGATTTTTTGATAATGTTTTCAAAATTTCACTTGAAAATTTAGGAGGTTCTGAACATTCGTTTGCGTATAAAAACAATAGGCTTCCAGTGTTTATGGATTGTAATTTTTGTACCAAATTTCGTTCGATTCCGTCCATTCGTTCGTCAGTTATCGTCTCCACAGACTCACTGACACACACACACTCGCACATACTTTCACACACACACACACACACACGGATATCACTTCAAAAATGTTTGACTCGTCATCAGGAATGCTTGAAACGTGCTCTCCCGTCGAAAAATCGAATTCGAATTTTCGACCCCGTCACAATACATTTCTTATACAATATGTATATAAGGAAAGTAAAAAAGAAAAAGAAAAAGAAAAAAATCCCATGACAAATTTGAAATACATTATTATATACTGAAAATTAATAAATAAAAACTTACTTCACTTTTCGTGAAAGTCGAGAATACAATTCGTTATGAGCTTGCAAACTTTGTATTTGTGTATATTGTTGTGACTTCATCATTTTTGATTATTTTACCTTCAGGGACTTGTTAACATTTTTGAGCAAACGTTAAATTATTTCAGATGCGATTGCGAAACAAAATTTCTTATTATCTAGAAAAGCCTACAATTTCAATCAATTTTTATACATTGCAGGGGTAAGATAAGTTTACATATTTGATTTAGTTATTTCGGCACATGTTAATATCCAGAAATAACATATAAAATTTCACTTACTCCAATAATTTTTGTTCAAACGGCAAAGCTTTTATAAATTTTAAGATTTATGTCTTTTAATCACTGACATATTTCTTTTGTCTGTGTGCATTGTTTCAAATATAAAGCAACTTAATATATGCATTTTTGTCTTTTCAGAAAGTATAATAGAATACAATATAATTATTCATAACTCCAAATTCGCATTCTCAATAATTTTTAAAAAACTTTTATTCTTCTTTCAAAGGACACTTAATTCCCAGGATTCTTGCAGGTTTTTTAATTTTCGATTTTGTGTAAGATTATATTTTGCTTAAGCTGCTAACAGCGCCCAATTTCAATTTAAGGGGCGTTAATTTAATGCTAAAAGCATAGTTGTTTTGTACGCTGGTATTTCGCTGTAATTTTGCAAGATTACGCTTTTTCGACTTTTTTCTCTCTGAATTGAATTAGAACATTTACTAAATTAGTAACAAGTAAATTTAAAACAATTTAAAACTTCGATTTTGGGGAAAAATATATTTTATTCTTAAACTAGTTATGAGCGGTATCATGTATATATATATATATATATATATATAATAATAATAATAATAATAGTAGTTTGAAAATCCAATGAGCGAAAAGTAAGAAGCTCAAACACGATAAACCTAACTTTCTAAAACACCCACAGAATAAAAAAATCTGATGTGGGCAACACATGACTTTCCTTATATAATGTAATGAATTTATTACTTTTACAGTAAAAAAAATAGGTTTTTCGTATAGTAGATACGAATATTCTTTCAAGATATTGAATTTTCGACAATTGGTCGTTATTTTCATTGATTTAGAGTCATTTTTATCCATTTGGCGAGATTTTCGTTAATTTGGCAACATTTAAAAAAGTCGCCAAGTTGGCGTCATTCCGCCACATTTGTCGCCAAAATCTCGCCAAGCGTTATGAACGAAGAAATAAGTTTTTCTTACAGCAGATAAATGACTATTGGCGTTCAAACACAAAAGTATTACTCAAAGTATCTTTTTTCATGAATGGAACGAGCTAGATCCACGAAAATGATGTCACTCAATTTATCGCATGGTATTACATATGAAAAGTGAACATGTTTCTCAATAGGAATTTTTTTTTTATGTGACTTTTTCATAATTTTTTTGAAAAATGTACAATATCTCGAGAACGGTTCATGTTAGCGTTCTAAAATTTATGCCAATCGTTTTCTAATGAAAAATTACATTAGAAATGTCTATTTGCGTAACTTTATTAGCGGTTTTGATTTTTTGACGATTTTTTCAAAATTTCATTCGAAAATTTAGGGGGGTTCTGAACATTCGATTGCGTATAAAAACAATAAGCTTCCAGTGTTTACGAATTGTGATTTTTGTACCAAATTTGGTTCGAATCGGTCCATTCGTTCGTCAGTTATCGTCTCCACAGACTCACTGACACACACACATACTTTCACAGACACACACACACACACACACACACACACACATACACACACACAGAAATCACTTCAAAAAAGTTTGATTCGTGATCAGGGATGCTTGAAACGTGCTCTCCCGTCGAAAACTCGAATTCGAATTTTCGACCCCGTCACAATACTTTCCTTATACATTATGTATATAAGGAAAGTAAAAATTCATCTGATATTCAAATATCCAAGTATATTCACAAATAATATCTTAAGAAAATTAACTTTTTAGATCAATCTTTCTCATCATTTCAAAAGTTAGAAATTGAAAAAAAAAAAAAAAAAAAAAGATACATTTTTTGAAATAAAAATATATATATATATATATTATGCATCATACTTTTACAAGGATATCCTCCATATAAACCTCAACAGATATACAACTTTCTTATTAACCTTAAAAATATACGATATCCACCAAAGAAAGAAAATACATCTAAAATGTAAAAAAGGGACAAGACCGAAGTTTTCTGGTCAGATTACGTTCTAGTAAGCATGTCTCACAGGCAGATTGTATTGTAAGTGGAGAATTTGGCATTGAAAATAACTTAAGACATTATAATCAGAATCACAAAAATTCGCCCCCGTCCAATTTTTTCCAAATCAGATGTTTGTTGAAATATATGCAATACAATCTGAATTTTACAAGATTAAAATTCGAATCTCGATGATAATGTTTCATAGAAAATCCTTGAACACGAAATCTTTTACTAAACAACAATTTACTTTTCTTTTACAAAAAATCTGATGTGGGCAGCACATGGCTTTCCTTATATAATGCAATGAATTTACTACTTTTACAGTAAAAAAAATCTGACGTGGGCAGCACATGACTTTCCCTGCAGCCTTATTTATATCCACGTTCTCTTTATTTTAATTAAATTTAATTCACTTTTAATTCAATTTTCGTTCTCATTTGGTAACTGGAGTCATTTTCAAAGGTGGCGTAAAGAAAATATGAAAAAAATTATATATCTCGAGAACGGCTAGTCCTAGTGTAATTGGGTTGGTCTTATTACTTTCCTCGTTCAAAATTATGTAAAAAACAAGCATTTAATGGATATATTCGAGCATACGTAGTTTTTTATTTTAGATTTGGCGATTTTTGAGGGCCATTTTCCAAAAGAAGGCAGGTTATTTTTCCCGAATCGTACCAAAATCTAATCAGCACCAGAGTGTCCCACAAGTAACTTATCAACCGAATTTTGTGAAATTCGGTCCATTAGATTTTCAGCTAGAGTGGATACAAGCTTTTGCGGGCCATTTCGCAAAAAAAGGCGAGTTCTTTTATCCCGAATCGTACCCAAAACTAATCAGTACTAGTGACCCACAAGTGACTTACCTACCAAATTTTATGAAATTCGGTCAATTAGTTTTCTAGTTAGAGCGGATACAATATCTGCACAGACAGACAGACACACAGACAGACAGACAGACACACACACAGACGTCATGCTAAAAATAGTTTTTTCGTATTCTAGAGGTCTCGAAACGTGTAGATCCGTTGAAAACTCGATTTGCGATTTTCGAGATGATTCCAATACTTTCCCTATACATTACCATATATTGCACGGAAAGTAAAAATCTGATGTGAGCAGCACATGACTTTCCCTGCAGACTTATATTAACGTTCTCCTTATTTTAATTAAATTTATTTCACTTTTAATTCAATTTTCGTTCTCATTCGATAACCGGATTTATTTTCAAATGTGGCGTAGGGAAAGTACGAAAAACTAAAATATCTCGAGAACGGCTAGTCCTAGTGTAATTGGGTTGGTCTTATTCTTTTCGTCGTTAAAAATTACGTATTAAATCAGCATTTAATTGATATATTTGAGTATACCCAGTTTTTATTTTAGATTTTGGCAATTTTTGCGGGTCATTTTGCAAAAAAAGGCAGGTTAGTTTTTTCTGAATCGTACCAAAATCTAATCAGCACCAGGGTGACCTATACATGACTCATCTACCGAATTTTGTGAAATTCGGTCCATTAGTTTTTCAGCTACAGTGGATACAAGCTTTTGCGGGCCATTTCACAAAAAAGGCGGGTTCTTTTATTTCGAATCGTACCCAAAACTAATCAGCACCAGCCCCGCCCACAAGTGACTTACAAAATTTTGTGAAATTCGGTCCATTAGTTTTTTAGTTAGAGTGGATACAATATCTGCACAGACAGACAGACAGACACACAGACAGACAGACAGACACACAGACACACAGACACACAGACACACACACAGACGTCACGCTAAAAATGGTTTTTTCGTATTCTACAGGTCTCGAAACGTGTAGATCCGTCGAAAACTCGAGTTGCGATTTTCGGCATGATTCCAATACTTTCCCTATACATTACCATGTATTGCAGGGAAAGTAAAAAATCTGATGTGGGCAGCACATGACTTTCTCTGCAGACTTGTATCCACGTTCTCTTTATTTTAATTAAATTCATTTCACTTTTAATTCAATTTCCGTTCTCATTCGGTAACCGGACTTGTTTTCAAAGGTGGTGTAGAGAAAATACGAAAAACTAAAATATCTCGAGAACGGCTAGTCCTAGTGTAATGGGGTTGGTCGTATTATTTTCGTCGTTAAAAATTACGTATTAAACAAGCATTTAATGGATATATTTGAGTATACCTAGTTCTTTAGTTTAGATTTTGACGATTTTTGCGGGCCATTTTGCAAAAATAGGCAGGTTATTTTTTTCCGAATCGTACCAAAATCTAATCAGCACCAGGTTGGCCTACAAGCGACTTATCCACCAAATTTTGTGAAATTCGATCCATTAGTTTTTCAGTTAGAGTGGATACAAGCTTTTGCGGGCCATTTCACAAAAAAGGCGGGTTCTTTTATTCCGAATCGTACCCAAAACTAATCAGCATTAGCCCCGCCCACAAGTGACTTACCTACAAAATTTTGTGAAATTCGGACCATTAGTTTTTTAATTAGAGTGGATACAAAATCTGCACAGACAGACACACAGACAGACAGACAGACACACAGACAGACAGACAGACACACACACAGACGTCACGCTAAAAATGGTTTTTTCGTATTCTAGAGGTCTCGAAACGTGTAGATCCGTCGAAAACTCCAATTGTGATTTTCGGCATGATTCCAATACTTTCCCTATACATTACCATGTATTGCAGGGAAAGTAAAAATCTGATGTGGGCAGCACATGACTTTCCCTGCAGACTTATATCCACGTTCTCTTTATTTTAATTAAATTTATTTCACTTTTATTCAATTTTCGTTCTCATTCGGTAACCGGGCTTATTTTCAAAGGTGGCGTAGGGAAAGTACGAAAAACTAAAATATCTCGAGAACGGCTAGTCCTAGTGTAATGGGGTTGGACTTATTCTTTTCGTCGTTAAACATTACGTATTAAACGGGCATTTAATGGATATATCTGAGTATACCTAGTTCTTTAGTTTAGATTTTGAAGATTTTTGCGGGCCGTTTTGCAAAAAAAGGCAGGTTATTTTTTTCCGAATCGTACCAAAATCTAATCAGCACCAGAGTGACCTATACGTGACTCATGTACCGAGTTTTGTGAAATTCGGTCCATTAGTTTTTCAGCTAGAGTGGATACAAGCTTTTGCGGGCCATTTCGCAAAAAAAGGCGGGTTCTTTTATTCCGAATCGTACCCAAAACTAATCAGCACCAGCCCCGCCCACAAGTGACTTACCTACCAAATTTTGTGAAATTCGGTCCATTAGTTTTTTAGTTACAGTGTGTACAAAATCTGCACAGACAGACAGACACACAGACAGACAGACAGACAGACACACAGACAGACAGACAGACACACGCACAGACGTCACGCTAAAAATGGTTTTTTCGTATTCTAGAGGTCTCGAAACGTGTAGATCCGTCGAAAACTCGAGTTGTGATTTTCGGTATGATTCCAATACTTTCCCTATACATTACCATGTATTGCAGGGAAAGTAAAAATCTGATGTGGACAGCACATGACTTTCCCTGCAGACTTATATCCACGTTCTCTTTATTTTAATTAAATTTATTTCACTTTTATTCAATTTTCGTTCTCATTCGGTAACCGGGCTTATTTTGAAAGGTGGCGTAGGGAAAGTACGAAAAACTAAAATATCTCGAGAACGGCTAGTCCTAGTGTAATGGGGTTGGTCTTATTCTTTTCGTCGTTAAACATTACGTATTAAACGGGCATTTAATGGATATATCTGAGTATACCTAGTTCTATAGTTTAGATTTTGAAGATTTTTGCGGGCCGTTTTGCAAAAAAAGGCAGGTTATTTTTTTCCGAATCGTACCAAAATCTAATCAGCACCAGGGTGACCTATACGTGACTCATGTACCGAGTTTTGTGAAATTCGGTCCATTAGTTTTTCAGCTAGTCGTCGTTAAACATTACGTATTAAACGGGCATTTAATGGATATATCTGAGTATACCTAGTTCTTTAGTTTAGATTTTGAAGATTTTTGCGGGCCGTTTTGCAAAAAAAGGCAGGTTATTTTTTTCCGAATCGTACCAAAATCTAATCAGCACCAGGGTGACCTATACGTGACTCATGTACCGAGTTTTGTGAAATTCGGTCCATTAGTTTTTCAGCTAGAGTGGATACAAGCTTTTGCGGGCCATTTCGCAAAAAAGGCGGGTTCTTTTATTCCGAATCGTACCCAAAACTAATCAGCACCAGCCCCGCCCACAAGTGACTTACCTACCAAATTTTTTGAAATTCGGTCCATTAGTTTTTTAGTTACAGTGGATACAAAATCTGCACAGACAGACAGACACACAGACAGACAGACAGACAGACACACAGACAGACAGACAGACAGACAGACACACAGACAGACAGACAGACACACGCACAGACGTCACGCTAAAAATGGTTTTTTCGTATTCTAGGGGTCTCGAAACGTGTAGATCCGTCGAAAACTCGAGTTGTGATTTTCGGCATGATTCCAATACTTTCCCTATACATTACCATGTATTGCAGGGAAAGTAAAAATCTGATGTGGGCAGCACATGACTTTCCCTGCAGACTTATATCCACGTTCTATTTATTTGAATTAAATGTAATTCACTTTTAATTCAATTTTCGTTCTCATTCGGTAACCGGGCTTATTTTCAAAGGTGGCGTAGGGAAAGTACGAAAAACTAAAATATCTCGAGAACGGCTATTCCTAGTGTAATGGGGTTGGTCTTATTCTTTTCGTCGTTAAACATTACGTATTAAACGGGCATTTTATGGATATATCTGAGTATACCTAGTTCTTTAGTTTAGATTTTGAAGATTTTTGCGGGCCGTTTTGCAAAAAAAGGCAGGTTATTTTTTTCCGAATCGTACCAAAATCTAATCAGCACCAGAGTGACCTATACGTGACTTATCTACCGAATTTTGTGAAATTCAGTCCATTAGTTTTTCAGCTAGAGTGGATACAAGCTTTTGCGGGCCATTTCGCAAAAAAATGCGGGTTCTTTTATTCCGAATCGTACCCAAAACTAATCAGCACCAGCCCCGCCCACAAGTGACTTACCTACCAAATTTTGTGAAATTCGGTCCATTAGTTTTTTAGTTACAGTGGATACAAAATCTGCACAGACAGACAGACACACAGACAGACAGACAGACAGACACACAGACAGACAGACAGACAGACAGACACACAGACAGACAGACAGACACACGCACAGACGTCACGCTAAAAATGGTTTTTTCGTATTCTAGAGGTCTCGAAACGTGTAGATCCGTCGAAAACTCGAGTTGTGATTTTCGGTATGATTCCAATACTTTCCCTATACATTACCATGTATTGCAGGGAAAGTAAAAATCTGATGTGGACAGCACATGACTTTCCCTGCAGACTTATATCCACGTTCTCTTTATTTTAATTAAATTTATTTCACTTTTATTCAATTTTCGTTCTCATTCGGTAACCGGGCTTATTTTCAAAGGTGGCGCAGGGAAAGTACGAAAAACTAAAAATCTCGAGAACGGGTAGTCCTAGTGTAATGGGGTTGGTCTTATTCTTTTCGTCGTTAAACATTACGTATTAAACGGGCATTTAATGGATATATCTGAGTATACCTAGTTCTTTAGTTTAGATTTTGAAGATTTTTGCGGGCCGTTTTGCAAAAAAGGCAGGTTATTTTTTTCCGAATCGTACCAAAATCTAATCAGCACCAGAGTGACCTATACGTGACTCATCTACCGAATTTTGTGAAATTCGGTCTATTAGTTTTTTAGCTAGAGTGGATACAAGCTTTTGCGGGCCATTTCGCAAAAAAAAAAGGCGGGTTCTTTTATTCCGAATCGTACCCAAAACTAATCAGCACTAGCCCCGCCCACAAGTGACTTACCTACCAAATTTTGTGAAATTCGGTCCATTAGTTTTTTAGTTACAGTGGATACAAAATCTGCACAGACAGACAGACACACAGACAGACAGACAGACAGACAGACACACGCACAGACGTCACGCTAAAAATGGTTTTTTCGTATTCTAGAGGTCTCGAAACGTGTAGATCCGTCGAAAACTCGAGTTGTGATTTTCGGTATGATTCCAATACTTTCCCTATACATTACCATGTATTGCAGGGAAAGTAAAAATCTGATGTGGGCAGCACATGACTTTCCCTGCAAACTTATATCCACGTTCTATTTATTTCAATTAAATGTAATTCACTTTTAATTCAAATTTCGTTCTCATTCGGTAACCGGGCTTATTTTCAAAGGTGGCGTATGGAAAGTAGGAAAAACTAAAATATCTCGAGAACGGCTAGTCCTAGTGTAATTGGGTTGGTCTTATTCTTTTCGTCGTTAAAAATTACGTATTAAATCAGCATTTAATTGATATATTTGAGTATACCCAGTTTTTATTTTAGATTTTGGCAATTTTTGCGGGTCATTTTGCAAAAAAAGGCAGGTTAGTTTTTTCTGAATCGTACCAAAATCTAATCAGCACCAGGGTGACCTATACATGACTCATCTACCGAATTTTGTGAAATTCGGTCCATTAGTTTTTCAGCTACAGTGGATACAAGCTTTTGCGGGCCATTTCACAAAAAAGGCGGGTTCTTTTATTTCGAATCGTACCCAAAACTAATCAGCACCAGCCCCGCCCACAAGTGACTTACAAAATTTTGTGAAATTCGGTCCATTAGTTTTTTAGTTAGAGTGGATACAATATCTGCACAGACAGACAGACAGACACACAGACAGACAGACAGACACACAGACACACAGACACACAGACACACACACAGACGTCACGCTAAAAATGGTTTTTTCGTATTCTACAGGTCTCGAAACGTGTAGATCCGTCGAAAACTCGAGTTGCGATTTTCGGCATGATTCCAATACTTTCCCTATACATTACCATGTATTGCAGGGAAAGTAAAAAATCTGATGTGGGCAGCACATGACTTTCTCTGCAGACTTGTATCCACGTTCTCTTTATTTTAATTAAATTCATTTCACTTTTAATTCAATTTCCGTTCTCATTCGGTAACCGGACTTGTTTTCAAAGGTGGTGTAGAGAAAATAAGAAAAACTAAAATATCTCGAGAACGGCTAGTCCTAGTGTAATGGGGTTGGTCGTATTATTTTCGTCGTTAAAAATTACGTATTAAACAAGCATTTAATGGATATATTTGAGTATACCTAGTTCTTAGTTTAGATTTTGACGATTTTTGCGGGCCATTTTGCAAAAATAGGCAGGTTATTTTTTTCCGAATCGTACCAAAATCTAATCAGCACCAGGTTGGCCTACAAGCGACTTATCCACCAAATTTTGTGAAATTCGATCCATTAGTTTTTCAGTTAGAGTGGATACAAGCTTTTGCGGGCCATTTCACAAAAAAGGCGGGTTCTTTTATTCCGAATCGTACCCAAAACTAATCAGCATTAGCCCCGCCCACAAGTGACTTACCTACAAAATTTTGTGAAATTCGGACCATTAGTTTTTTAATTAGAGTGGATACAAAATCTGCACAGACAGACACACAGACAGACAGACAGACACACAGACAGACAGACAGACACACACACAGACGTCACGCTAAAAATGGTTTTTTCGTATTCTAGAGGTCTCGAAACGTGTAGATCCGTCGAAAACTCCAATTGTGATTTTCGGCATGATTCCAATACTTTCCCTATACATTACCATGTATTGCAGGGAAAGTAAAAATCTGATGTGGACAGCACATGACTTTCCCTGCAGACTTATATCCACGTTCTCTTTATTTTAATTAAATTTATTTCACTTTTATTCAATTTTCGTTCTCATTCGGTAACCGGGCTTAGTTTCAAAGGTGGCGTAGGGAAAGTACGAAAAACTAAAAATCTCGAGAACGGCTAGTCCTAGTGTAATGGGGTTGGTCTTATTCTTTTCGTCGTTAAACATTACGTATTAAACGGGCATTTAATGGATATATCTGAGTATACCTAGTTCTTTAGTTTAGATTTTGAAGATTTTTGCGGGCCGTTTTGCAAAAAAGGCAGGTTATTTTTTTCCGAATCGTACCAAAATCTAATCAGCACCAGAGTGACCTATACGTGACTCATCTACCGAATTTTGTGAAATTCGGTCTATTAGTTTTTTAGCTAGAGTGGATACAAGCTTTTGCGGGCCATTTCGCAAAAAAAAAAAGCGGGTTCTTTTATTCCGAATCGTACCCAAAACTAATCAGCACTAGCCCCGCCCACAAGTGACTTACCTACCAAATTTTGTGAAATTCGGTCCATTAGTTTTTTAGTTACAGTGGATACAAAATCTGCACAGACAGACAGACACACAGACAGACAGACAGACAGACAGACACACGCACAGACGTCACGCTAAAAATGGTTTTTTCGTATTCTAGAGGTCTCGAAACGTGTAGATCCGTCGAAAACTCGAGTTGTGATTTTCGGTATGATTCCAATACTTTCCCTATACATTACCATGTATTGCAGGGAAAGTAAAAATCTAATGTGGGCAGCACATGACTTTCCCTGCAAACTTATATCCACGTTCTATTTATTTCAATTAAATGTAATTCACTTTTAATTCAAATTTCGTTCTCATTCAGTAACCGGGCTTATTTTCAAAGGTGGCGTAGGGAAAGTAGGAAAAACTAAAATATCTCGAGAACGGCTAGCCCTACTGTAATGGGGTTGGTCTTATTCTTTTCGTCGTTAAACATTACGTATTAAACGGGCATTTAATGGATATATCTAAGTATACCAAGTTCTTTAGTTTAGATTTTGAAGATTTTTGCGGGCCGTTTTGCAAAAAAAGGCAGGTTATTTTTTTCCGAATCGTACCAAAATCTAATCAGCACCAGAGTGACCTATACTTGACTCATCTACCGAATTTTGTGAAATTCGGTTCATTACTTTTTCAGCTAGAGTGGATACAAGCTTTTGCGGGCCATTTCGCAAAAAAAGGCGGGTTCTTTTATTCCGAATCGTACCCAAAAGTAATCAGCACTAGCCCCGCCCACAAGTGACTTACCTACCAAATTTTGTGAAATTTGGTCGATTAGTTTTTTAGTTACAGTGGATACAAAATCTGCACAGACAGACAGACAGACACACAGACACACAGACAGACAGACAGACACACAGACAGACAGACAGACAGACAGACAGACAGATACACAGACACACGCACAGACGTCACGCTAAAAATGGTTTTTTCGTATTCTAGGGGTCTCGAAACGTGTAGATCCGTCGAAAACTCGAGTTGTGATTTTCGGCATGATTCCAATACTTTCCCTATACATTACCATGTATTGCAGGGAAAGTAAAAATCTGATGTGGGCAGCACATGACTTTCCCTGCAGACTTATATCCATGTTCTCTTTATTTTAATTAAATTCATTTCACTTTTAATTCAATTTCCGTTCTCATTCGGTAACCGGACTTGTTTTCAAAGGTGGTGTAGAGAAAATACGAAAAACTAAAATATCTCGAGAACGGCTAGTCCTACTGTAATGGGGTTGGTCTTATTCTTTTCTTCGCTAAAAATTACGTATTAAACGAGCATTTAATGGATATATTTGAGTATACCTAGTTCTTTTGTTTAGATTTTGACGATTTTTGCGGGCCATTTTGCAAAAAAAGGCAGGTTATTTTTTTCCGAATCGTACCAAAATCTAATCAGCACCAGGTTGGCCTACAAGCGACTTATCCACCAAATTTTGTGAAATTCGGTCCATTAGTTTTTCAGTTAGAGTGGATACAAGCATTTGCGGGCCATTTCACAAAAAAGGCGGGTTCTTTTATTCGGAATCGTACCCAAAACTAATCAGCATTAGCCCCGCCCACAAGTGACTTACCTACAAAATTTTGTGAAATTCGGACCATTAGTTTTTTAATTAGAGTGGATACAAAATCTGCACAGACAGACAGACAGACAGACAGACACACAGACACACAGACAGACAGACAGACACACACACAGACGTCACGCTAAAAATGGTTTTTTCGTATTCTAGAGGTCTCGAAACGTGTAGATCCGTCGAAAACTCCAGTTGTGATTTTCGGTATGATTCCAATACTTTCCCTATACATTACCATGTATTGCAGGGAAAGTAAAAATCTGATGTGGGCAGCACATGACTTTCCCTGCAGACTTATATTAACGTTCTATTTATTTAATTTAAATTTAATTCATTTTTAATTCAATTTTCGTTCTCATTTGAAAACTGGACTTATTTTCAAAAATGGTGTAGGAAAAATACGAAAAACTAAAATATCTCGAGAACGGCTAGGCCTAGTGTAATGGGGTTGGTCTTATTCTTTCCTTCGCTAAAAATTACGTATTAAACAAGCATTTAATGGCTATATTTGAGCATACGTAGTTCTTAAGTTTAGATTTTGATGACTTTTGCGGGCCATTTTGCAAAAAAACGCAGGTTATTTTTTTCCGAATCGTACCAAAATCTAATCAGCACCAGGGTGACCCACAACTGACTCATCTGCCGAATTTTGTGAAATTCGGTCCATTAGTTTTTCAGCTAGAGTGGATACAAGCTTTTGCGGGCCATTTCGCAAAAAAAGGCGGGTTCTTTTATTCCGAATCGTACCCAAAACTAATCAGCACCAGCCCCGCCCACAAGTGACTTACCTACAAAATTTTGTGAAATTCGGTCCATTAGTTTTTTTGTGAGAGTGGATACAAAATCTGCACAGACAGACAGACGGACAGACACACAGACAGACAGACACACAGACAGACACACAGACACACACACAGACGTCAAGCTAAAAATGGTTTTTTCGTATTCTAGAGGTCTCGAAACGTGTAGATCCGTCGAAAACTCGAGTTTTGATTTTCGGCATGATTCCAATACTTTCCCTATACATTACCATGTATTGCAGGGAAAGTAAAAATCTGATGTGGACAGCACATGACTTTCCCTGCAGACTTATATCCACGTTCTCTTTATTTTAATTAAATTTATTTCACTTTTATTCAATTTTCGTTCTCATTCGGTAACCGGGCTTATTTTCAAAGGTGGCGTAGGGAAAGTACGAAAAACTAAAATATCTCGAGAACGGCTAGTCCTAGTGTAATGGGGTTGGTCTTATTCTTTTCGTCGTTAAACATTACGTATTAAACGGGCATTTAATGGATATATCTGAGTATACCTAGTTCTTTAGATTTGAAGATTTTTGCGGGCCGTTTTGCAAAAAAAGGCAGGTTATTTTTTTCCGAATCGTACCAAAATCTAATCAGCACCAGAGTGATCTATACGTGACTCATCTACCGAATTTTGTGAAATTCGGTCTATTAGTTTTTCAGCTAGAGTGGATACAAGCTTTTGCGGGCCATTTCGCAAAAAAAGGCGGGTTCTTTTATTCCGAATCGTACCCAAAACTAATCAGCACTAGCCCCGCCCACAAGTGACTTACCTACCAAATTTTGTGAAATTCGGTCCATTAGTTTTTTAGTTACAGTGGATACAAAATCTGCACAGACAGACAGACACACAGACAGACAGACAGACAGACAGACAGACACACACACAGACAGACAGACAGACACACGCACAGACGTCACGCTAAAAATGGTTTTTTCGTATTCTAGAGGTCTCGAAACGTGTAGATCCGTCGAAAACTCGAGTTGTGATTTTCGGTATGATTCCAATACTTTCCCTATACATTACCATGTATTGCAGGGAAAGTAAAAATAGGTTATTCTTAGTAGATATTATATCCTTTCCGAAATATTGAATTTTTGTCAATTAGTCGTTATTTTTATTCATTTGGTGAGATTCTCTTTAATTTGGCAACATTTAAAAAAGTCGTCAAGTTGGCGAGATTCCGTCAAATTCGTCGCAAAAATCTCGCCAAGTGTTATAGATGGAGACATAAGTTATTCTTATAGCGTATAAATGACTATTGGAGTTCAAATACAAACGTATTACTTAAACTATTTTTCTCGTGAATGGAACGAGCTAGATCTATGAGAATGATGTTACCAAATTTATCGTATCATATTACATATGAAAAGTGCACATGTTTTTCAAGAGTTAATATTTTTTTTTAATTTATTGGGTTTTTTGATAAATTTATCTGAAAAATGTGCAATATCTCGAGAACGGTTCATGCTAGCGTTCTAAAATTTATGTCAATGGTTTTCTAAGGAAGCATTACATTAGAAATGTCTATTTACATAACTTTATGCAGGGTTTTAATTTTTTGATGATTTTTTCAAAATTTCACCTGAAAATTTAAGGGGTTCTGAACATTCGATTGTGTTTAAAAACAATAGGCTTACAGTATTCGCGAATTGTAATTTCTGTACCAAATTTCATTCGAATCGCTCCATTCGTTCGTGAGATATCGTCTCCACAGGCTCACTGACACACACACACACAGAGAGACATCACCTCAAAAATGTTCAATTTGTGATCAAGGATGCTTGAAACGTGCTGTTCTGTCGAAAACTCGAATTCGATTTTTCGACCCCGTCACAATACTTTCCTTATACATTACACTATGTATATAAGAAAAGTAAAAATCTGGTGTGGCCACAGCACATGACTTTTCCTTCTCATAATGCAATTTTCTTAATGAATTTAGTTATTATTGCAGTGTACAAGATCTAGGGCTGAAACTTTCAGCATCTAATTTTGGATATGACTTTTTTCCGAATCTCAACATGTAAAACTATTTCGAAGTACACAATTACCTTATATATCACGCAAATCTAACTTGACAATTATCCATACTCATAGTATTTACATTATGCAATATATCCCCTATATTAAAATATTTTAATAATTGATTTATCAATTTAGCGCCATTTTCGTGAACGTAGCGTTATTTTTGCAATTTTGGTGATATTTTCATTAACTTGACACCATTGAATAAAAGTTCGTAATATGACTTTAAAACTTCGTAATATGTATAATATTCCTAACATGTGTATTTTTCTCCGATTACTGATGATGATCCATGCATTTCTCTAATGAAAATGCATATTAAATGATATATTAAAGACCATTCAATAAATTCCAAGTACATCTTATATAGGGCGATCAAATAGAAAGATAAAACACAATTTATAAATTGACTTGCTACTAACTCGAAAACATATTATCATTTTAATTTAACCTTGGCATACAAGTTTAATGAGAATTTGGAACTTTTATGATACATAAGAGTTATCGTTGAATTTATTTCTGCATATGTGCTAAATGGCATTAATTCGATATAAATGCATCTGCGTTTTAAAATTTCTTTCTGAATTCCGATTTAATTTGATTTTTTTTCAGAAATTTAATATGTATGATTGCATTTTACGTATTAATAATAATCATAGCATATTAATATTAAACTATATTTTAATATGATGTATAAGATAAATATGCATGCTATATTGGCATTTAAAAGTACAACGTATTTCAAAAAGATTGCAAAGCTAAACTTCTTTTAAACGATTAGCAGCAAGCAGATGGTTCTAATTTATGAAATGCTTCAAATAATATTGAGTTTTAGACTACGACAATTTGGGTCATGTAACACGTTTCAGTGGTCATAAATACAAAAATATTATTTTTATACTATCCCCTACAAGGAACTTCCATTTGTAAAATTGTTTATCATTTATTTAAAGATTAAAATGCTGATGTGTGCAGCACATGACTATCCCTGCTGACACTAATTAATTCTCTTTTTCTTTCTTCCACAATTCCTTAAAGTGAGTTTGGCTGCACAAAATAGCATGGATAATTATTAGAAATTATACTGAATTCACAGTTTTAATTCAATTTATTTTTAGACTGGACATATTTTCAAAGCGACTTAGTGAAAATGAAAAAACACTAAAATATCTCGAGAACCGTTAGCCCCTTTCTTCCCTAATAAATGTTAGGGACACGACACCAACCAACCAACCGTTAGCCCTAGAGTAATGAAGTTGGTATTATTATTTTTGCCGTTATAAATTATGTATATTATTTGCTTCGGATATACCTTAGTGCTTGAGAAGCGTGGTGACGTCACAGCGAGTGTTGGACGTGGTCATTCCCATCAATGCATGCCTGCACACGCCTCTCCATGTTGCAGAAGGTAGTCACCAACACATCAGGAGTCACGACGCCAATTCAACTCCGGATGCTGTCATGCAGTTGCATGATAGTCCGTGGTTGTTGCGCTAGGCCTTTTCTTTCAGTATGTGTCGTACGGCATGCACGACATTTCGTAATTCAAATTACGGAGGCCAACCTAGCTAATGAGCTATTTAAATGCTGCAGAAGGAGCCAATGGCAATACAAACATAAATAAGCAGCGCATCCCCTTCGTCACTTCAACGAATCAACAACGACACTACAATCTGAAAAGAAAAAGGTTTGAGAGAATGTTCTAGAACTTTCCACAGATGCAATTTCGACAGCGTCCTAGACGCACCTGAGTTTTTTAGTCGACGTAAAACTTTCGAACGGGTCAGCATCATGTTTTTGGTTGTGTGAAAAGTGTCTGTAGATTGTGAGCAATAGAATGGTAGCGTGTGCAAGTACGAGAAGTGCAACGATGTTCCTACATCATTGAGATGGCACGAATATGCACGTAACAAAGAGTAGAGGTAACCGATTTTCAATTGTCACTATTAGCACGGAAGGCACACCTTTAACGATTATTAAGATAATTAACTACCAGTTCGTATGAGTAGATCATATGAACGAGTTCGTAAATATTGAACTATAAGAATTATTCTTCATAGATTGTTTAAAGGAAACTGTTATTTAAGAAATTTAAGTCAATGTTTTTTATGTGTGTAAATATATATTAATGTAATATTGTTAGTATTATGTGTCTTTAAATAATTGATTTAATCATAATATAATTACTCCAGATTATAGTGGATATATATAAAAGCAAAATCATAAATAAATAAATAAATAAAAGTGTGAAGTCAAAATAAACACTCACAGATGATGTAAATAATAATTAGTAAATTAATAAATATATATTGCATAAATAGTGTATACAGACCTTTTACAAAAACACGCAATCTGGAAAACAAAATAAAAATTAATTACATAAGTGGATTAATAAACTTGAAGAAATAAGAGTAGTGTCCCATCCTTCACAGTCAGCGTAACAGCTCCATATATGGCCATTGTACGGCGAAAGCTAGTCACCGTCAAAATAAATAGCCAGGCTAAAAATAAACATCGGAGAAAATCTCCCATGCATAGTACGAGAATAATACAAAAAAAGTTCTATTGTAAGCATACAATCAAGGTATCAAAATTTAAAATTATAATTGCAGGCAATTATAGTTACTTAAAAATACCGGCCGGTATATAAAAAATAAAATACATTAGGAAAACACATTGATTTGTATGTAAATGATAAATGATTGAGTATTATTAATAAACTATAGCATTAATTAAGCATCACTGGAAATAGAAATAAATAACAGATAAAATTAAATATGAAAGAATTAGATTTAAATAAATAAATATGTAAAGTTATGCTGAAACGGGAACATAAAGTCAGTTATATCAGTAACATAACAAAAGCATGGTATATTCATAATACTACACATAAAATAATATATCACGCGTTGTTGCAACAAGGGATAAATAAATCCAATAAATTAAAAGTACATGAAATCAAAATAATAATTCAACAGTCAGATCTGTGTTAAGGTTATAAGATAATAATAATAAAAAATATATATATATATTAAATTAAATAGAATTAATAACAACATATGTAAAATAAATATATAATATGATACACATAAAATATAATTGTAATTAAATTCCTTAAAAGGATACACGTAAAACCTCTCACTTCAATGTGAGCGTAAGCCGTCAAGATCGGACAGTCTGAAAAGCCCGCGCTTGTGAAGAATATACCGCCAAAATAACAAACGATAACGATTATTTGGGCAGAACAGGAGATTGAAAGTTGCAATCTTATGTAACGTTCCGTGCTTCGGGGGGTCGGGGCGCAGAAAATCGCCATGCATGACCGATTGTTCGCAGTTGCCGTGGAAACGCGTAGGAGAAGAGAGGAAAGCTACGGGTCAAGCGAAATCTTTTCTTTTTTTCTTTTTCTCCCCTTCCGCCAGCGCAGTTGTTTCACACTAAGGGGCAGCCGAAGAGGAAATTTAAAGGCATACTTGTTATTGTGGAGATGCAGTATTTTGGAGTAGCGAAATGAGTATATAGATTTGATATTTTAAATGCCGAGACGTAAGATGATATAATTATGATGTGCAAAATACCCATGATTGATACACGCTTAAACAGTTATATAACATGTATGTGTATTACAAATAAGAAATATATACAGCTAAAAAATTGTGTAAAAAAAAATTATTTACGTATGTGAAGATAAGATATCAAGGTAATGATTTGCGTATATTTTAATGTAATGTTGTGAACGTGTATATAAATTGAAATGAAAAATAACATGTTCTGCAGTCGAACTCTATAATAGACTATAAGTAGAAACATTATAACAATACAGCTATTGAAGTACCAGGTCTGTGAAAATGATATCACAGAACAATGATTATTATCACAGAACAATGTATTTTATACAGAACATTATTCAGTATTATAATGACTATGTGGTTCAAATCAATAGTGTGCCTTCCCACAGATAATAGTGTGCCTTCCAGGTGACAATTATGTGTCTTCCGTGCTGGTAAGATACTTCCAATGTGACAATATTGTGTTTCTGTACGGTGATAAACATTTTAGTGACAGATATCTTTGCAGTGTATCAGACAAGGGTACCTCAATATGTTTCTAGTGCTTCAGTACAACAGTGCATCAAGTTCTTATAGATGTATCAGTGGGACACGATACTAGTGACTTCCTGTGACAATTTTTCTCAGTGCATATGCTTTGTACCGTATTCTAGATTTAATCTCATGCAGAGGGGGATAAATGTCGTACGGCATGCACGACATTTCGTAATTCAAATTACGGAGGCCAACCTAGCTAATGAGCTATTTAAATGCTGCAGAAGGAGCCAATGGCAATACAAACATAAATAAGCAGCGCATCCCCTTCGTCACTTCAACGAATCAACAACGACACTACAATCTGAAAAGAAAAAGGTTTGAGAGAATGTTCTAGAACTTTCCACAGATGCAATTTCGACAGCGTCCTAGACGCACCTGAGTTTTTTTAGTCGACGTAAAACTTTCGAACGGGTCAGCATCATGTTTTTGGTTGTGTGAAAAGTGTCTGTAGATTGTGAGCAATAGAATGGTAGCGTGTGCAAGTACGAGAAGTGCAACGATGTTCCTACATCATTGAGATGGCACGAATATGCACGTAACAAAGAGTAGAGGTAACCGATTTTCAATTGTCACTATTAGCACGGAAGGCACACCTTTAACGATTATTAAGATAATTAACTACCAGTTCGTATGAGTAGATCATATGAACGAGTTCGTAAATATTGAACTATAAGAATTATTCTTCATAGATTGTTTAAAGGAAACTGTTATTTAAGAAATTTAAGTCAATGTTTTTTATGTGTGTAAATATATATTAATGTAATATTGTTAGTATTATGTGTCTTTAAATAATTGATTTAATCATAATATAATTACTCCAGATTATAGTGGATATATATTAAGCAAAATATTAAAAATAATTGAGCAATTAAGCATGAGTATTTCTTTATGTTTTGTGTGTTTATATCCGAGCTTGAGGACCGGGAGCTTACATGCTCCACCCTTAGCGACGGCATCATAGGTAAGTCCTATACTGGTAATTTTTGATAAGGACAATATTACCTTATGACAGTATGTTCCACAGGAAGAAAATGCAAGAAATTGTATCCTTTCTTGAAGATCGTGCTATTTTCAAAGGACTTTGGGCACCCAGATTGTCAGATCTTACCTCATCAGATTTCTGTCTATGGGGTATGCTGAAAGGAAAGGTCTATCGCATCTAGTCACGGCCTATCATGTAACTGCAAGACAGCATTTGGCGGGAAATTGGTGATGTGACTGACTCTTGATGTGTTGGTGGCTACCTTCTGTAACATGGAGAGGCGTGTGCAGGCATGCAATGATGCTAATTACGACCACTTCCAACACTCGCTGTGATAAAGCAGAAAATTCCCATTTTTATTTAGTAGCCACTGGCCGGTAGGTTCATGAAGTTTAATGGCTAGTTGTTGACAGCTGCAAAATGTGCGATGTTATTTATTCAACTTGTTTAATGTTATGCAAAATTCTGTTTAAGTATGTTATATAATAATTTAGGAATTTGCTGTTTTTACTTATTTATTTATAGATTTATTATACAGTAAACATAAGTCACTATATCTCTGTTAGCAGGAAAACTCCTCTTAGCGGATCTACTTTTATACAATCTATTATTTGGATGTTGAGGCAAAGGAGGAGGATTTTAAAAATTGGAGGAAATTTAAGATATTGGCAAGATACAATTTTTTTTTATTATTTAAAAAATAACACAAAACAAATTCATAGAAATATTTAATTTTTAACGAGTAATATTGTTAACATGCATTTATATTGCTACCTTCTCATTATTAACATTTAATAAATTTTCAAAACTTATTTTAAGTGTTTTTTCCAAAACGAAATATTTTCCATAAGTTAGTCTCCCTATCCAGATCTTTTCCATTTCTTAAAGGATTTTCAAATTTAAATTTTTCAGATATCCCATTTTTGAATATTTTAAATATTTATATTCACTAACTTTTTTAAACCTTGTTTTAAATCTTACTAATGATTTTCATTATAGGTCTTTTCAGGTGTTTTATAATATTTGTTTTCTAATAGATCATACAAAAATTCATGTATCATGAAGCATTCAAATGTTTTTGGAGGCAATTTTAAATTCAATCAATTAATTCAGTCAATTTAATCAATTTCAAGTTTTCTCATCTTAATCTTTTTATGTTTTACTTTTCCAAGCTGATGAAGCATTTACTATTATTTATTCCTCCCTATTGTTTTTAAGAAGCCTGGCCACTAATTTTTCTTTAATTTAGAGGGTTTTACCAATGATTTTTGGTGATTTTTAATAAATTTATAATTTTGATTTTATTTTCAGATCATTCACTCTGTAAATTTTCAATCATCGCGATCGCGATATTTCGGTATTTTTTCCCGTTATATTATCGGACGTTATGAACTCTTTTATTTTAAAATTTCCCCAATATATTTATTTCATAAAAAGTAAATGCTTTATCCTCTTAAAGAAATTTGATTTTTTTAATATTTCGATGTTTTTGAATTTAATGTCGTTTTGTATCGCTAGAAACATGACGCTTTATTACAATACTCAAATTTTACGATGAAGGGGGGGAAGGGGTATGAACAGCTTTTGGCCGCGGGTAAATCGAAAATGGAACCGATTTAACTTTGAATTTATAATAATTGTTAACAGTTAGAACGTCTCAAAACACAATTATGCAAACATTTTAGGAATTCACACATTTTTAGTTTTATACATCGTCGATGAGAGATTAATAACGTAAAACAGGGTATAATCTATGAAAGGAAATCTAAAACTTCTGTGAGGAGAAAACTGTAGTGCATCGAAACTTTACAAATTGTGAAATTCTCGCGATCTAGCTTTAAAATTAATACGAAGTATGCCCTGGTTAGTATCCTTCAAAAGCGCTATTTTAGTCACTAATACACACATTCAAAATTTCCATATGGTCTTCTATGGACCGTGAATATGTAGACTAAAGTAGAACAATAATATATAACATTGCAATATCGGCAATTCAGCTTGGAAAAGAATTCCCCCTTCCCCAAGGTTGATATCCTTTATTCGCGCCGGATGCCCAGATTTAAGTTCGCTTGCGTCGGTGTGAACCGCAGCGAATTCCCAAAACTCTTTCATATAGATTAATTTTTTTAATGTTTTATTATAAAAAACATGCTATAATAAATATTTAACCAATAAATAAATTCACATGCCGAAAATAGCGAAGGCGAATTTCACGCAGAATTTTTTTTCAGCGAGTGATTTTAATTCTGTTCGTGCATCCGCTTTAGGGAACCCTCTTAAATTTGAGGTAGGTGTAAAAATTATGAAAGACCTATTAATACCAAAGAGCTAGATTACGCCTCGAAGCAGCGTAGTTACTCTTTCGTACAGCGTGTAAAAATAAGGGGTGTCTAGGTCAATGCATAGAGTGCGGTAAAGACGCTACGCTACGGCATGTCGTAAAACACATCGATGATTAAGGGGAGGGGCAAGATAGGAATGGGGATTGCACTCATTCTCGATTGCAAATGCAATAAATTATGATCGGCTTGTAGGGAAGAACAATTAAGGAAGAGCCGTAGCAGTACCGTAGCAATTGTTGACAGATTTTTGTTACTCCACAGGTGGGATTGTTTAGGGAGAAGGGCCATTCTAATCTATCACATAGTTTGGTTGGTAGTCAGAATTTTGCTAATCGCCAGTTTTCAAGTTTAATTGTCATGTGACGACTGGCGAGTGGGAATTTTAAGCTTTAATCTGTGACGTCCCTTACCGACTACTCAAATTGCTACTTTAAGCCCTCGGGTCAGTGAAGTGACCTGGGCTTTCGGCTCGTTGTGACGTCATCATACTTCTTATATACTAAGGTATATCTGTAGCAAATTTAATTACATTATAATCAATAGTTTAATTTTTACAAGCGAAAATCAGGGGCCAAGAGCGAGTGAAACACCCTGTATAATACTTATATTTTAACCTAAAATATTTATTTAGGTACCACTCAATTACTAAAAAATACATTTGCAAATAATACTCTGTACAATAACCATTACTTTAATCTCTTTTGAGAATAGATCTAGGAGGCGATGTGAGACCAGCAATAATTGCTGAATCATCAAAAAAGATCTTCCCTCGACCTTACGGCTGTAATATTTAGTTGGCAAGTACCTTTTTGTGTATTTACACTGCATAAACGATTGCTGGAGTTACTTGGGTATACGGCACTCATTGACTTGAATTGATTTCTATATCACTAGTTTTAACTTCATCACATCCAACTTCTTATTGTCCTCCATTTCGATAAATCTTTCATTTAACTTTTCATCGTCTTTGTAGCTCGATGAATCTTTTCAAACTGTTGTCTTCCTCTCGTTCGACAATCTTAATTTCATTTTTATCTTCTTCGGAGAAACACGCCTTTCTTGCATTTGATTGGACTTACTTTTTATGATAGCTTGGTGACGGTCTAGATTGGTCTCCTTTTCGAGGAGCTTGTTAAAGTTTTGCCCGAAAACATAGGTTACGCCAATGTAGACGATTTTCCCATCTGATGATGCCATCGCTAATGTGTGAATTTGTGGGTAGTAAACCTTTTTGAACTGAACTGTCAATCCTGGTGTCACTCGTCTGACTTCTTGGTTCAGCTTGTTTTCACTGGTGTATAATCTGAATTAAATATTGCATATTTGATCTCACACTATTGTTTGTAAATTGTTTGTAATTTCCAGAAATTCTCATACATACAGTAGTGGTCAAAATTGTAGAAACCTTTAGGAAAAAGTGTATTTTTGAGATTTGATGGCTCATAACACCACTTTTTTTAGCAATACCATAAAATTATATACCAATGGAAGGATAATTTAATCAATATTGTAATGCAATAATATTATGAATTTTTTTTTAATAGAACTGCATTTATAAAGAGAACTAAAATACATAGAAAAAATGAGATATACAAATATTCTCACCATGTCAGTTAATACTTAGTTGGGTAACCTTAAGCTTTAATTACGGTCTTACAGCGCTTTCCCATGGAGTGAACCAAGTTTTTTTAGTTCTGCAGCTGTTGTAATGTGAAACCAGAATTGAATTACTGCTTCTATTAATTGGGTTTTATTACTGGGTTGCTTCTGACTAACAAGTTTCTTTAGTCGGCTCCATAGATATTCGTTGATGTTAAAGTCTGCGCTATTCCCAGGTGTTCCAGCAGTTGAATATGACGATCTTGAAGCCACTCTTTGCACACACGAGCAACATAACATAGAACTGAATCCTGTTGAAATATAAATGCTTCATTATCTTGGAGAAGTTCACGTGCAGAAGGCTGCAGTTTGGGATCAAGTATTTCATTTATGTATCTTTGGGCATTTATATTCCCATTAATCAAGCAAATTCTGCCCACACTTCTTGATGTCACACAACCCCAGATCATAACACTAACTGGGTGTTTCACGGTAGGTGTAATTTAATCAGGATGCAAATCTTCTCCGATTCTTCTCCTTATGTATTTTACGCCATCACTACCAAACAGGGAGATTTTGGTCTCATCACTCCAAATTACGCTGTTCTATTGTTCCGTTGTCCAGTTAACATGGGTTTTTAACTCTTTTTCAATGTTTACAGACTTTGTTTGAGAGATAAAAATGGCTTTTTCCGTGGAATTCTAACATTTAGACTAAATTTATGCAGTCTGCGCCGAACAGTCCTTGCATTCAACTTCACATTGCACTGCGCCATTTCACCTTATACAGGGTGTCCCAAAAAGATTGAAACACACTTTAATTCTTTACCTCTTGGAGATAAGTGGGCAATGTAAATTGCAATAATGTTGAAAGTAAGATAGGAAAAAGACTACGTTAATGAAATAGTCCTACCATTAATTTTCAAAAGTTACACTTTTTAAATTTTTATACGACCCCCCTTAGACAAATTTGGTCAATCAGAAAATTTTTATTTTTAATGCAACAAGATCATAAAAAACAAGAAAGATCAATCATGCATAAAGCATCGATTATGAAACACTTTTCAACTGTAATTTTATGTACACATCTCTAAAATGCAATACATTCAGTGGTAATACTTTTAAAATTATCACAATACTGCAATAATTAATTTTATTTGAAAATTTAAAATTTCATCGAAAAAAACGAACTTGATTCAAATGACGATCGAAATATAATGTCATCGAAATATAAATCGCCTGGCTCTCTGTGTAAAAGCAGTAAATGTTTCATACATACATTTTTATTTCATTCATCACAGTACTACAATAATTTATTCTACTTAAAAATTCAAAACCAAGGAGGTAAAAGTAATTTAACTCTATGCATAAAACTTCATCGAAAAATCTGCCATTAAATCGTCTGCTTCTCTATGTAAAATCAATGAATATTTCATTCATATCATCTAAATTGTAGACTCCAGAACAAAATAATTTTGCTGTAAAGAAATTCAGCAATTCTTATACAACTCATCTTACAGCCTAATCTGTTTACATTCTCCATAAGTGAAAATTAGATTTTGTTGTAGAAATAATCAAAGTTTGATGATCATTTAAACTCAAATATATTATAATTGTGTTGTTGGAGAATACAGATGCACAGAAATTAAGCAAAAATAAGGCGGTTTTAGAACGGATACACCACTAAATATAAATTAAAAAGAACTTTAAAAATCACAATTTTGACACAAGATGGATGGCATTGATCATTTAAACTCAAATATATTGTAATTGCGCTGTTTCAGAATACAGATGCACAAAAATTAAGCAAAAATAAAGCGGTTTTAGGACTGATACAATACTAAATATACATTAAAATGAATTTCAAAAATCACGATTTTGGCACAAGATGGATACCATATTTTATGGGGGTCACGTGATCTCGTCATATAATAAGCACGTGATATCTGCGTATAAAGGGTGTAATTATTATTTTAATTTTTATTTAAAAAGCTGCTGAATATATTTTGCTGAATTTTTTTTAGATATTTTATGGGAGAATTTGAATATTTTCAAAACCTTTTGAAGCAATTTGTGAATTTTAAATTTGTTTAAAAAATGTTTGAAAAATTATGTGCCATAGTGTACAATGTATTTCATTTTTCAACCAGGGTTCAATCCAATACTGGGTGCTATTATTCATTTATATTCCCATAGGTCTCACAGACTGACTGAACGATATCCTAAAGTTTTATTTTGATAAACTCATTTTTACGGCAGTTATCGTGCTAACGGGCAGACAGACAGACAGACAGAATGAACGAACAAAGTCTTAAACACTTTTCAACTATGTTGTAAAGTGTTAATAATATACAGATACAGTGTTAATTTCCAATTCAATTATCTTTATAAAAACAGCAAAATATGTAAAATTTATTTTTAGATATATTTACCGATGTTAAAACTGCCAACAAACTATTCTGAGTTAAAATCCGGCATTCAGAAAACAACAGACTGTCTGAGTGGAAATTTCTATACACGCCACTTTATACATATTATAAACATGGAATGAATATTGAAACATTTGAAGAATTAATAACAAAAACAAAATTTATGCTTGTATTCGTACATTTTCCATACTAAATAAGCACAAAAATATTATGGGTTCGAGGAACCCACAACAAAATTCTTGGGCGTTCAAAAAGTGTCTTGAACCCATGAAGTGGGCCATGCTGGAGCGATACGCATTCGATTCGCCACCAGTAGAGCACATGACAACCCTAAATAAGACAACATCGACTTTAGGCATATTTCCAAGAGGGACTGTCTTTCAAAGACTGCCTAGCTTCATACGTTAGACATTTTTACTAAAGTTATCATAAATATTTCACAAAAAAGTATAATTAAATAAAAGAATATTAAAAATATTTTCCATTAAAGTAGGCATTAACATAAAAGCACACAAATCAATTAAATGCGATAAAAATAAAAATAAAAGTATTGTCAACTTATAATTTTTATTCTGCTGGTAATCTATCTATCTCTGAGTAACGCTGCTATAAATGTTGCCAAACGTATTTCAATCACGGTTAAACATTTCAATTTAGATACTAACAGCATTTTCATAACTCTCCACGTGAATACTAAATTTTCCCGAACACCCACTGACTTTCCACTGACTTATGCTTGAATTTACTGTTCATATTAAAAACCGGAGCGTTTTTCTCATCTAATTAAATTTTTGCTGGAACGAAGTTCTTTTTACTTTCCCTGCAATACATGGTAATGTAATGGGAAAGTATTGGAATCATGTCGAAAATCGCAACTCGAGTTTTCGACGGATCTACACGTTTCGAGACCTCTAGAATACGAAAAAACTATTTTTAGCGTGCCGTCTGGGTGTGTGTCTGTGCGTCTGTGTGTCTGTCTGTGTGTCTATGTGTCTGTCTGTCTGTGCAGATTTTGTATCCACTCTAAGTAAAAAACTAAAGGACCGAATTTCACTAAATTTGGTAGGTAAGTCACTTGTAGGCGAGTCTGGTGCTGATTAGTTTTGGGTACGATTTGGAATTAAAGAACCCGCCTTTTTTTGCGAAATGGCCCGCAAAAGCTTGTATCCACTCTAACTGAAAAACTACTAGACCGAATTTCACAAAATTCGGCAGATGAGTCACTTGTGGGTTACCCTGGTGTTGATTAGATGTTAGTACGATTCGGATAAAAATAACCTGCCTTTTTTTGCAAAATGGCCCGCAAAAATCGTCAAAATCTAAAAGAATTAGGTATACTCAAATATATCCATTAAATGCTCGTTTAATACGTAATGTTTAACGACGAAAAAAATAAGACCAACCCCATTACACCAGGACTAGCCGTTCTCGAGATATTTTAGTTTTTCGTACTTCCCTACGCCACCTTTGAAAATAAACCCGGTTACCGAATGAGAACGAAAATTGAATTAAAAGTGAAATAAATTTATTAAAATAAAGAGAACGTTAATATAATTCTGCAGGGAAAGTCATGTGCTGCCCACATCAGATTTTTACTTTCCCTGCAATACATGGCAGTGTATAGGGAAAGTATTGGAATCATACCGAAAATCGCAACTCGAGTTTTCGGCGGATCTACACGTTTCGAGACCTCTAGAATACGAAAAAACTATTTTTAGCGTGACGTCTGTGTGTGTGTCTGTGTGTCTGTGTGTCTGTGTGTCTGTCTGTCTGTCTGTGAGAGATTTTGTATCCACTTTAACTAAAAATGTAAATGACCGAATTTCACAAAATTTGGTAGGTACGTCAGTTGTGGGCGATTCTGGTGCTGATTAGCTTTGGGTACGATTCGGGATGAAAGAACCCGCCTTTTTTTGCGAAATGGCCCGCAAAAGCTTGTATCCACTCTAGCTAAAAATCTAATCGGTCGAATTTCACAAAATTTGGTAGATAAGTCGCTTATGGGTCATCCTGGTGCTGATTAGATTTTGGTGCGATTCGGAAAAAAATAACCTGATTTTTTTTTTGCAAAATGGCCCTCAAAACTCGAGAGAATCTAAAATAAAAAACTACATATGCTGAACTATATCCATTAAATCCCTGTTTTATACGTAATTTTTAACTAAGAAATGAATAAGACCAACCCCATTACACTACGACAAGCCGTTCTCGAGATATTTCGTTTTTTTGTTTTTTTGTTTTTTCTCTACCCCACCTTTGAAAATGAGTCCAGTTACCAAATGAAAGCAAAAATTCAATTAATAGTGAATTAAATTTAATTAAAATAAAGAGAATGTGTGTATAAGTCTGCAGGGAAAGTCATGTGCTGCCCACATCAGATTTTTTTATTTTCCCTGCAATACATGGTAATGTATAGAGAAAGTATTGGAATCATGCCGAAAATCGCAACTCCAGTTTTCGACGGATCTACACGTTTTGAGACCTCTAGAATGTGAAAACACTATTTTTAGATTGACGTCTGTGTGTGTATCTGTGTGATTGTCTGTGTGTCTGTCTGTGTGTCTGTCTGTCTGTCTGTTTGTGCAGATTTTGTATCCACTCTAACTCAAAAACTAATGGACCAAATTTCACAAAATGTGGTAGGTAAGGCACTTGGTGGCGAATCTGGTGCTGATTAGTTTTGGGTATGATTCGGGATAAAAGAACCCGCCTTTTTTGTGAAATGGCTCGCAAAAGCTTGTATCCACTCTAGCTGAAAACTAATGGACCGAATTTCACAAAATTCGGTAGATAAGTCACTTGTGGGTCACCCTGGTGCTGATTAGATTTTAGTAGGATTCGGAAAAAAATAACCTTTTTTTTTACAAAATGGCCCGCAAAAATCTCCAAAATCTAAATTAAAAAACTACGCATGCTCAAATATATCTATTAAATGCTTGTTTAATACGTAATTTTTAACGAATAAAATAATAAGATCAACCTCATTACACTAGGACTAACCGGTCACGAGAAATTTTAGTTTTTTCGTATTTTCTCTACGCCACCTTTAAAAATAAGTCCAGTTATCAAATGAGATCGAAAATTGAATTAAAGTGAATTAAATTTAATTAAAATAAAGAGAACGTGAATATAAGTCTGCAGCGAAAGTCATGTGCTGCCCGCATCAGATTTTTTCTTTTCCTCAAAGAAATATGTCAAATGTAAATTATTGTTCTGTTAAACCGTTTTGCATCAGAGTGATCGCATTGTCCAAAACAATAAATGCAAACATTTCCTCCTTTCAAATTATTTTCAATTTTTCATCTTAGTAATCTTATGTCCACAGTCATTTTTTCTTCCAAAAGCTTAGATAAAATTAAATTAAAAATAAAGCTGTATTATAAACCTTTTTGTCATTAATATTTCATTTATAATTCCATTGAATTGAAAATGTAAGAAAGATTGAATTAGCATTGTTTTATTAAAATACCATTAGTTACTTTACTTTTTTCTAAGTAATTTTAACAATTTTTAATAAGATAATAACAGTTTATCGCTACATTTATAAAAGTATGTTGTGGGCAGCACATGACTTTTCTTACATAATGCAATAAATTTACTCCTCTTACAGTAAAAAAATAATGTATAAGATCCAAGGTACTGTGTTTTTAACGTTGAACTGTGCATTTGGAGATTTTTCGGAGAACAATATGTAATACGATTTCAGAGTACCTGTAGCATGAAAGTGAACGCACCCCGGGGGATGATTTCGGAGCAAAAGCATGGTAGACAAGTATCATATCGCTGAGCTAAAGACGTCACCAACTTAAATACTGTAGCGCGATCGCTACAGTACTACCCCTCCTAGAAAGTTTCGTCGAAATCGAAAAAAATTGCCACTGGGTTATGGGAGAGTACTGTAGAGAACGTTCATAAGGCAGAATTAAATGCCTTGAGCTGGAGATGCCTCTATCTCAACGCTATGATACTGGCTTATGAGCGTTCGCTACAGCACTTGGTGTCAGTAGCGGGATTCGAACCCACGCTCTCATCAGATGGCGTGGGTTCGAAATACATACCCAATTATGCTACATACCCAATTAACTTATTCTTCACACATCTTTAAATTCACAATTATCAATATTGATAGAATTCTCAATAAACGATATAATGAATTCTTCAACGAGGCGTCATTTTCATGAATGTAGCATCCTTTTTGCAATTTTCACGAAATTTTCATCAAACTGGGACGAAATATCGCTAATTTGGCGATACTTTGCTAGATTATTCGCCAAATTTGCCAAATGCATCACCATCTGTTACAAACAAACTGGAAGAAGAGCATTTCCGATATGGTAGAATTATGCGACTTATATGACGGAAATCAGAATTTTCCAAACAGTATTTCTCATTTGGCGTTATTTTTATCAATTTTACGACATTTTGTCAATTCATCAACATTTTAAAAAGTCACCAAGTTGGCTACTTTTCACTAAATTTTTCGCCAAGTGTTACGAATGAAGAAATGGGTTATTCTTATAATCTATTCTTATGTTATTTCTAAGATATTGAACTTTCATCAATTAGTAGTCGTCATTTCATTGATTCAGTGTCAGTTTCATCAATGTGGCGAATTTTTATCAACTGGGCGATATTTTCATCAATTTGACAACATTTAAAAAGTCACCAAATTGGAGATATTTCGAAAAATTTGTCACCAAAATTTTATTCAAAAGTTACAAACGAAAAAATTGGTTATTTTTATAGTACTCGTAGATTCTTATATGTCTTCCAATATATTGAATTTTTGACAATTAGACGTCATTTTCATTGATTTAGCGTCATTTTTATAAATTTTGGGACATTTTTGTTAATTTCGCAATATTTAAAAAAGTCGCCAAGTTAACGACATGCTGCCAAATTCGTCCCCAATATCCCGTCGCCACCCAACTTTATGGACGGAGAAATAAGTTATTCTTATAGCAGATGAAAGACAATTGGCGTCCAATTACAAACGCATTACCTAAAGTATATTTTCCCGTGAATGGAACGAGCTAGATCCACTAACATGATATCACCAAACTAATCACATGATATGACATATGAAAAGTGAACATATTTCACAACAGTTATTTTTATTTTTTTATTTCTGTGATATTTTGATATTATTTGAAAAATGCTCAATATCTAGAGAACGGATCATATTCTTAAGTTTATGTCAATGGTTTTCTAATGACAAATTATATAAGAAATGACTGTGTGTGCACCTTTATGAAATAGTTTGATTATGTGATGATATTTTCAAAATTTCTCTCGTAAAATTAGTGAGGATTCGAACATTCGATTACGTTTCAAACTAATAAGCTTCCAGTATTCACGGATTATAAATATTTTACCAAATTTTGTTCGAATCCCTTCATTCTTTCGTGAGATATCGTCTACTTAAACTCACTGACACACAAACATACACACACACACGAACACATAATTTCACACACATACCCACACACATAATTTCACACACACACACACACACATAATTTCACACACACCCACACACATACACACACATAATTTCACACACGCACACACAGACATCAACTCAGAAGGGATACTTGACAGGGGTGCTTGAAACATGTTTTCCCGAAAACTCAAATTCGAATTTTTGACTCCGTCACAATACTTTACGCATTATATACTATGTACGAGATATAAGGAAAATAATGACTTATTTCTTTTGAAACGGACGTCACGGGCGTCGGGGTTATATTTCAATATATATATATATATATATATATATATATATATATATATATATATGTACATATAATATATATATAAATATATGTGTTAGAGTATTTATATATATGTTGTAGAGTCTAATGGCAACAAATAGTTGAACTTTGCATAATCTTCACTACCATGTTTTACACAATATTCAATGTAATAATATCTCAGGAAACGTAACGGAAAGCCTTATTTCAATGCCTCTTTGATCAAATAACGTTCGCATGTAATCCGTTGTTTAATAGTTTAGTTTAATCTTCCATATCTTATGAAACGCTTGATGATCAAATTGCGCTTTACTCCAATACTCAAATTACTATACCAATTAGTGATGTAGTTAATATCACATTTGAAATTCTTGCGTTTATCATATATTTTAAAACACAGGTTTTCATTATTATCATAATATAATGATATATCCAAAATTTCTACCTTTTCGTAATTATTTTGTTTATTTTCAATAAGCTCCAGAGTGCAGGGATAGAATTCAAAGTCAAATTGAAAATATTCATCAATAATTCCAATTAAAATGTTATCAACAAAACTGAAGAAAAGAAACTCATTAATTATATGTGTTCCACTTTCATATTTGTATAAATAAAAGTCGGCTAGAAGTGGCGAACAACCGCCACCCAAAGGAATGCCCTTAATTTGTTTGAAGAAATCAGTACCATTAAATAAAACGTTCTTAAATAAAACCAATTTAATAAGATTTCTAAACTTATTAATGTCAAAGGCTAAAAGCTGATTACTGATCATATAAGTTTCCATTAAAATTTCATACATGTTCTGTAAGTCGATGTTGTTGAACAAGTCCTTAAAATCAAAGCTTTAAAAATATATCTTATCGGAAACTTGTTTCAGACGTTTGATTACCTCATAACTATTGTCAATCATAACAGAACCACTTGATTTTATCTTCATAATAGGTGATAACATATTTGATAAAATTGTATTTGCCTTGGTTAAACAAGAATTACAACCAACAGTGACCGGTCTAAATTTGATAGGTTGTTTATGTAACTTAGGGATCAGTATTAAGTATGGAAATCTAACTGTTTTGATTTCACATCCAATTCGTTTGTACAAAGCTAATATTCTGTTCTCATTTGCTTTAAGACCGAATTGAATGTTCTCACACATATTAACATCTTCATAACATTTTTTTCAAATGTTCCACGTAGTATTGCTTGCATGTAAATTGTATGTAGTTGTAGCATGTAGTTGCATGTAGTTGTTTGTAACTTTATCCATATACGTGATCACAAATCTGTTCTGAAATTCCATCAAAATCATTTTATCCAGTGTGTATATAGCTGCTTTATACTTATGTAATATTCACTTTTAAATGCCTTATAAACGATATATTTCCACTCATTAAAAGTAGATATAGGTAAACTATACTTAATGGCCAATTTGCATATAAAATCACTAATTTCATTAGTGAAATTATTTTCAACATTACCGAATATTTGGTACCGAAATTTGGTACCCATTTGTAAATAGTTGTACAGTTCCGTATTGGCTGCCAATCACCAGTCACGATATGCTTATGATCCTGATTACAAAATTTATCTGATTCACAGTGGCAATCTAAATCAATGTATTTATCTATATTTTTACCAATATGGTTGTAATTGAAAATCTTACGTCCATTAGTCTTCACGTAACGATAAGTTAAATGTATTCTGGTATGTTTCAGAGGCATGAGATAGTTATATTCATTTAGGATATTTCTAAAAGGGATATAATCAAAGTATTTGTTGCTAAAAGTGGCAATAAAATATTCCTTTTGTACTTTTTCACCATCTAAATTATCTAACATTATTGTATATTTATTGGCATGCATCTTAAACAAATTATAAAAAATCGTCATATTAGCCGCATAAATGTCATTCTCTCCGTTGAAAAGATCTGTATGAAAAGATGTTTTTTCCATTCGCTCCATAATCGTTTTTTTAATCGCTCCATAATCGCTCCATAATCGTATATTTTTTCTTTATACCAAAAACGATGTTATATATATATATATATATATATATATATATGTATATATATATATATATATATACAATACAAATGTTAAGTAAAATATAACTTTTACTAGAAATATTAAAACGGGATATGCCCATACTATCATAAGGCGCATTGCAGCACATACAATATAAGCACGAATATGGATTCAAATGAATAAGAAATGAAAGAAGTAAAAACGGATGGGGATGCTTACAAGGAAGTCGAACGGCCAAGGGGGATTACGACCCCTTGTTCCCGGTTGAAGCACGCTTTTAATCCCAGGAAACGTTCCCGGAACCAGACTCGCCTGAAGCAGTCCTCCATATACCAACGCTGGAAAAGCAAAATCCAATCCACTGAAAAAGCAAATCCAATCCATTGAAAAAGCCAAATTCAATCCATTGAAAAACGTACTTGAAAACCCAGATCACCAACATGAAACGATACTAATAGCAAGACTACTTGGATGCCTAATGTCTAAACAACCTATAACATCCATATCAGCACTGACTTTTCATTACGTGCAAGTCCTTGTAAGTCCTTATAACATGTTACGGTTAAGATACATGTCACAGTTAATCTTTTTGCATCCAGCGTGACGTAACTATAATAGTTCATAGAATTTTGCATAAAAGTCCTGATCATACTTTTTGTATGATTTTTCATAATAATGCTTTAGGAAATGTAACGGATATAGCTGTTTTTTCGCTTCGCATACCAAATTACGTTCGCATATAATGCGTCCGGTCTTGGTTGTATTTAATCTTTTAATCCTGTTAAGATGATTGAGTATTAAGTTACGTAGTACGCCTATACTCAAGTTGGAATTCCAGCTGATGATATAGTTTATGCTGACATCAAAGGTCTTTCTTTTATCATACATTTTAAAGCAAATACTTTCTTTGTTGTCGTAATAAATGCTTATATCTAAAAACTCTGTTATTTCTTTCTTCACTTGTTTTGTTTCGATCAATTCCAAATTTGCGGGATAAAAGTTGAAGTTAAATTGATAATTACTTTCAAAATTTCCAATAAGCACATCGTCCACAAATCTGAAATAGGGAATTTCATTTAGATAATGAGTTCCGATCTCATACTTATTCAAATAGATATCAGCCAACATGGAGGAACAGCCACCCCCCATGGGAATACCTTGAACCTTACCTTATCAACATCAATAGTTACGAAAACCTCATCAAATTCGTTTTATATGAAAACTTACTTTACAACGGAGATTCATTCTATCAACAAATTCAAGGTATTCCCATGGGGGGTGGCTGTTCCTCCATGTTGGCTGATATCTATTTGAATAAGTATGAGATCGGAACTCATTATCTAAATGAAATTCCCTATTTCAGATTTGTGGACGATGTGCTTATTGGAAATTTTGAAAGTAATTATCAATTTAACTTCAACTTTTATCCCGCAAATTTGGAATTGATCGAAACAAAACAAGTGAAGAAAGAAATAACAGAGTTTTTAGATATAAGCATTTATTACGACAACAAAGAAAGTATTTGCTTTAAAATGTATGATAAAAGAAAGACCTTTGATGTCAGCATAAACTATATCATCAGCTGGAATTCCAACTTGAGTATAGGCGTACTACGTAACTTAATACTCAATCATCTTAACAGGATTAAAAGATTAAATACAACCAAGACCGGACGCATTATATGCGAACGTAATTTGGTATGCGAAGCGAAAAAACAGCTATATCCGTTACATTTCCTAAAGCATTATTATGAAAAATCATACAAAAAGTATGATCAGGACTTTTATGCAAAATTCTATGAACTATTATAGTTACGTCACGCTGGATGCAAAAAGATTAACTGTGACATGTATCTTAACCGTAACATGTTATAAGGACTTACAAGGACTTGCACGTAATGAAAAGTCAGTGCTGATATGGATGTTATAGGTTGTTTAGACATTAGGCATCCAAGTAGTCTTGCTATTAGTATCGTTTCATGTTGGTGATCTGGGTTTTCAAGTACGTTTTTCAATGGATTGAATTTGGCTTTTTCAATGGATTGGATTTGCTTTTTCAGTGGATTGGATTTTGCTTTTCCAGCGTTGGTATATGGAGGACTGCTTCAGGCGAGTCTGGTTCCGGGAACGTTTCCTGGGATTAAAAGCGTGCTTCAACCGGGAACAAGGGGTCGTAATCCCCCTTGGCCGTTCGACTTCCTTGTAAGCATCCCCATCCGTTTTTACTTCTTTCATTTCTTATTCATTTGAATCCATATATATATATATATATATATATATATATATATATATATATATATATATATATATATATATATATATATATACAGAGAAGAAATATATTACTTATTGCTATAGTTTTAAAATTAATTTGAATGAAAATTTTACATTTAAAAATTGTTTGAATTTATGACGAGACGGCTATACTAGACTATCAGGATTTGCCAATTCATTGGTCTACTTGGAGCTCGAACCATGTTGGTATAAAACGTTGGGTTTTGTCTCATAAACGAAAATATTAATCCGTTTATATCGTACGGACCACGCCAAATTGACGTCTCAAACTGGGTAAGTGAAAGAGCAACAAGCGATGTCCATTCTCCATTCCTAATAAAGTGATATCAACATTTTGTCTGAATTTTATGACCCATCTTTACTTGAACACTATAATGCGTAGGAAGATGAAAATTCGCATACATAGCCTACTTACATTGCATACAGATTCGTACAATATAAACTACTTAAACAGCTGATCAAAGTGTGTACAATTTAACAGCTAATCAAGCACTTACATGAATTGAGATTTAAACTTGCGCCTATATATTAAATACGTTTATGCGATTTAAATGTGTTACTTTGATTTAATTGTTTTCCTGTATTTTAATTTATTTGATTTAATATTAAAATTCTGAAAACTTATATGCTCTTTTGTATTATGATTCTCAAATATTGAAATTAATTTTGTATACTTCTAATTTCGTAATTATTCATTACATTAAGTTTTAATTTGAAATATTTCACAGCTGGTATACTTTATATGCGCAAGTCCATTGATAGCCCAGATTTTTGTTAGTATGCATTGTGCGGTTACATATCTATTTATGGTTAAATATCTATTCAGTATTAAATAAGTTTTTATTTATTGTAGAGTTTTGTATATGTATCTCGCTAAACAATGGCTCTCATCTAAATTTTGGCAAACGGTTGCTATGTTGTTGTTGTTGAAACCCAGACCGTCCGACCTACCAGAAAGGTGTAAGGTAACTGTTTGGACGGTCGGGAAGTGCCACCCAATTCAGACCGGAACCCAGTGGGGGAGGCATCCACAGGGACCGTACCCTCCTTCCCCTACAACCAACCTCTCGGAAGGACTTTCGGACCCACATGTTTAACGTGATCGTACTCCGCATGAACACGGCGGCAGTTTTGGCAGTGGCTGGAATCGAACCCGGGCCTACCGAGTGCAATTTCAGCGCGCTAACCAATGGGCTACCGCGCCCCCAAACGGTTGCTATGTGTAACTTTAGCTCACTTCTTTATATTAATGAGTTTATTGTGACAGATGAATACACATTTAAAATGAGTACTAATATTTGATTCTTGAAATTTATTTTAACTGAATGTGACAGAATTATCCATAATTATTGTTCTAGATGCCAGTAGTGAAAATCGAAATTCGTGTCAATTGGAGAAGTGTTTAATTACGAGTTCTCATTCATGGTAACTGAAGGAGCCCATTTTTCCCGCTTTACTTATTTGGGTTTGGCAGTCTTGTTCTTGTCCTTTTCGTTGGCTTCCACATTTTGTAAATCATCGGAAGTTCCTCCTCGTTGTACCATCGATCCGAAAAGTATACCATTCGAAGCCTGCAGTTAGCATATATTTGAATTCCCAAAAACTCTACAAAATCTGTGTTATACGCCTGCCTTGTGAAAGATGGCAAGTCCAACTGGACTTTGTTCCAATCATCATCCAGGGCTAGAGGCAGATGGCAAAGCAACGGGTTGATTGTAGTTCTACTTTGGCAGTTACTAGCTCGAAACCGTCTCTTCATATTGCTGCTGTCTAATATTTCAAACTCGAAACAGAACGGAAGCTTTAGGTACTTGACAATTATTGTGAGATAAGGCAATCGTATTCCAATAACAGTTTTAGGATCACAGGGAAGTGCGATATATGTGGTGCAGAATTGGATAGCGGTTATTTCTATTACAAGATTTTGCATGACTTCGTCGGTAACTCTTTTGAAGCATCCTCTACCACGTTTAGCCCATACCGCGAGAGGATTAAGGCCACTTCCACAGAGAATCGGCATCAGGCCGGCTTGGAATTTGTTTCTGAACATCGATTTGAAATACAATTTATTTTGCGTAAGTGATCATGGCTGTATGTAATGAAATCTGTGAATCTAAATAAAAACATGCTGATGCCATCAAATACGATAAAGCGGTCTGATTATTTGAAACATGGAGCACATAAAAGCAACAATATACTTCGCTACAAAAACGCTCCCAAGATATTAAATGCGGGCTTTATTTGAAATTATACCATTGTTGGAGATTGAAACAATGATGTTTGAAATCAAAACTCAATACATTTCTAAATTATTTTTCCTAAATTAGGCATCTAGAAACACGACAGCTTTCGACGCAAAGTATTATTTTTGCCAAGTAAATATCCAACGAAAATGCGAGCTGCCGTGTTATTATTTCCTGGACGAGGTAACAAAGATTTTTAGCTATCTGTATTTGCACTGCAGATTATACAAGGTAGTAGATCTTCTGGTTATAGATACGGGCAGCTTAGGTCATATAGTTCCTCAAATTAAAAAAAAAATAAAATCGTCCATTATGTCCAGAGAAGCAGAAGCTTGAAATATGTGTTTTTTTAACACTTTACAACAAAGTTGAAAAGTGTTTATGACTTTGTTCATTCTGTCTGTCTGTCTGTCTGTCTGTCTGTCTGTCCGTCCGTTAGCACGATAACTGCCGTAAAAATGACTTAATCAAAATGAAATTTTAGTATGTTGTTCAGACGGTCTGTAGGACCTATGGGATATAAATAAATAATATCACCCAATTAGTTTTGGATTGAACCCGGGTTGAAAAAATGAAATACATTGAACCCAATGGGACCAAATTTTTCAAACATTTTTTAATCGGATTTAAATTTCACAAATTGCTTCGAAAATTTTAGGTAATATTCAAATTGTTCCATAAAATATATAAAAAAAAATTCAGCGAAATATATTCAGTAGTTTTTAAAATAAAAATTAAAATAATAATTACACCTCTTACATGAAGCGATCACGTGACCATGATATGAAACGATCACGTGACCAACTTCAAAATATAATACGGCATCCATCTTGTCTCAAAATCGTCATTTTTAAAGTTCTTTTTAATTCATATTGAGTGTTGTATTCGTCGTAAAACCTCTTTATTTTCGCTTAAATTCTGTGCATCTACATACTGAAACAATGCAATGACAATATATTTGAGTTTAAATGAGCATCCAACTTTGATTATTTCTCTAACGAAGCCTATTTTTCTCTTATGTGAAATGTAAACAGCAAAATATGTAGGATGAGTTGTATAGGAATTGCTGTATTTTTTTAATGCAAAAGAATTTAGCTCATGGAGTCTGCATAGCTGATATGAAAGAAATATTCATTGACTTTACCGAGAGAAGGACGATTTTTTGCGATGAAGTTTTAAGCATAGAGTTAAATTACTTATAGCTCCATGATCTTAATTTTTAAATAAAATAAATTATTATAGTATTGTGATGAATGACATGAATGGGAAATTATTTATGAATGAAATGCTGCTTTTTTAGAGAGAGCCAGGCGTGTTATTTTTTCTATGACGTCATTTGAATGAATTTCAGTTGTTTTCGATGAAGTTTTTAAATATAATAAATTATCGTGGTATTATGATAATTCTAAAATTGTTACCGAGTAATATATCACATTTTAGAGATGTATAAACCAGCCAATTTATATTTCAATGCCGTCATTTGAATGAAGTTCATTTTTTTGGATGAATGTTTAAGTTTTCAACTATAATAAATCAATGTAGTATTGTGAGAAGTTTTAAAATATTACCGAGGAATGTATTACATTTTAGACATGTTTAAATAAAATTGCATTGAAGTTGGAAAGTGTTTCTTAATCAATGCTTTAAGCATGATTGATCTTTCTTGTTTTTAATCTACTTTTATTCTTTTACTTTTCTGACGAGGCTTCAGCCGGAACCGCTGATTATTAGAATGGAACTTGAAAAATATTTTTTTTATCATCCCGACCTCGTGTGGGTTACAGAAAGTGCGTCGATCCGGCATTTGGAACATATTTTAAAGTCATATATTCAGCTCGTTATCAAGCAATTTAATGGGACACGTCAAAGTTAAATAAAAGTTGGACAAAGTATAATATACGGGTTTGAATTTTGTACGAGTCAAAACGTGAGAAATAATGTTTGGGAGCTCAAAAGAAAGAACTTGACTTGTTGATTGATTACTGTGAGTCAATTCGAAGATTGTGGCAACTAAGGGCACAAAAAAGGGGAAAAGGTTATATTTAGGGCACGTTTTCATTATATTTCTCACCAAAACAACAATTATTAATACATATACACTTTACTATCCCATGTATAGGGAACAGCGGCCGTTTCTTTGTTTCAATGTGTGTTTGAAGAGGGCAATCGGCCCCCTGCGCCGAAATAGGCGATTATTCCGCGGATATTCTGATTAGAAGTTATTTCTAGAGTAGAATGGTACGTTTCTATTTTAAATTGCATCATTTTTTCATTTTAAAAGAGAAATGAAGTGTAATATTTTCTGTGTCATTTTCCTTTCGAAATGCAATCTTTGGCGCGAAGACATTCTATAGTAGTTGCCATTCCGTATAATGTAGTATTTTAATGATGTAAAAATAATTGTAATAAGTACAATAACTACAGCTCAGATATTTTCAAAATTGCATTACACAGCTTAACTTTTTTTGTATTTGATAATAATAAATTCATCATTCTTACATTAATTCTTTAGAAAAGAAACTTTTGAAAATTTCAAAAGTTGCAAACATTATGGAATATATGATAAAAGGAATGGCATAGAGGATGGTAAAATCGTCAATACTGAATTTTATAAATTGGATTATCAAATTAATGAATAATTAAAGCGACTGCATATACTAATATAGCTTACGAGAATATTTATACATATATTTATTCACCCAAAAATATTTCAAATTATTATTTAAGGATACAATTTTAAAGTATTTACTGATTATATTTAAAAAAACTTCTTTCAATATATTTTTCAAATTATTTTTCGAAGAAAAAGACCTTTAACGCCGAAAAAGGCTCTGTGTAAGTTAAGTCAACGTTTAGTGGAAAGTTGTTTATTCTAAAGTAGGGGATTAAATATACAAAAAACTGCATTTTGTATACGTACAGTTAAAACTGCTGCTAAAGTAATACAACTAAAATAACTTCGTTAAGCGCAGCATATGATGAAAAATTAATAATATCGGTCGGTTTCAAAGGCCAAAATAGCCTTCTAAATCAGGACATACAAGAACCGCAATCTCCACTTGCGAGAGAAAGGTCGGCCACTGATGCACGAATAGTTAACGTGATTGAAGCAGGAAAAGTGTTGCGAGAGATGCAAAAAGGAAATAAAAGAACACAGGAAGAAAGAACAAGAGGTGGGAAACACTGAATAAATGGTAAAATACAAAAAAAAAGTGAGCCTCCAAGACAGTATTCAAATCCTTTGTTCAGTTGTTGATAAAAGCCCGTATAACCCATACACCATCAAAATTATAGAAACGTATTGAGGAATGTTTAAAACGCATGAATCATCCAAATTCGTGATTCATGTTTTTGCTTCATCGAAATATTGTCCTTTTATGTATATTATGTATTGGAGAGAAAATAAAAATGTTGCGTCCAAATAGCTGCTCACGTCCTCGGATGAGTCGGACGGTCTGGGTCTTCAACACAGTAATTTTCCGCTAATTTATGTCGCTCATCAGAGTCAAACCATTCTTCAATGTCGGTGAGGAAATAACCATTGTTGCATTTTCATGCTTTTCTTCAAGGGCCCAGAATTTTCCCGGTGGTGGACGGGGCTAAAACAAAGGATTGCACATTTCTCGGCATGATAGAAATATTGCAATAGAATAACAAGTTACTATTTTAAATATTGTATAAGGTAAATTTAAAAATATTTGCTTTAAAGAAGTTTTGTTCTCACTGGTAAACTTATCGCCAGTCTTTTGCTAAGATCAAATTAGAATTTACACACATAATAAATATATGTTCTCAAAGAGACTCTAATCAAGTATGTTCTTCTCTAATCGAGTTTCCGTGATTAGAGAATAAAATAAGAAAACTGCATTCGAAAAATAGCAAGAAACTGTCATTTATAAGTTTGTTAAATCTGCGGGTACTGCTAAATTAATTAGTATAAATTTACTGAAAAAGACATGTAGAATTAAAAAAAAACCTTAGAACAATTGACATAATAAACATTTAATGGCATTCCATATTGCGTTCATATTGCATTTCATATTGCATTCCATTTGAATTCCATATTTCAATACAGAGGTTACGAAAATATTTGTAATGTCACTTACATTGTAATGTCACTTACATATATTATCATTCATTAAACTTAAAAAGCACTACAAATCATCTATTTAATTATACTATAAAATAGCTTTATTCTATTGCTGACTGATACCTCAGAACATGTGAATTGCCCTTAATAACGCTTCCATTACCAGTCCTAGTTCTGCATCAAATAGTTACGAGTATTCCATTTTGTAAGCTATGCAATGTCTATCTTAATATGTGCTGATTAGAATTTAATTTATATGTTAATTTGGAGTGATTTATAGCGTGTTTTTAAAAATTACGCAATCCGGCATTTAAGAAGTTAGAACTTATGCACTGGTAAATTTCGGCTTAGATTATGATGACTTAAAGTCTCAGTTGACTTATAGAAATTGAATTGGAACCTATATATGACTGTTTATCATGTTTCAGTATACCAGACACATTATTTATTTAATGTGTTGTGCAATAAGTATTATTTAAGTTGATGTCCACTTATAAATTTGTATACCTTTCCAATGTTCCTTTTTTTAACACTTTACAACAAAGTTGAAAAGTGTTTATGACTTTGTTCATTCTCCCTGTCTGTCTGTCCGTTAGCACGATAACTGCCGTAAAAATGACTTAATCAAATTTAAATTTTAGTATGTTGTTCAGACGGTCTGTGGAACCTATGGGAATATAAATGAATAATATCACTCAATTAGTTTTGGATTGAACCCGGGTTGAAAAAATGAAATACATTGACCCCTATGGGATCCAAATTTTTAAACATTTTTAAAGCGGATTTGAAATTCACAAATTGTTTCGAAAGTTTTAGGAAATATTCAGATTATCCCATAAAATATATAAAAAAATATCAGCAAAACATATTTAGCAGTTTTTTAAATAAAAATCAAAATAATAATTACACATTTTATATGAAGCGATCACGTGACCATTGTATGAAGAGATCACGTGACCCACTTCAAAATAAAATATGGCATCCATCTTGTATCAAAGTCGTGATTTTTAAAGTTCATATTTAGTGTTGTATCTGTCCTAAAACCGCTTTATTTTTGCTTAAATTCTGTGCATCGACATACTGAAACAACGCAATTACAATATATTTGAGTTTAAATGATCATCAAATTTTGATTATTTCTACAACGAACCATAATTTTCACTTATGGAAAATGTAAACAACAAAATATGTAGAGTGAGTTGAATAAGAATTGCTGCATTTCTTTAACGCAAAATTATTTAGCTCACGGAGTCTACAATAAGCTGATATGAATGAAATATTCATTGATATTTCAGAGAGGAGAACAATTTTTTCGAAGAAATTTTAAGCATAGTGTTAAATTACTTCTACCTCCATGGTCTCAAGTTTTTAAATAAAATAAATTATTATAGTATTGTGATGAATGAAATGAATAGGAAAATGTTTATGAATGAAAGGCTTCTTTTATAGAGAGAGCCAGGCGTGTTATTTTTTTTATGACGTTATTTGAATGAATTTCGGTTGTTTTCGATGAAGTTTTCAAATATAATAAATTATCGTAGTATTATGATAATTTAAAAAATATTACCGAGGAATGTATCGCATTTTAGAGATGTTTAAACCAGGCAATTTATATTTCAATACCGTCATTTGAATGAAGTTCATTTTTTTCGGTGAAGTTTTAAGTTTTCAAATATAATAAATTAACGTAGTATTGTGACAATTTTGAAAATATTGCCGAGGAATGTATCGCATTTTAGAGATGTTTAAATAAAATTGCATTGAATTTGGAATGTGTTTCATAATCAATGCTTTATGCATGATAGATTCTTTTTTTTTAATTACTTTAGTAACGCTTTCGAACTTTTATTTTTACTGTTTAACTTTAATATTTTTGTGGTGGACCAGCTGTCTAGAAGAAGTAGGCCCTGAGTAACTTTACATTAGGTATGATGTGATAACTTTTATAATTTCTTCTTAAATTAAAATTTTGAATGTATGTAGTTAATTTAATTTTGCTGCTGTATTGTGTTTTAAATTAATATTATGCGCCAACCACTTAAAGACTAATTGGTTGAAAATGCTTTGAAAAGGAATTATTTGGCAGATGGTACTGGCTCAAGATTAACAGTAATAAGTAGTTAAAATGACATTGAATAGGGTCTGTACTAAGATGTAAAGAACTTAGCTGTCTCAGCCGGGACTCTTAACCGTTCTGCTAGCTAATGCTTTCCTAATTGAGCTAATGAAACGGAATTGCATGCGCTTATCGTTGAAACGAACTTTTCAAAGTATCCATTCTTGTGTTATGTTTCAGCTATACCATTTAGCAAGAACAAAAGTGTACTTCATCTTCAAGCTTATTTTGCTCATAAATCTTTTAAGTGGTGCAATATGAGTTTCAGCTGACATTTTCGTATTCTGTAGTTTCAAGAAAATAAAAAATATCATTTTAATTGTTAAAGTTAGTAAAATTAGAATTGATCAAGATCTAAGGGGCACAAGTCGGTTATCAATGTTGAGCGTGGAAGTTCTCGATGATATCAACAAACATTTAACTCATTCACGCAGGACATCATTTATAAAATTATCATCTGAAATTAGAATGTCACCAGTTACTCATTTCAGATTTATGAAGAAATTGAATCTTGAAAAGCAGCATAGCTGATACAGAACACTGGAATGAAATGCAATAGTAGACTGATGTATGTGTGAGATCAGAAATAGATCTGTGGCGATTGGGCGTCACCAGGCCCCGAACCAGGGACCCTTTGGTTACAAGACCGACATTATAATCACTGAGCAGAAGCTAGCTTTTGCTCAGTGATTATAATGTCGGTCTTGTAAGCAAAGGGTCCCTGGTTCGGGGCCCGGCGACTCCCAATCGCCACAGTGGTTACCCTGGACGTTCGAAACACGCAACCTTCCTCTCCAACGATTTCACCTCTCAACACGAGATGGCAGCACCACACGGAGTCAGAAGCCTTGACACTCCCTTCCTGGTTGACCACGACTGACCGTCACGCCGAGGCGACATGCCTCCCGGCCTTCATCATCAGCGGAGGGAGTGTGTGGCTGCAAAGACATCTGATCAAAGATGCTTGGAACCAGTACCCGAATTATAAGAACAAAGGAGAAGCTAGCTTTTGCTCAGTGATTATAATGTCGGGCTTGTAACCAAAGGGTCCCTGGTTCGGGGCCCGGCTACGCACAATCGCCACAGATCTTACACTTTGGTGAGACAGTTTTATGTACATTATTTATTGTGTCTGAAACGGCAAGCAATACTTCCAGTCTGAATGACGCCAAGTTTTACAGCACCAAGTTTTACAGCATGAACCCAAAGGTCAGATAAAACCACAAACCAGGAGTGTCAAGACAGAGGGGGCCGAATAAACTCTTACGAAAATGAAAGTAACGACATTGAATAAAAGGTCAACCAATGGAAAAGGTGCGTGTTGCGTCACTATGAATGCTGCAAATGAAAGAAGAGGGGGAGTGACAGCTCCGAGGAAAAAAAGCTACAGCCTGTGACTTAAGAACGACGATATACTAGATATACACGTGCGATATTATGATATATAGAACATACTAGAATATGAGTTCGAGATCCAGACAATAAGAAAGATGACTTAGAAAATATAGCACGACGGCTAGAGATGTAGTGTGTTCAGTAGATGTTCCAAAATAATGGCTAGATCTATTTATGTGTGCAGTGTAAATCAGAAGTACGAGACGGAGCCAAACACTCTGAGTTATGGCCGGTACAAGTTACTGATGCAAGAATTATGATCTATGTTCAAAACAGACTTGAAGGTATGTGCCCATTGAAAAACCAGGTCTAATACATATTTTAGGCAATTTAAGTGGTCTCATATGGTCCCTCCATCGGAATAAAATTATAATAAGAATAATTGTTGTAATTAAATAATTAAATATTTTTATGTTGTTAATAAATGTTTTATTGTTAAAGTTAAAATGGTGTGATCCATTTAGTATTAGAATGATTAAATATTCTTTTATAGAACTCGAGAAAAAGATAAATAATTGGAGGGTTAATAGCGAGCACACAAAACGCAATGTATTATAATAATAATTGAGTCCACTAATCCGAGCAATTTACAGCTAAGATATATATTAAAAGATAAGATATATATTATATGTTAATAATAATTAAGATAAAAACCCAACTTTAAGTTTCTCGCGCACCACAGTATGCTAAATTATTTTCACAGCTTATATCGATTGCCCTTGAGTGCAGCAGTACCAACTAAGTGCTAATTGGACATAAAATTGGCCTATGCTCTTAAAAATGGCTGCAGTGTATTAGTTGCCTGCATCGGATACATGAATACTGCACTGTATTTAAATTTTTGTCAGAGATGTCATAAGTTCATTACCAAGATGAAAAAATGATATTTAAAATAGAAAGTTATATTTAGTAACAGTAATTTTAATTTTGTAAGGATGGCCATTTATCCCAGAAAGCGCAATTCACTTTTTTCGTATTCGGGATAGATCTCGGGACAGAAATATATTTATTATTTGTTTGAAAATTCTGATCATTTACACTGTATAGAATGAAAATTTATTTTTGCTTGGTATTAATAAATGTTTCTCGGCTGGCTACAGAAAATAAAAATTTATTTTAAAAAGAGTTATTAACATAAAAAAATCTAATGTGGCCAACATATGACTTCCCTTCCAATGAATTTACTACTTTTGCAGTTAAAAAAAATTTATTCTTATAGTAGATACTTATATTCTTTCCAAGATATTGAATTTTCTTCAATTAGTCGACATTTTCATTGATTTAGCGTCATTTTTATCTATTTGGCGAAATTTTCGTTAATTTGGAAACATTTAAAAAGTCGCCAAGTTGGCGACATTCCATCAAATTTGTCGCCAAAATCTCCTTAAGCATTATGAACGGAGAAATAAGATATTCTTATACTAGATAAATGACTATTGGCGTTCAAATACAAAAGTATTACTCAAAGTATCTTTTCTCATGAATGGTACGAACTAGAGCTACAAGAATGATGTCATCAAATTTATCGCAGGATATCACATATGAAAAGTGAACATGTTTCTCAACAGTTAATATATTTTTTTTAATTTATTGGATTTTTTGATAAATTTATTTGAAAAATGTGCAATATCTCGAGATCGGTTCATGCTAGCGTTCTAAAGTTTATGTCAATCGTTTTATAAGGAAAAATTATATAAGAAATGTCTATTTGCGTAACTTTATTAAAGGTTTTGGTTTTTTGATGATATTTTCAAAATTTCACTCGAAAATTTAGGGGGGTTCTGAACATTCGATTGCGTTTTAAAACAATAGAATTCCAGTATTCACGGATTGTGATTTTTGTAGCAAATTTCATTCGAATAGCTCCATTCGTTCGTGAGATATCGTCTCCACAGACTCACTGACACACACACACACCCGCACACATACTTACACACACACACACAGACATCACCTAAAAAATGTTTGATTCGTGATCAGAGATGTTTGAAACGTGCTCTCGAATTCGAATTTTCGACCCCGTCACAATACTTTCCTTATACATTATGTATATAAAGAAAGTAAAAAATAAATCTCGGCGTGAATTTTATAAAAAATGACAAGTTTTAAACCATAATATTAATGTTTAGCTGGCTATGTGAAAAGTGTGTTTATTCTGGAGAATGGTCCCAAGAGGTTGCGTGCATTTTTCTCGAATAAAGTTTTCAATAAAGTTCTGACACAAATGAAATGCTTGGGTAAACAAATTTAATGAATGTGCTGTATTTCTTGTCCGGTTTATCGGTTATTTTGCTAATTTCTGTTATTTTAGTTGACTTTTGTGGATGCAATATTTGCGTTTTAATTTATTAATTTCTTCAAATGATTCATATTTAGATTGTAATTCAATGTATATTTTTATCAACAGATAAATTATATTCTCATGCAAAAGTACACAGCAAATATTATTTGACTAAATACATTTAAATTTGAAATTAACACATGTTTTTGACCTTATGAACATGTTTCGTACATTTTGGTTCGTCTATATTTGTGCTTACTTGTAGAAAATAGACAAGATAATTGACAGGAAAGTGTCATAACAGGAATTCCGAGGGCATCAGAAGTCACAACGGATTCCCGTCCGACCGAGAAAGTCTAACTTTCTCAGAGAAATTTCTTATACCCAGGTTCTAAACACACCTCCCGTCAATTGGAAGATTCCCATTGATGACCTGCGGAGAAACCCAACCAAAATCAGAAATAAACAGAAAATACATTTACCTTTAAGAACTCATCCAAGGCTGAAAAACACATAAATCAACACAATAAAAACTCAGTTTAATTTCAAATTCAAATTTATTAAATACTTATGAAAAGGAGTTAGCATATCAAATACAATTTCAGAATTGTAATCAACTTTAAACCACTGGACCTCTTCTACTGAAAATCATCGGCTCTTTGCCGGAATTTAAATATGAATTCAATAAATCATTAATTCCAAAATTTACATATTCACTAATATTAACTAAGGTATGGTCATGGAGAGAAATCACACACTCGAGGAACGCTTAATTATCAATTTAATTCAATTCAATTATTTTACTTTAAAATATTAATTTACTATCAGTTTAGCTCTGAAGAATCTTGAGAATACATCAGGAGGTTCAGTTCGCCGGAACACAAGACAGTCGAGGCAGCAGCCTCCAATTGAAATCGTCGCTTACCTCCATATCTGGAAGGACTCAGAAACGTTGAAGTCAAAACATCCGCCAGAGTTCCCTCGGGGAGAAATCTTCCCCGACCACGGAGAGGTGGCAGGCAGGCAATTAGCATACGAGTAACGACCCGCACAGGGCTCAGACTTCATCACGGACTTCATCCGAAGCGGTCTTCAGGCATCCGGAACAGGAGGTTCCCGGACGGTCAACGGCGGCAGCAAGCGTCGAGGCTCGGCATCAGCGAAGTCCCAGTCAATGTAGTGGCGATGGTAACGGCAGTCGCATCTCCCCCCAAGTCCCACAGCGACAGAACTTAACCTGAAGGATAAGTTCCGAGCCGTTCCTGGGTTCGACGATGTTTTCCAGGGAGAGAGCCCCGAAACAAGAATCTCGCAGCTTTTAAACACTCCGGGTGGATCCAGGACCTGGCCAATTAAAATTTTAGAGGGGCTCACATCTTCTCTTTTCAGCCAATCGAAAATTCTTTCATTTCAAATATATCCAGAGATCCGCCCCTTCAAACGACAAAGTTCAAGGCACGTGCAGAACTGCACGAAATCCAGCACAAGATTGCATCACCCAACATAGCGAAAAAAACATGGAGACAACTGTCTCCACCAGCAAACAAGTGCGACGTTGAGCAACGGACGCTGTTAATCAAGTGCGAAAGAATTATTATGAAACAAGAAAGATCAATCATGCTTAAAGCATTGATCATGAAACACTTTCCAACTTCAATGCAATTTTATTTACACATGTCAAAAATGCAATATATTCCTCGGTAATATTTTAAAACTTATCACAATACTACATTAATTTATTATATTTGCACCTTAAATCTTCATCGAAAAAAATTAACTTCATTCAAATGACGGCATTAAAGTATAAATTGCCTGGTTTAAACATCTCTAAAATGTGATACATTCCTCGGTAATAATTTTAGAATTATCATAATACTACGATAATTTATTATATTTGAGAACATCATCGAAAACAACTGAAATTCATTCAAATGACGTCATAAAAAAATAACACGCCTGGCTCTCTCTATAAAAGCAACATTTCATTCATAAATAATTCCCCCATTCATGTCATTCATCACAATACTATAATAATTTATTTTATTTAAAAATTAAGACCATTGAGCTACAAGTAAGTATACTACAATGCGTAAAACTTCATCGAAAAATATCGTCCTTCTTTTTCTAAAATCAATGAATATTTCATTCATATCAGCTAAGCAGACTCCATGGACTAAATGATTTTGTGTTAAAGAATTACAGCGATTCTAATACAACTCATTCTACATATTTTGCTGTTTACATTTTACATAGGTGAAAAATAGGCTTAATAGTAGAAATAATGAAATTTGGAAGAGTATTTAAACTGAAATATATTGTCATTGAGTTGTTTCAGTATGTAGATGCACAGAATTTAGGCAAAAATAAAGTAGTTTTAGGACGGATACAACACTCAATATGAATTAAAAAGAACTTTAAAAATCACGATTTTGACACAAGATGGATGCCATATATCATTTTGAAGTGGGTCATGTGATCGTTTCATATCATGGACACGTGATCGCTTCTTATAAGAGGTGTTATTATTATTTTAATTTTTATTTAAAAAACAACTGAATATATTTCGCTGAATTTTTTTTTATATATTTCATGGAACAATTTGAATATTGCCTAAAATTTTCGAAGTAATTTGAATTTTAAATCCGCTTAAAAATGCTTGAAAAATTAGGTCCCATAGGGCTCAATGTATTCCATTTTTTCAACCCGGGTTCAATCCAAAACTAATTGGGTGATATTATTCATTTATATTCCCATAGGTCCTATAGACCGTCTGAACAACATACTAAAATTTCATTTTGATTAAGTCATTTTTACGGCAGTTATCGTGCTAACGGACAGACAGACAGACAGATAGAATGAACAAAGACATAAACACTTTTCAACTTTGTTGTAAAGTGTTAATAAAAATGGCCACGATACAATACAGATTCAAATAAATTTAAATATGGTAAAATATATAATGACATGAGGGTTCCGGGACACAGATTAATTAAATATCAATATAAAAGTTTAAAAAGTATCGTTATTATATAATTTACAAAAGAGTGACGAATTCCGTCACGACAAAAGCATGCATACAAACAAGAAGATACTTCAAAGAGACAAAAATACTTCTGATAAAACGTAAATATTTTTAAATTAATATTTATTGCATAAATATTTACTATATATATACAATTCAATATTTACTATACAGTATATACAATATGTACAATTCAATGCAAACAATGATGCATTGTTGAAAGTTGTAAATTTGTGAATTTTTAAATAACGTGTTTAGAATATAAGCTATTAAACGTACGCTATTTTGATTATTATTTTCCTTATATACATAATGTATAAGGAAGTATTGAAACGGGGTCGAAAATTCGAATTCGAGTTTTCGACGGGAGATCACGTTTCAAGCATCCCTGATCACGAATCAAACGTTTTTGAGGTGATGTCTGTGTGTGTGTGTGTGATAGTGAGTCTGTGGAAATGATATCTCACGAACGAATGAAGCGATTCGAATGAAATTCGGTACAAAAATCACAATCCATGAATACTGGAAGTCTATTGTTTTTAAACGTAATCGAATATTCAGAACCCCCCTAAATTTTAGAGTGAAATTTTAAAAAAATCATCAAAAAATCAGAACCTTTAATAAAGTTACGCAAATAGAAATTTCTAATGTAATTTTTCCTTAGAAAACGATTGACATAAACTTTAGAACCCTATCATGAACCGTTCTTGAGATATTGCACATTTTTCAAACAAATTTATCAAAAAATCCCATAAATTAAAAAAAATATATTAATTGTTGAGAAACATGTTCACTTTTCATATGTGTTCACTTTTCATATGTCACCCAATTTATCATGAGATAAATTGGGTGACATCATTCTCGTGGATCTAGCTCGTTCCATTCATGAGAAAAGATACTTTGAGTAATACTTTGTATTTGAACGCCAATAGTCATTTATCTGCTATAAGAACAACTTATTTCTCCGTCCATAACGCTTGGCGAGATTTTGGCTACGAATTTGTCGGAATGTCGCCACCTTGGCGACTTTTTTAAATGTTGCCAAATTAAAGAAAATCTCACCAAATGGATAAAAATGACGCTAAATCAATGAAAATGACGACTAATCGTCGAAAATTCAATATCTTGGGAAGCATATAAGTATCTACTATAAGAAAAACCTATTACTTTCCTTATATACATAATGCATAAGGAAAGTATTGTGACGGGGTCGAAAATTCGAATTCGAATTCGAGTTTCCGACGGGAGAGCACGTTTCAAGCATCCCTGATCACGAATCAAACATTTTTGAAGTGATGTCTGTGTGTGTGTGTGTGTGTGTGTGTGTGTGTGTGTGTCAGTGTGTCTGTGGAGACGATAACTGACGAACGAATGGACCGATTCGAACCAAATCTAATACAAAAATCACAATCCGTAAACACTGGAAGCCTATTGTTTTATACGAAAATCGAATGTCCAGAACCCCCTAAATTTTCGAATGAAATTTTGAAAAAATCGTCAAAAAATCAAAACCGCTAATAAAGTTACGCAAATAGACATTTCTTATGTAATTTTTCATTAGAAAACGATTGACATAAATTTTAGAACGCTAACAAGAACCGTTCTCGAGATATTGTACATTTTTCAAAAAAATTATCCAAAAGTCTAAAATAAAAAAAAATATTTTCTATTGAGAAACATGTTCACTTTTCATACGTAATACCATGCGATAAATTGGGTGACATCATTCTCATGGATCTAGCGCGTTCGATTTCTGAAAAAAGGTACTTTGAGTAATATTTTGTATTTGAACGCCAATAGTCATTTATCTGCTGTAAGAATAACTTATTTCTTAGTGCATAATGTTTGGCGAGATTTTTTCGACGAATTTAGCGGAATGCCGCGAACTTGGCGACTTTTTGAAATGTTGCCAAATTAACGAAAATCTCGCCAAATGGAAAGAAATGACGCTAAATCAATGAAAATGACGACTAATTGTCGAAAATTCAATCTCTTGGAAAGAATATTAGTATCTACTATAAGAAAAACCTAGTTCTTTACTGTAAATTCATTACATTATATAAGGAAGGTCATGTGTTGCCCACATCAGATTTTTTTTTACTGTAAACGTAGTAAATTCATTGCATTATATAATGAAAGACATGTGTTGCCCACATCGGATTTTTACGTATGTTATTGAATTAGAGATATTGATGTTATTATTACTTTCCTTATATACATAATGTATAAGGAAAATATTATGACGGGATCGAAAATTCGAATTCGAGTTTTCGACGGGAGAGCACGTTTCAAGCATCCCTGATCACGAATCAAACATTTTTGAGATGATGGCTGTGTGTGTGTGTGTGTGTCAGTGAGTCTGTGGAGACGATATCTTACGAACAAATAGAGCAATTCGAATGAAATTTGCTACAAAAATCACAATACGTGAATACTGGAAGCCTATCGTTTTTAAACGTAATCGAATGTTCAGAATCCCCCTAAATTTTCGAGTGAAATTTTAAAAAAATCATCAAAAAATCAAAACCTTTAATAAAGTTACGCAAATAGACATTTCTTATGTAATTTTATCTTAGAAAACGATTGACATAAACTTTAGAACGCTAGCATGAACCTTTCTTGAGATATTGCACGTTTTTTAAATAAATTTATCAAAAAATTCCATAAATTAAAAATAATATATTAACTGTTGAGAAGCATGTTCACTTTTCATATGTGATATCCTGCGATAAATTTGGTGACATCATTCTTGTAGCTCTAGCTCGTACCATTCATGAGAAAAGATACTTTGAGTAATACTTTTGTATTTGAACGAAAATAGTCATTTATCTAGTATAAGAATATCTTATTTCTCCGTCCGCAACGCTTGAGGAGATTTGGGCGACACAATTGACGGAATGTCGCCAACTTGGCGACTTTTTAATGTTTCCAAATTAACGAAAATCTCGCCAAATAGATAAAAATGACGCTAAATCAATGAAAATGACGACTAATTGAAGAAAATTCAATATCTTGGAAAGTATATAAGTATCTACTATAAGAATAACTTTTTTTTTTTAACTACAAAAGTCGTAAATTTATTGCATTATATAAAGAAAGTCATGTGTTGCCCACAACAGATTTTTTTCTAAAAGAAATACCCATTGTTTTTCACATAGACAAGCAGATGATTTTGTCATATGTTACAACGCAGCTCTATACTCAACTGCTGCACTTGAAAATTTCAAGATAGAATCCATTTTTAGTAGCTTTTTCTTTTTTTCAAACTTTACAAGAATTTTTTTGAAAAATATGTATCGTTGGTTCAAATGTTTGCAGTTATAGCGTGTTACCATTTCCTTTAAAAGGCCTGAAAAAATATTTCGATTGATACCATACTTGATAATGTACTCCGGGGGGTAACTCCCCCCCCCCCCCCTTCTTCGAGGAAGGCTAATGACGAAAAAAATTGTATCATGGCTATCTTCCGCAACAATGAATGAAACTATTAAGTCTCGTGATTACTGAGCCGTAAATAAACCCTTTCATGATTGATTATGTCAATTTTGTCCTATGTTGCCATGTTGAAAAAATACATAATTTCCAATAAATTTCGAAATTTCTGTTCTAATTAAAAAAAAATTCTATCTACCTCAGATTTTGTGATGACAAAGCCGAATATAAAGTTTTGTGAATATCCGTTAATATTTGTGACCGCTATCGTGTACACAAGAAATCGACCACAGGCATAGAGACAGACGGACAGACACAACTCCAAAAATAGTCAAAACGTGTTCAGGAGGTCTTAAAACATATATTGGCATCAAAATCTCGAATTCGAAAATTTTCGAGAAAACAACAATTTTTCTACAGGGTGTCCCATAAAGATTGAAACGCACTTTGTTGGAGAATAAGTGGGCAATGTAAATTGCAAAAATGTTGAAAAATGTTGAAAAACAACTGCATATCTCTATCTTTAAAATTAACTGAATTATGATAAAGGAAAAAATGCCGCTTTTTCGTACCATGTGAAGGGCTGTTTCATCAGTGAAAATAGGGATCATAAACAAATTGACGATGGAAATTGTTCAGATCAAAACTACGTTAATATGTGCCAACATTTTTTACAAATGCATCTAAATAAAGCATTACACAGACAGAAATAATATAAAGCAGTGGTAATCACTGCGCGGTTGGATATCCTATGTGTTATCATCCAGTTTTAATTTTTGGGATATGTCACAAATTTACATTTCTAATTTGATATAGGGTCCCCATTCACAATGTTCAGTTTTCAATTAAATATAACTCCCTCAATTTTAAAGATACAGATATGCGTTTTTTTTAATGATCTTGTTGCATTAAAAATAAAATTTTTCTGATTGACCAAATTTGTCTAAGGGGGTCGTATAAAAATTTAAAAAGTGTAACTTTTTGAAAATTAATGATAGGACTATTTCATTAACGTAGTCTTATTTCCTACCTTACTTTCAACATTTTTGCAATTTGCATTGCCCACTTATCTCTAACAGGTAAACAATTAAAGTGCGTTTCAATCTTTTTGGGACACGCTGTACACTATATTGGATAGTATGAGAATGTACATATCAATGGTTACTGTATATATTACTACGACTGCACAACAGGAACATATTGGTAGCATTATAACTGATACCTTAATGGACATCAGAAGCTGGTTAAAAGAAAAATAGTTTCAAAATAGAAACTTGTACTTTGACTGTATAAATGCAGTATCTAAGGCATAAAATGATTTCAAACTCATGGGCAAAGCCCGGAACTTCAGGTAGTAAATATCCTAATATAAGCAGGTAAATAAGCAAAATAAAACGTCAAAATGGACAACAAAAATAGACACCAAGTGCATAGTGTTTAAAGAAAATTTTAATTATACAGAGGTATTTAGCTAATTTCACAAAATTATTTATCTGTAAAAGCAGCGTATATAAAAATGATAACGTATGTAAAGACCCATTTCAATAAAATCTCAGTATTTATTATCAGTATATTTTCGAGTAGTTTAAGGATGTCGCTTGCATTTTTAACACTTTTCAACATAGTTGAAAAGTCTTTATGACTTTATTCATTCATTCTGTCTGTCTGTCTGTCTGCATGTTTATCCGCGCGTACGATAATTGCCGTAAAATTGACTATTAAAATGAAACTTTAGTATGTTGTTGAGACGGTCTGTGGAACATATGGGAATGTAAATGAATATCCCCCAATTAGTTTCGGATTGAACCCGGGTTGAAAAAGTGAAATACATTGAACCTTAAAGGATTTAATTTTTCAAACATTTTTTGAGCGAAGTTAAAATTGACAAATTGCTTAAAGAATTTAAGGAAATATCTAAGTTATCCCATAAAATATATAATTTTTTTTTAGCAAAATATGTTCGGTAGTTCTTTTCAATAAAAATTAATATAATAATTACATATATGATATATGAAGAGATCACGTGACGCATTTCAAAATAAAATATGGCATCCAATTTTTACCGATGTATCAAAATCGTGATTTTTAAGGATCTTTTAAATTTATATTTAGAGTTGCATCCGTCCTAAAACCGTTTTATTGTTGCGTATTTTCTGTGTATCTATATTCTGCGCCAACGCAATTACAATATTATTTAATTTAAATGATCATCAAACTTTGCTTTTTTCTACAACGAAGCCTAATTTTAATGGATGCAGAATCTAAACAAATCAAGTGATTGTAAGATGAGTTATATAAGAATTGCTGAAATTTCACGCCTAATTATTTAGCTCTGAAGTCTGGAATGTAAGTGATATGAATGAAGTAATCATTGATTTCACATAGAGAAGCAGACGATTTTATAGCATTGGATTTTTTGATGAAGTTTTAAATTTTCAAGTAAAATAAATTATTATAGTGTTGTGGTAATTAAAATAATATCAGTGCAGAATGTATCGCATTTTAGAGATGCTTGAATAAAACTGCATTTCAGTTGGAAAGTGTTTCATACTTGTGCAACCTGAAAATAAATTTGAATCCGATTGATATGAGTCTTACTCACAAAGAAAGTATTTCTAATCCTTCTGGAAAAGATTTCCTTTCTGAAGTATATGACAAACTATTTATTGACTGTTTATTGGCAAACTCGTTCATGCGTTTGTTGGTGCTGGTATTTCACTTGTTAAACACTAACACCAAGGCCAGGATAAAAAGACAACTGTTGTCTTTTTCATCCTGACGAAGCGAATTGTTCTTTGCCTCCGAAACTGCGGTGATGCAACCTTGTATGCTGTTAAACTAACTAATATTTATTGTTCAGAATGTATGAATATTATTTCACTTTGAAATTTTTCTTTATGCATAACATCTGAATACAAAGTAAATTATTTTATAATTTATCAACAGTAATATGTAAAACATAATTTCAAGATGTCAATTATTAATGAAAAATGTGTAAACTTTAATACACGTAAATTAAGTTTTTACAAGAAATGTTGTACACTTTAATTTAATAATATATCTTATCATCTTCACGACAGATGGCGACAGTAACCTAGATATGAATGAGATCGTCAAACCTCACAGTGATGGAATTATCATGAACTTATGAAGTTTCGGGTCCCTTTCCGCTCGAAAAAAGAAGGGGCCCCATGCACCACAGATTATTTAGATCTTATTTTTTTTTACTATCAATGAGCATTTTTTATTGTATGGTCGTGAAGTTTTTACTTTTTTCCTAAAAATTCTCTCTCTCTTATTTTTCAATCAAATGACTCGTTAACGTTTAATAATTCTAATATTTTCATGTTGTGAAGTTTAAACCAAGATGGAGAGAAGTTTATAAGGCAAGACCCAACATGGTAGTATATCCAAAATTTGTGTTTTATGGAAGTTTTACTAAGAGAAACTGCTCCATATGTATCATGCTAGAAAAACCATAAACTAGGGAAGATAATAGCAGCATGACAAGAACGAAAGCGCCCTTAAAATATTAAAAAATCTTTATTTTATGAAACCATTTGGATCACGTCAACGCATTATTTTCAATTGCAGTTACCAACGTAGACTAGAAAATATTTTCAATTGATTTCTTTAAAACTTCGCACTGCATTTGATAGATGACAGCACTAGCACAATCAAAATCTGACTGATGAAGGATAGCGTCATAAAAGTTCCCAACTAACATTTAAAGTACATTTCCTCCTCTGATCCCCACCCTCCAATATATGTATGTTAACCCCAAAGTGACAAATTGAAAAAGGTCTCATCATTATTTAATATTTATTTATTACACTTTTTGAGGATCAATTCAAAGATTTGAAAAGTTATGCAACACTTAAAATTAATAACTAGAAAAAGCCTATTGACTATTGAGAAGGTTCAATCGTAAAAAGACTGCAGTTTTTTTTAATGTTTACTTACGGAATAAAATTTGTTAGTTTGTACTGAAAGTGTAGTTAAATTATGGACACATCATACTATCTAATAATCTGTTAAAAACTATCATTTATATTTCAGACCATTTCCTTTATCTTTCATTGTAGGTATTTGTCGTGAAAGAAATCAAATTTATTAATGCTATCTGACTTCTCATGTACAATTCCAGAAGAAATAAATATAATATGCAATACTGAACACACTCACGGTTGCCTCACATAAAAATATTAATAAAATTAATTCTAAGTGTCTTTATTTGGAATGACGAACTTAAAAAAAAATTACAAATATAAATATGTATTGTTAGGTTGCACTTTAACCGAGATAATATAAATAGGAAAATTATCTAAACAAATTTAGTTTGAAGAAATATTTTCTATTATCAAATTGTAGCCATTTCCGCTCTGATTCTTCGCGGATACGTTTGGATATAGTAACAGTGAAAGTGTAGAATCTCAGGAGTTCCACAACAATTTGTAAAATGCTGTTTTGAGCAACGATAAAAATATTTTCAATTGTTTTTACCAAAACTTCTTACTTACTGTAATAGATGGCAGCACTAGCGCCATCAAAATCTGACTGATAAGGGATAACGTATTTTTATGGACTGCTTTCTAAAAGTTAAGCACTCGGTTGAAAATTTGACATAACTCCAAAAGTTTCGCTTTGATTGACACCAAATTTCACAAGTAGGTAGTTAATTGAGTAATTATTCATGAGCACAATAATAAAATTTAAGAAAATATATTTAGGTATATTTTTGACTCTTTAAGTGCTTACTATTTGGTATATTAAAAAAAATATATATATTTTGTATTTTATACAAACAAGTCTTAATATGGGAATTCATACCAATCCCCTCAAAGCGACCGATAAGGTTTACTCTGCATGATCATGGGAGGAATAGGGAATGACAAGGGGTGGGTGGGTATCAACAACCAGAGGCCGCCGCCGTGGGAGCGAGGGCAACGAAACCATTCACCGGACGAAGTCCGAATAGTCCAGACTCCAGTTGCCGATGGGTCTGGAAACAGGCTATAACCACACAGTTCCTCTACGTCACCTGAAATAGTCTGCTTCATGACGTCCGGGACACGCCCGAGTCAATCCACAGATTAGTTTACCACTTAGAGACTATAGAAATCAAGGACTATAAAAATTAGGTCTGAGACTATAGAAATCAGTTCCCTTCCCATATACGGCCTCATCCCTAGTGGGGAAGCTTTAATATGGGACGAAAAATAGCTTGAAACAGCACATAGGAGTCAAAAAGATTAAGAAAAGGAACGAAAACAGTAGACAAATTTAAAGTGCACTCCGTCAGACCGCGGACAAAAAGGGAGTACTGGACAAGGCATTAACTAAATTACCAGAATATTTCTAGATATGGAAGGCTTCAAAGAAGCCTAGATCATAGATCGACGTGCATTTTTGTATGACTCTTGCTGAAGAAAACTCAAAACGGTGGTCAAATTAATAGCAATGTTGAGCAATTGAAGTTCTATTAAATTTCTGTTCCTTAAAATAATTGTCATGTTCCTTAATACGAAATTTTAAAACACTTTTAGTTTTACCAATGTAAGAAAGAACTACTGTAAATACTCCAACTATTAGATATTTCTAAAGGATTTTTAAGTTTAGAAAATCTGAGTTTATTAGAAGGTTTAAACGCAATATTGAATTTCAATTTTTTAAGAAATTTAGTTCTCTGCTGACTGATTTTTGGTAAAAGTGGTAAAATTAGAATGTTATGGAAATCTTTTTTAGAAGTAAGTTTGGAGGAAGTTTGGAAAATTTTTGAATTGCAGGATCAACAATGCCGGAAGAGAAACTACAGTCGACAGCAACATATATTTGAAGTTAAATTGTATGTTATTGGAGAAGAATGTTTAAAATGTTTTCTATGTAAGTAAACGAAGTTAGATGCAAACATATTTTTGCTCTAATTAGAACCGGACATTTTTAAGCGCTGATATATTGCTCAGGAAAGACTTATCTTTTGTTTCTCATTCAACTGAAACCTCCCGACCTAGCCTAATGTAAGAAAGCATTCTCATTACAGGTATCAGTATCTACGGATCGGTTTCGCATGTATTGTGTGCTCATTGGAATAGAATAACCGTTAACTGGATTGGCAGCAAGAAAATTTGCTTTTGCTGAAATTTCGCGAACTTCTATGGGAATTGACAATTTCAGCCCTTGAATGAAAGTCATATGCAATTTAGCTCGGGCTACAAGAAGTTTCAAAGGCTAAGTTCAAAATCACAAGAACTCGTCAGAAAGGGACGTTTCCCCAAATAAGAAAAACCCTTCCATTGCAGATAACAGTATCCATGGACCAGTTTCATGCTTATTATGCACCCATCAGCATAGAATAACCGTTAACTAAGGTATCTGTTTAGACAGTGGGAATACGTATTATATATGTCACTTCTCATTAGGAGACGTTGCATTAGAAATTGAACTGCAAGGTAATGTGTTAGCGACTTCTATCATTTAACTGCCACCGTAGCCAAGGTAAGCGTTGTTGTTGAGACCCAGACCGTCCGACCTACCAGAAAGGTGTAAGGTAACTGTATGGACGGCCGAGAAGTGCCACCCAATTTAGACCGGAACCCAGTGGGGGAGGCATCCACAGGGACCGTACCCTCCTTCCCCTACCACCAACCTCTCGGAAGGACTTACGGACCCACATGTTTAACGTGATCGTACTCCGCATGAACACGGCGGCATTTGTGGTAGCGTGCAAATCTAGCGCGCAAACCACGGGGATACCGCACCCGAGATGGCCAACAGCACGCGGTGTTCCGAGGTGGTCACCCACCAAGTACTAACCGCGCCCGATGCTGCTTGACTTCGGTGATCTAACGAGAACCGGTGTTTTCAGCACGGTACGGCCGTTGGCATTAGCCATGGTAAGCGTGTCTAAACTCCAAAATTTCGTTGTTTTCCTTAATAGTTTCGTTTCAGCAAATGTAGTGTTTATTGTATGATGTCTTTGCAGAGTCACTTTAAAAGTGAATAGGAAATTTGATTTAGATAATTGCTAAATTATAGGGGTTTTGACATTTTTGATACGACTTGAATTTTTTTATGTAAATCATAAATTAAACTTCTATTAAGTGAAAAAGTAAAGCTTGGTTAATTATATATTTATTTTCAACTTATTTTCCTAAATTTTAATATACTAGTTGAAAATGAGTTCTCCGTATATTGTATATTCCCGCATATAAAGTTTTTCAATTGGGTCCCAAGAGAAACAGAAAACCGGGGTTCCAATGTAATAAAGTTGCAAAATGCCATTAATTTATTTTGATTGTAATTCACTTATTATATTTTATTTTATTAAAACTAAACTTGTTAAACTTTTATTAAGCTAAACTTGTTACACTGTATACAGCATGAAACTTTTTATTTGCTAACTGTGGTCAGTAATTTACGGTCTCTAATATGACATGCATCTATGTCTCTAATATGCCATGCATCTGCCTGTATGTAAGAGTGTTGCTGTGGTTGTTGCGGCTGTTAAAAATAAGTTGGTTCTGTCCAAGAAATACTTATATTATAATAAATCAAACTTCTGCCTGTAAGATAAAACTTACAAAACTTCCTAAAGAAAGCAGACATATGTCAGTGTAAGATGTCGACAATTGTTTTGAGAGCATTATAAGTCCCCTTCCTGACAAATGAACAGGTAGAACTTCCTTAACCAATGTAAGAAGAACTTCTTTTAAATGGTTATATATGTGTATTTTGCAGTATTCACTAGTTTAACCAGCAGTTGTTAAGTTTTATGGAAGTGTGGACTCGTTTTAACCAATCAGTTCTTTTAACGACTTTATAACGTTGATTAAACAAGATTTTACACTCTATTTATAAGGGGGCGCGGTAGCCCATTGGTTAGCGCGCTGGAGTTGCACTCGGTAGGCCCGGGTTCGATTCCAGCCACTGCCAAAACTGCCGCCGTGTTCATGCGGAGTACGATCACGTTAAACATGTGGGTCCGAAAGTCCTTCCGAGAGGTTGGTGGTAGGGGAAGGAGGGTACGATCCCTGTGGATGCCTCCCCCACTGGGTTCCGGTCTAAATTGGGTGGCACTTCCCGACCGTCCAAACTGTTACCTTACACCTTTCTGGTAGGTCGGACGGTCTGGGTTTCAACAACAACAACAACAACTCTATTTATAAGAAGATATACAACCTTATTTTGAACTAATCAATTGTTTAATGTGACATGCCTGATATTGTATTTATATATATCAGGTATGCATATCATATTATATTTATACATATTTATATAATATCTTCATACAGTGAGTATGGCTGGGTTTTCTGAACAAGATCATTGAAATATGTATTTATTGAAAGACAGATATTTTGTACAATGGACGCTATCATTTTCTCTTTAGCATTTTCTTTTCACGATGGATTTTATCATTATCATCTCTAGTTAATTGTAAAAAAGAAAGTGAAACATCAAAAGTTCAACAACTACCTTCACAATATCAATGCTTTGAAAGTTAGACATAAAAATAGCTATACAGAAACGCGTATATAAAAAGCTCAATAAAACTCTCCTCTCTAGCCTACCATTTTCAGTTCTTTGAGAGTATATGAACAATGACCAATTTCAGGAAAAAGAAGGGGCCCCCTGAAACGTCTTATTTAATATATAGGAAGGGAATAAATAGGTATCTGGAAAGATATTAAGTGAAATATAACTTTAAATTATAGACAGCTCTCAGTTTGTCTGAGATTTATCAATAAATCGTTGGAAAGGATATTCCTTCAGACTTCCAGACCACTTGTTACGCATTGCAGAGTTTTCTATCTTCCCTTCTGCGTGAGTAACATCGCTGACAAAGAGTGATTTGTTTATGGGTAGTAAAGAAAGGGGACAAAAGATATGAGTTGCGTTTTAAAATGAATTACTTCTCAGGAATATATCTGATTATTTAGTTTCGATCTATTGCTGTGGGATAGCTCATATACTGCTACTTGTTCAATGGTGAAGTACATTTAACGTTTTTATTCAATGGTGAAGTACATCGAAAATTTTAATTCAATGTTGAAGCAAAGTGTTCAGTTCAGTGGTAAAGCAAAATGTTTACTTCAATGATGAAAGAAAACTATTGGTTTGAAAAATTTACAATTCAAAAAATTTACATTTTGAAAAATGTACAGATTAACAGATTAACCACCTATAGGCACCGACCCGAAGGTTCACAGTAATTGCAGCCTATGGTGGAGGAATATCTGCGAAAACCAGAAATTAAAACTTAATGGCAAGATAAAAATAATAAACAATTATATACAATATGTTTGTCTATACTAGATACAGATAGTATTTCACAAATACAGTATTGTGGCAATTAATTGAGAAATGCAGTTTTTTTTATAAAATTCAGTTTTATACAAGTTTTCTATGGATACATTTAAAACTAATAACTGATATGACCTCCCCGAGACTTTATAACATCACAGACACGTTTCGGCATGGAATGTACTAGACTAGCACATGTAGTTTTAATTTCAACGTCTCTGAACTATATGTCAATAACGGCCGAAATTAGCTTGTCCATCGTCGTACAGTCAAATTTGTGAAGCCTGTTTTTGACAATAGCCCACAAATTTTCTATGGGATTCAAGTCTGGTGAATTCCCGGGCCAATCCAGTACGGTAATATTTTTTTTTGAGCAGAAATTTTTGATTCGCTTCGAAGTGTGACATGGCGCGCTGTCTTGTTTGAAAACGCAATCTCCGTTCGGCCACAGTTTAGCCATGGTTGGAAGCACTTTTCGGGTCAATATGACTTCGTAACTGGCACTGTTCATTATTCCCTCTACGGGAACAAGAGATTCTGTCCCCAAAACATCTTTTTGGGCGGATGCTTGATTGATGTGGTGCTGATTGAGAGGTTCTCCTTAGCTCCTTCTCACGAACATAGGTCTAAATCCCTGAACCACAAAATGTTTTTCGTCAGAAAAGAGAACTTTCTCCCAGTCCTTCTCAGTCCATGTTTTGTATTTCCGTGCCCATTCCAACCTTTTTTTCTTCATGCGAAGCGTCAGAAGCTGCTTCTTGTACGGTCGACGTGCTCTCCGTCCGCGTTCTAACAGCCTGTATCGCACTGTTGAAGGTGCAATATCAACACCAGCTGCCACCATGGACTTAGACAGGTCAAAACTGGTTAATCGAGGATTTTTAACACTCATTCGAAGTAAATTTTTGTCGTCACGAGTCGAAGTTGATCTTCTTCGGCCGCATCTTCCAGAGCGGTTGGTTCCAGCATTTCCTGTTTCCTGAAACCGCTTCCAGATCCTCCCGACCCTTGCTGTACTCACTCCACATATTTTACCTATTTCCTCGAACGTCTTAGAAGTGTGTTCTCTAAGCGCAATCACTTTAGCACGTGTTTACGCGCTGATATCCATGACGCTAATGAGCCCCGCAACAACTGAGAAACTACCACTGCGGAACACCTGCCACCTGGCGGAGGAATTTGAATACCTGCTACTTACCAGGTGCATACGAACACCTGCTACTTTGATAATAACTGCAATTTGAACTCTGAGCTAATTTGGAGTGCTTCTTCCTAAGCTTACGTGTGATAAAACGAAAAAAAAAGACATTTCTCAATTAATTGCCACAATACTGTAGTTCACATCCATGAGCACTTATGTGCAGAACTGTTTCAAATGGGAGCGACTATGTATATAAAAATATTTCTAAAATTGGTTATTACATATACAAAATGCCACGAATAATTCTCAAGGATATACACACACACATATATATAAACAAAAAAATCTGATGTGGGCAACACATGACTTTCTTTATATAATGAAATGAATTTATTACTTTTACAGTAAAATAAATAGGTTTTTCTTCTAGTAGAAACTAATATCCTTTCCAAGATATTGAATTTTCGACAATTAGTCGTCGTTTTCATTGATTTATCGTCATTTTTATCCATTTGGCGAGACTTTCGTTAATTTGGCAACATTTAAAAAAGTCGCCAAGTTGGCGACATTCCGCCAACTTCGTCGCCAAAATCTCGCCAAGCGTTATGGACGAAGAAATAAGTTATTCTTACAGCAGATAAATTGGCGTTCTAATGCAAAAGTATTACTCAAAGTATCTTTTTTCATGAATGGAACGAGCTAGATCCAGGAGAATGATGTCACCCAATTTATCGCATGATATTATATATGAAAAGTGAACATGTTTCTCAATAGGAAATATTTTTTTTTTTCTATTTTATATGACTTTTTGATAATTTTTTTTAAAAATGTGCAATATCTCGAGAACGGTTCATGTTAGCGTTCTAAAATTTATGTCAATCGTTTTCTAATGAAAAATTACATAAGAAATGTCTATTTACATAACTTTATTATTGGTTTTGATTTTTTGACGATTTTTTCAAAATTTCATTCGAGAATTTAGGGGGGTTCTGAACATTCGATTGCATATAAAAACAATAGGCTTCCATTGTTTACAGATTGTGATTTTTGTACCAAATTTTGTTCGAATCGGTCCATTCGTTCGTCAGTTATCGTCTCCACAGGCCCACACACACACACACACACACACACACACACACACGCACACACACACACACATACATCACTTCAAAAATGTTTGATTCGTAATCAGGGATGCTTGAAACGTGCTCTCCCGTCGAAAACTCGAATTCGAATTTTCAACCCCGTCACAATACTTTCCTTATACATTATGTATATAAGGAAAGTAATATATACGAATATACAAAACTACTTATGCAAACATACATACAAATCTATATATACAACATATACATGCACCTCTCACAGGTTACTATGACTTTCAATACTATATTAATACATACAATGATATTTGCAATGATTAAAACAAATGTGAATTTAAAATTAATTTGATTGCAGTATTTATAACAAAATTTACAACTGCTAAAAATAAATATGCAAAAAACAGTGAGCTAATGTTTGGGGGTTACCAGTAATAATTCACAGGATATGTTCGTTTTCCTCTAGGAATTGAATTATAGATTTTGTTCTTTGTTTAGCCCAGCTATTACGCAGAAGGTTTTCAAACATTGACATATGTTGTCTATTGGGCCTTTTAAGGGGATAGATCTTTGTAAGTTCACAATCAAATACGAAATGTTTCGGAGATCCTATTTCACCACAAATACAGTTTTCAGTGTCTTTCCTTTGGATTTTGTAAAGATAGGTTGGGAAACAGCCATGCCCCGAGAAAAACTGTACCAATTCTCTGCTGCAAATCAATTGCTTTCGAGATACTCTGGGAAAAGAGTTGAAAGTTTCTCTTCCTTTCTCACTTTCATTCCACTGCTGTTGCCACTCTTTTATGATATTAATATATAGATGTGACCTTAGCGATGAACAGGGATATGGTAAGTTTGTACTTTGAACAGAGATATCTGGCGTCGCCTCAAAAGCTAAGCAGTCTGCAACTTCATTTCCCAGAACACCCGAGTGACCTTTAACCCATCCTATAAAAAACTTTTGATGGATGATGTGGGTTATGATAGATATAATTTGATGATCTATCGGATTCTTCGTTTGATATTGTTTAAGAGTTTCGATACTCGATAGACTGTCAGAGTAAGTAATGAAATTCCTATGTAAACTTTTGGTAGCCCAAGATTCGGCTTCCTTTATTGCGAGCAGCTCTGCCTGGAAGACGCTATTTTTATAGTGCAGACGAGTTGACCACTTGTGGACGCACATGCCATCGTAAAAAGCACAGTAGGCTGATGCTGTTCCAGAATCAGTTCTAGAGCCATCCGTATAAATATTTATGTAATTAGATATTTCTTCTGATGACTTTGCAAGGTGTAAGCGAATGTTACCTACTGCTGCGTCCATTAACCAGGTAACCTTTTTTGTTCGTAATCCTTGTGATCATAATAAAGATTATTCCACTGTTCTGTTTGTTTTAGGCGTGTTACTTGCGCTATAATAGCTTCTTTTTGCGCTGTCAATGTTATTGGGGTGATACCGGTAAGCACTTGCAGCGCTACTGTAGATGTTGTGCGATAAGCCCTTGAAATCTGTAGAAGAGCTATCCTTTGAACTGACTCTAGTTTTCTCTTTGCATGTATGTTCGAGTTTAGGGCCCAACTACTCGCAGCATAGCACAGGATCCTTTCCGTTACTGATAGATACCATGTTTTTAAGATCTTCGAATTTATGCCCCACCTAGATGGTGCTAGTCTTTTGACATTATGAATTTGGCAGTCAATATTTGCTCGCAGGTTTTCTATGTGTGGAATCCACGATAGATGCTTATCAATTATAATTCCAAGATACTTGATTTGGTTTGGTCTTGGTATGCTAACACCTTTAATCTTGAAGATAGGTTTCCGTTTTAATTGAGATAGTTTTCCTATCACTGAAGTTGAAGTCTTTGTTGATGAAATTGAAAGTTGGAGCTCCTCACAAAGATCTGAAAATGCTTCTATGCCGGCATTAGTTGTATCTTCCAGAAGTCTACGTGAACTGCCTCCTGATACCAGCATAAAGTCATCTGCGTACGCCAAAAGCTGTGTTTCTGGAATACTGAATTTATTAAGAATTATATCAGCCATTATTGACCACAGTACGGGTCCTAAGCAAGAGCCTTGTGGACATCCCCCGTAGACTTGAATATATTTCCAAGTTGTTCCTGAATTAAGTCTAATTGCCCTATTTTTCAGATAACTACTTATGATGTTCTGTAAATAATAAGGACAATTTTTCTTTTGTATTTGTTTTAATAAGATGGACCAGACATTAAAATTTTTGAAAGGGTCGAAAATTGTTGGTTGGTTGGTTGGTTAGGGTTTTGTAGCATAAAATCCTAAGATATATATGCTGCGCCCAACACATGGTAATGCCAAAAACTAATTTACTAGTAAAACACAATAACAAGTGTATAATATAAAAAATTCAAACGTGCACATAATAACATGACGATTGAATATACAAAACCAGATAACATATGGTAAAAGGATGATACAATATGAGAGGTCCGGCCGTCCAACTAGTTACTCTAAGTCCTCTGGACGAGTCGGACGGTCTGGGTCTTCAACAATATGAGAGGTAAAATGTTTATATGATAAGAAAAACCTATATCCAACAAAAATGAAAAATGGCTAGAATGAGGATTTTCTCCTATCAAGCCCATTTAAGTAATATCATAAGTTCTGAAGTGTTTAAAACAATTATGTCTAAAATTAGTGCAGTCGGTTAAAAAGTGTTTTACACTCACTGATATTTAACACCAGTTACAAAAAGGCTCATTTTCACCTGCAAGCAAATGGCTATGGGTAAAACGTGTGTGAACTTTTCGCAAGCGAGTTAAAACAACATCAAATTTCCTACACTGAAAACTAGTCCATTTTTGTACAAATAGCTTTATTTCCTGCAATTTATTTTGAGATTGCTGATTCCATGAATGCTGCCATTTGTCATAAATTATGTTACAAATAATTTTTTTATATCTGCCAAAGGGATGGGATGATTCAAAACATGATTAGCTTATTTTACAGCAATATCTGCCAATTTGTGTCCCTTAATACCCGGAATCCAATAAAATTGAATATGGTGTGCTTGTGGCTTCAGGCGACCCTCAAGCTGTGGGATACCTGAGGCAATGGAGTGGTCCATGGACATCCATTGCCTCAGTTGTCGAAATATAAGTCGAAAATTGGATTTCTAAATATTTATAGATTTGCACAATTTTAATTGCTGCAAACATGATTTTATATCGTGTTTGAGTGCTTTTAGATATTACTTCTTATCGATCTATCTATAATAATAAAAAAAAATCTGATGTGGGCAACACATGACTTTCCTTATATAATGCAATGCATTTACTACATTTACAGTTAAAAAAATGTTATTCTTATAGTAGATACTTATAATACCAAGATATTGAACTTATATTTCCAAGATATTGAATTTTCTTCAATTAGTCGTATTTCCATTGATGTAGAGTCATTTTTATCCATTTAGTGAGATTTTCGTTAATTTGGCAACATTTAAAAAAGTCCCCAAATTGGCGACATTCCACCAAATTCGTCGCCAAAATCTCGCCAAGCGTTATAGACGGAGAAATAAGTTATTCTTATAGCAGATAAATGACTATTGGCGTTCAAATACAAAAGTATTACTTAAAGTATCTTTTTTCATGAATGGAACGAGCTAGATCCACGAGAATGATGTCACCAATTTATTGTATGGTATTTTATATGAAAAGTGAACATGTTTCTCAATAGGAAATATTTTTTTTTATTTTATATGACTTTTTGATAATTTTTTTGAAAAATGTGTAATATCTCGAAAACAGTTCATGTTAGCGTTCTAAAATTTATGTCAATCGTTTTTTAATGAAAAAGTACATAAGAAATATCTATTTCCGTAACTTTATTAGCGGTTTTGATTTTTTGACGATTTTTTCAAAATTTCACTCGAAAATTGAGGGAGGTTCTGAACATTCGAAACATTCGATTTCGTATAAAAACAATAGGCTTCCAATGCTTACGGATTGTGATTTTTGTACCAAGTTTCGTTCGAATCGGTCCATTCGTTCGTCAGTTATCGTCTCCACAGACTCACTGACACACACACACACACACACACACACACACACACACACACACACACACACACACACATACAGACAGACATCACTTCAAAAATGTTTGATTCGTGATCAGGGATGCTTGAAACGTGCTCTCCCGTCGAAAACTCGAATTCGAATTTTCGAACCTGTCACAATACTTTCCTTATACATTATGTATATGAGGAAAGTAAAAATATTTCAGTATGTATGCATGTATGTATGTATGCTTCTATTACGGTTAGCGGAAAATTTAAGTATTACAAAACTGCGGAGTGTTATATGAGGTCTACATTTATTGTTGTTGGTTTTGATTAGGTCCATTGTTGAAGCACAATTTAGAGCGATTTTTTCACAAACCGGTTCCTTAGCGATCAAAAATTTTATCACAAATCTTCATCTTCCCATCATCCAAAAGATCGGGAAACGCTCTTTCGAACGAGCGTAAACGGAATCGGTAAGATATTAGGTTCGGTTTTAAAATAATTTTGAAAATGCATAAATAACCCGAATTTCCTCAAATTTATTTTTAAATATGAATTGAAGATTCGCACGATTCTAAGAAGTGAAGCTAAATATTGAACTCTTTAACTATCTGAGAACAATGGGGTTTACGGGTCATTTTGCAAAAAAAATACCAGTTCTTTTTTTCGAGAATCTACGAAATTTTAATAGATTGAAATGTTCTACTAGACTAATCTGTGTACCAAATATCAGCTCTGTCGGACGTAGGAACACAGTTTAAAACTAATTCAAGCTAAGTAACACAAAATGCCACTCTTGATGTTTTGAATTTAGTACTAGGACGTATTACCCGGCGTTGTCCGGGTCCTAAATAAGTACCCCCTACATAAATAATACACATAGCACCATTCACAGCCTGTTTTGAACTAAAATCAACATCGCGATACCTTTATTCTATACTCAATTAGGTCAATTGTACAACAAAGTAATACCCTCTAAATAAGTTCTTCTGATACACTCTAAATAAGCTCGTTCAATACGTTCTAAATAGGTGCTTCTCCACACTAGGGTTGCCATTGCAAGATATTTTTTCGTCCGACTACGGTTTTCTGAATATGAATCTGGTTATTGCAGTTTGAGTTTAATCTAGTCATATATACATTGCTCAAAACAATTAGAAAATATTACGAATTTGGTATAAAATCACAAAATAAATTACAAGCATGGTAAAAAAAAAATAATGAAAGGGTCTGACATGCAATTTTCGCATGCATTTTAAACAGTGGAATATGCAAATTTTTCCTGTGGAATTAGGTTAAATGAATTAGGAGGGAGGATAAATGAACATAAATTCTAAAGATGTTAATTGATTGATGAGGTTTGAACATAATAGATGGAAATATACTTATTTAGGTACTAATCAAGTAGTCATTAATGTTCCGCCATGACAGTTTATAGATTAACTTGATTATGAAATATCTTCATATATATTGCATACGTTTAATTTATATATACTAAGCAAGTTAGGAAAATAATTCGATATTTTGACATGAAATCTATGATGTGAGTATACAGATGAAATCAAGACGAAATCAAAAATTTGATTACTTTTTAAAACTTTACAACATAGTTGAAAAGTGTTTATGACTTTGTACATTCTGTCTGTTTGTTTGTCTGTCTGTCTGTCTGTCCCTTAGCACGATAACTGCCGTAAAGATGACTTTATAAAAATGGAAATTTAGTATGTTGTTCAAACGGTCGATGGGACATATGGGAATATAAATGAATAATATCACCCAATTAGTTTTGGATTGAATCCGGGTTAAAAAAATGAAATACATTGAACGCTATGGGACCTAAATTTTCAAATATATTTTAAACGAATTTAAAATTAAAAAATTGCTCCAAAAGTTTTAGGAAATATTCAAATTATCCTATAAAAAATATGAAAAAAATTGCAGCAAAATATATTGGGTAGTTTTTTAAATAAAAATTAAAATAATAATTACACTCATATTATATGACGCGATCACGTGACCCATTTCGAAATAAAATATGGTATCCATCTTGTGTCAAAATCATGATTTTCAAAGTTCTTTTTAATTTATATTTAGTATTGTATCTGTCCTAAAACTGCTTTATTTTTGCTTAATTTCTGTGCATCTATATTCTGAAACAATGCAATTACAATATATTTGTGTTTAAATGATCATCAAACTTTGATTATTTCTACAACGAAGCCTAATTTTCACTTATGGAGAATGTAAATACATCAAGCCGTAAGAGGAGTTGCATAAGAATTGCTGAATTTCTTTAACGCAACATTATTTAGCTCTGGAGTCTGCAATACAGCTGATATGAATGAAACATTCATTGATTTTACACAGATAAGCAGGCGATTTTTGAGCTTTTTCGACTTTTTCGATGAAGTTTTAAGCATAAAGTTAAATTTCTTTTACCTGTATGGTTTTTAGTTTTTAAGTAATATAAATTATTCTAGTATTGTGATGAATGAAAGGAATGAAATAAAAGTGCATGAATAAAATATTTACTGCTGTTAAGTAGAAAGCCAGACGATTTATATTTCAATGACGTTATTTGAATAAAGTTTATTTTTTTCGATGAAGTTTTAAGTTTTTAAATATAATAAATTATTGTCGTTTTGTAACAATTTTAAAAATATTACCGCTGAATGTATCGCATTTTAGAGATGTTTAAATAAAATTGCATTGCAGTTGGAAAGTGTTTCCTAATCATTGCTTTATGCATGATTGATCGTTCTTGTTATTCCTAGCCATAATCAGTTAGTGAGTAATTTGTAGCTCTTTGAAAGTTTGCAAACGAAAAAAATGAGTCAGGAAAAATCGAAAACACTTATTGATATTTAATGCAGTTTCCCCTTACAAAATTCTGTTCAGGGAAACCCATTTCAGCTCCATCGGACTGGAGCCACCAACGATTTTAGTAATTGGTTTACAAATGGAACTAAGATGTTTTTATTTTTCAGATTTCCCTGAGCAAATAATTTTGCATAGCCAGAACAAAATTTCTTATACAATTTTTAGGGGATTAAATTAAATATTTTAATAGAATTGTTTGAAGAATAATATTATTTAGATTACAATTAAAATTTTCACATTTTAAATCATGAGCAACGCCGAATATATATCTGCTAGTATTTTAAAAATATGAAGCTAACAGTGTGGAACGACTAAGTTCGTTATATAACATAGATGTTTTTACTTTCCTTATATACATAATGTATAAGGAAAGTATTCGAAAGGGTCGAAAACTCGAATTCGAGTTTTCGACGGGAGAGCACGTTTCAAGCATCCCTGATCACGAATCAAACATTTTTGAAGTGATGTCTGTGTGTGTGTGTGTGTGTGTGTGTGTGTGAAAGTATGTGTGTGTGTGTGTCAGTGGGTCTGTGGAGACGATAACTGACGAACGAATGGACCGATTCGAACCAAATTTGGTACAAAAATCACAATCTGTAAACATTGGAAGTCTATTGTTTTTATACGCAATCGAATGTTCAGAACCCCCCTAAATTTTCGAATGAAATTTTGAAAAAATCGTCACAAAATCAAAACCAATAATAAATTTACGTAAATAGACATTTCGTATGTAATTTTTCATTAGAAAACGATTGACATAAATTTTAGAACGCTAACATGAACCGTTCTCGAGATATTGCACATTTTTCAAAAAAATTATCAAAAAGTCATATAAAATAGAAAAAAAAATTCCTATTGAGAAACATGTTCACTTTTCATATATAATATCATGCGATATATTGGGTGACATCATTCTCGTGGATCTAGCTCGTTCCATTCATCAAAAAAGATACTTTGAGTAATACTTTTGCATTTGAACGCCAATTTATCTGCTGTAAGAATAACTTATTTCTTCGTCCATAACGCTTGGCGAAATTTTGGCGACAAAATTGGCGGAATGTCGCCAACTTGGCGACTTTTTTAAATGTTGCCAAATTAACGAAAATCTCGCCAAATGGATAAAACTGACGCTAAATCAATGAAAATGACGTCTAATTGTGGAAAATTCAATATCTAATAAGTTATATAATATATAAATATATAATAATAGCTATATAATATATGTCGAAAATTCAATATCTAATAAGTTATATATATATATAACTTATTTCTTCGTCCATAACGCTTGGCGAGATTTTGGCGACGAAATTGGCGGAATGTCGCCAACTTGGCGACTTTTTGAAATGTTGCCAAATTAACGAAAATCTCGCCAAATGGATAAAAATGACGATAAATCAATGAAAATGACGACTAATTGTCGAAAATTCAATATCTTGGAAAGGATATTAGTATCTACTAGAAGAAAAACCTATTTATTTTACTGTAAAAGTAGTAAATTCATTTCATTATATAAGGAAAGTCATGTGTTGCCCACATCAGATTTTTAATATTGTATCCCACAGCAATTTTGCTGTCGGTACAGGTTTTGCGTATCATTTGATAAAATATCGTTAACAAGTGCAAAACAGGTACACGGATGATGGTTGATATACTCGCAGAGTTCATTTCACTTTTCTATAAAGCTACCTAGATTTGTTTTATGATCGTGCGACTGTTATTCCCGCCCGTAAGAACATATTCCTGTAATCGGTATGGTCATTGGCAAACAAATGACGTACATCATCTTAGAAGACCAAAACCTTTGAACAATGGATTAAATTCCTTCCTTTTCGATACCACATTAAAATTTTATACCAACTTTCAAGTTGCAAATAAAAACGTATTTAACTGAAATATCAAAACTTTAACATTTACCTTTAAATTATTACTCATAAAAAATAGGACATGAAAACAGCCATACGGAAGCATGGATCAATAAAAAACTCAATAAAGCTCTGTCTTTTGAGTCAAATATTTGATTCCCTTTGAGTAGGTTTAAGAACAATAATCCATTTCAAGGAGAAAAAAAAGCCCTTGAAATGCTTCACTCTGTAGGATATGGGAGGGTATAAATAAATATCTGGAATAACATTAAGTGAGAAATAACTTTAACTTTTTGCTTACGGGTGTGACAGTGTCCATCCTAAACGAAGAACCTCCCAAACAGACAGGTATTTGACGTACCCTGTCCCAAACAGTTCGATCCCTCTTTACAGACATCGATGTCTATGGAAGCCCCTTTTACAGACATCATCCCCTTTTGCAGACATTGACGTCCATGGACGCCAATGCCTGCAAAGGGGGATCGAACTGTTTGGGATAGGATATGTCAAATATCTGTCTTTTGGAGTTTTCTTCGTTTAGGATTGACGCTATCCCACCCTTAAGCAAAAGGTTAAAATAACAATGCTAAGACTTATTAAGATTTTTCAACAAATCATGGGGGAATAATCTTGCACAAGACTTCAAGCCCGGTTTTTTGGTTTACACAGTTCTGACTTTTTTCGTCATAAAGAACGTTATATTTAGGAATATGGCAGCAATGGAAATGAAATGGTACTTTTATACAGGTAATGTGCGAGCGGTGTTAAATGTATATTTACTTCACGCCACAAAATGGCGTTTTCAGCCCCCTGGATCTCGGCTGCAATTAAAGCTAGAGTAATAATATGTTCATAGCTGTGTCATGGGGTAGCTTGAAGGCGAAAATAAAGAATATATATTAGAATCAATGGATTACAAGTAGTGAAAAATACAGCTAAAAACTGTATTTTTGAACGTCTCGCGTTTTTCTTGTAGTCTTTTCGGTTGACGGAGCCTATAGACTAAGTTTAAGCTTGAAAAATAAATTTGAAATCCGGTAATTTTCTGTAGGAATTAGGTAAGAAATTAGAATTCAGGTAGATCATTTGGCGACAAAAAGTAACCCACCAATGAAATTCCACATTTTTACTTTCCTTATATACATAATGTATAAGGAAAGTATTGTGACGGGGTTGAAAATTCGAATTCGAGTTTTCGACGGGAGAGCACGTTTCAAGCATCCCTGATCAAGAATCACACATTTTTGAAGTGATGTCTGTGTGTGTGTGTGTGTGTGAAAGTATGTGTGTGTGTGTGTGTGAAAGTATGTGTGTGTGTGTGCGTGTGTGTGTGAAAGTATGCGCGTGTGTGTGTGTGTGTGTGAAAATATGTGTGTGTGTGTGTGAAAATATGTGTGTGTGTGTGTGTGTGCGTCAGTGAGACTGTGGAGACGATAACTGACGAACGAATGGACCGATTCGAACGAAATTTGTTACAAAAATCACAATCTGTAAACACTGGAAGTCTATGCAAATCCAGTGCAAATCCAGTGCAGTTTTTATGCAAATCCAGTGTTCAGAACCCCCTAAATTTTCGAGTGAAATTTTGAAAAAATCGTCAAAAAATCAAAACCGCTAATAAAGTTACGCAAATAGACATTTCTTATGTAATTTTTCATTAGAAAACGATTGACATAAATTTTAGAACGCTGACATGAACTGTTCTCGAGATATTGCACATTTTTCAAAAAAATTATCAAAAAGTCATATAAAATAAAAAAAATATTTCTTATTGAGAAACATGGTCACTTTTCATATGTATTACCATGCGATAAATTTAGTGACATCATTGTCGTGGATCTAGTTCGTTCCATTCATGAAAAAAGATACTTTGAGTAATACTTTTGTATTTGAACGCCATTAGTCATTTATCTGCTGTAAAAATAACTTATTTCTTCGTCCATAACCCTTGGCGAGATTTTGGCGACGAATTTGGTGGAATGCCGCCAACTTGGCGACTTTTTAAATGTTGCTAAATTAACGAAAAACTCGCCAAATGGATAAAAATGACGCTAAATTAATGACGACTCATTGACGAAAATTCAATATCTTGGAAAGAATATAAATAACTACTATAAAAATAATCTATTTTTTTCACTGTAAAAGTAGTAAATTCATTGCATTATATAAGGAAAGTCATGTGCTGCCCACATCAGATTTTTTTTTTATTTATTTCCCGCGCGATGATTTAGAATACATTTTGAAAACTAGAGTTAGAGAAATCTTTTACTTCTATGGAATTCATTTATTCTCATTCTTACAATGAAGGTTTATTTTATTGCCACCTTTCTTATTTGCGTAGGATTACTTACAAATGAAGATGATGTTGTAATCTGAATGACAGATTTAGAAGAAGAAAAATGTTACTTTCATCAGTTTGGGCTGTAAATTTAGCACTTAGTAAGTCAGGCTCACTTAGCTGATGATATATACGCTGAGCGGAGTATATAGTATTTATAAGATACTAAGGGTTAGGGGTGGGTCATCCCAGTCGCTAGCGCGCGGGATTTGAACTCGAATGGCTTGAATTCGATTTCCGGCTCTGCTCAAACTGTCCCCGTGTTACACATTTGAAAAAAAAACTACACATCTCTCAGATATCGAAAAACATATGCTGACTTATAAATTATCTAATCTTTTAGTCCCTAAATAAATGTTTAATTACGCCTTCGACCCCTGCGTGGTCTCCACACATTCGTCTATACAACGCTTACTAGTTGGATGTTATATGCCCTAAATAGACGCACGGGTTGCATGTAATCTAGATACGAGGCTTTTGCTAGCTCAAGACAAGAAGTATATACTTTAAAGTTAATATCTAGTATAATTAGAACTAAGATTTGATCAAATTAGTGGAATGCCTAACATTGAACCAGGAAGAAGACAACTGGACTTCTTTGTGTTATGAATTAAAATATTTTTAGAATGCAAGTAAAAAAATCTGATGTGGGCAGCACATAACTTTCCTTATATAATGCAATGAATTTGCTATTTTTACAGCAAAAAAAAATATGTTATTCTTATAGTAGATATTCTTTCCATGATATTGAATTTTCGTTAATTAGTCGTCATTTTCATCGATTTAGCGTCGTTTTTATCCATTTGGCGAGATTTTCGTTAATTTGGCAACATTTAAAAAAGTCGCCAAGTTGGTGACATTCCGTCAAATTCGTCACTCCGTCAATTCCGTCAATCTCGCCAAGCATTATGAACGGAGAAATAAATTATTCTTATAGCAGATAAATGACTATTGGTGTTCAAATACAAATGTATTGCTCAAAGTATCTTTTTTTATGAATGGAACGAGCTAGATCCACGAGAATGATGTCACCCAATTTATCGCATGATATTACATATGAAAAGTGAATATGTTTCTCAACAGTTAATATATTTTTGTTAATTTATGGGATTTTTTCATAAATTTATTTGAAAAATGTGCAATGTCTCGAGAACGGTTCATGCTAGCGTTCTAAAGTTTATGTCAATCGTTTTCTAATGAACAATTACATAAGAAATGTCTATTTGTGTAACTTTATTAAAGGTTTTTTTTTTTGATGATTTTTTCAAAATTTCACCCGAAAATTTAGGGGGAGTTCTGAACATTCGATGACGTTTAAACGCAATAGGCTTCCAGTATTCACGGATTGTGATTTTTGTACCAAATTTCATTCGAATATCTCCATTCGTTCGTGAGATATCATCTCCAAAGACTCACTGACACACACACACACACACACACACACACAGACATCACTTAAAACATGTTTGATTCGTTATCAGGGATGCTTGAAACGTGCTCTCCCGTCGAAAACTCGAATTCGAATTTTTGACCCCCTCACAATACTTTCCTTATACATTATGTATATAAGGAAAGTAATAAGTGAAAAATATAGTAAGAAAGCAAAGCTGAGTGTAGCTAATTATTTTTAGCTTTCGTACAAAAATGGTTATTTATATCCGATATAATAGTGATACTTATTCAAATATGAATTAAATATGGGGAGAATAGTCTCATCCTCCAGCTTCCTGTAGAGAAATTCCAGGTTTGGAAGAATTTTCTGTTCAGTTACACTACTCCGTGTACCAGACTATTAGTTTCTACTTCTAATAAGCTTCTACACGTTAACAAGCTTCTACAAGCTTTCTACACGTAAGTTTCTACTACTAACTGCTGAGCAAAAATCCAGCTCTATTGTGAACTCCAGTCATCTAGGTGCCATTATTCACACTTGTCAATCCTATTTTTAAGTCATTACTATATCAATATCCCTTTAGCATATTATTACGCCGAATCCTTTGGAATCGTGGGTGTGCACTCAGGATACAAGAACGAGTTCGCATTTCTGGATAACTAAAACTTTATTCACAAGCACAGCGTAAACAGGAACAATATACAGTAAAACAACACCTAAATGCTGCACTAATATAACAAAATAACCCATACTATTCTCAAAACAATGAAACAATGACGAAAATCATTTCACGAAACAGCCTCTACAATTCTCAAAACATTGACGAAAGTCACAATTCAACGTAGGTCGTATCTCGTCAACACCTCTTCGACTAAGCGATAACTCCTGTTTATAGACTTTTCATAGAAACTTCTGGAAATCTCTCATATCCCTTGGAATATTGATTATTTCGAGGTGTTTCACGAATCTTGGAGAAGTCGCCAAATGTAGCCAACTTAGTGATAAAGCGCCAAATTTGCAACCCTTCTACCGACATCTGCATTTGGCTGTCCTAGATTCACGTCAGGGAAAAATATTGCCTGTACGGGTGTTTTCTCCATCTGGTCTTCGAAAGAGACGAAAGTAAGAAAGGGAAAAGAGACTTCAGAGGGTTTTAGAAGTTCATAACAACATAATTTTTTGTTCATTTGATTCAAAGATGCAACATGTGAAACAACAATTTTCATGTAACATACATAACAATAATTAATAAGCCCAAACATTTAATAGTATGATATCCATTTTGTATACTTTATAAGAGATTAAATTTTGCATTCTTCGTCAGATAAATCTCCACAATTGCTTTGATAGTTTTATCACTAAAGCAACTGATGCCAATATTAACATGATTATCAATAACAGTCGGATTATTAATTTCAGACAAGAGAAATCTTTCATCGTAAAAATACGATTTACGATATACTTATTGAGAGGAACAGGAGAAAATAAACTTATGCTTTAATCTCTGTGCTTATATTACTTTCCAAGTATTTTTCGAATAAAAATGATGACATTGACTGTTGAGCAAGAATCATTGATTACTTAATAAAAATATTTTATTCAGTAACCTTTTATAGCTTTTTCTGTGAATGCATTCGAAGCATATATGTACCCTTTACATCAGCGAAAGATATAACATGTTTTAATTAGCTCTTTCACCTACATATCTTTTAACAAACGGATATATTTTGGATCATTTTGTCTCTTGTTCCTAAAAGTCCTACAGATTGTTATGAATGACCGTCTAAATGGCATATGCTTTTAATGATGAAGAGCTAATTTCCATTAGAATAAAATATATTTGTGGTGCGTTCTATGTTTTAATATTAAATATTTTTTCATGCTTATTAAAGATACGAAGGATTCAAGTTTGAATTATTGTGAGTGAAATTCTACACTAGACGTCATTGTACATTCATTTTCCTTTTTGTTCAGATTTACTTAGAAGTTATAATGTACTAAGTGTTATTTAAAAGGAGTATCCAAAGGAAGAAATGGAATCCCCTATGTTTCTTTCTTTTGCACATATTCTTTTTTGGGGCTTTGTTCTTTTGCACTCATTCTTTTCTTAGTTTGTTGGCTCTCTTATACTGGCAGAAGGGCATCCAGCGTATCCCTGAAACAGCTAACGGTTATTTTATTGTGTTACTTGTGATTGTTGCTCAAGTTTTTCCTTATGCCAGGTTCAAATTCCAGTTCCAGCAGCAACAATGAGGACAGCACATGAAGCTGAAGTGCTAGTGATCATGTTTTTGATGAAATCTCTATGAGCTGGAGCATTAATAACTGAAACATAATACTTCACTGTCTGAAATTTGCATAATATAATATCAACGTAATATGATCTCTCTCTCTGTTTAACTTTTCTACACCCAGCATATTTAAAAGATCATTTTGAATCACTTTAACATCACTGACTAGAACTGCTGTTGTATTTTTCCAACTGACCTTGCTAATTTCGAATTCTTTTCCCCCCTTGCATACATTCGTCCATCGGCTGTCAGCATCCACAGAGCTCCATCTCCATTGGCTCTAGCTATCCTGTGCAAGAACGCAGTCATTGGCTGAAGATCACTGGATTTAAGTGTCTTCGGGCTCGATGGCAGCGAGAAGCAGGTGCTCTTCAAAATAGCATGGGGCTTGTTTTATTGTCCACGGTAAATTATTTAGAACTTAATGTCACATTTTGGCGACAGTCAGTCTGCCTGTAAGAAAGCGTCTAGATGGAAGTTTGCGTTTATTGCTCAAGTTCCGACCTGATGTTTATTATTCTTGGTACTCCACAGCATACCAATATAACGTTTTCCATAATGGAGTAAATCTGTTTAGATTTGTCATCACAGGGGCGTTAAATGCAGCATGGGAAAATATGGAATTAATAATAAAACTATCGTTGTATAAATAACCGTATCATAACACATATGAGTTCAATGGAAGAAATTAATTTAAATTTTTATATTCGAATCATGCTTACAATGCTGTTACGAGTATTAGAAAAATTGAATAATAAAACACAATTAAAAGTATTTATAGATACTAATAGAATGTTCAATTATCAAAATATCCAAATAGAATGATGACATGATGTATGTGATTTTGAACTGATGCATATTCACTTAACAAATATATCTAATTTTGTAAATATACAAACAGGATATCATATTTTACCAATTTTTTTATATAGTTCCGTTCCCATTATCTTTTCTTTAAAATCACATAATCTTAGTTAAAACTAATAGAAACCCATAGGAAACTTATAAAATAGTGAAATATTTTAAAATCTGTAAGTGGTTATTCCAACAGATGAGTGAGTAATTTCTGCTATTTCTTAGTTCGTTCTTATCCTTATCACCCTTAAGGAAGTTAAACTGTATTTTTATTTACGCTGCTTCTATCATACATGAGGGATAAATTTGCCGCATAGAAATTAATGTTAAAAATATATTTACTTCTAAGTATCGCCTGTTCTAAATATGCAAATTAAAATATGTAAATTAAAATAGTAAATTTTGACACAACGTGCATTGGTTTGTATATTTTCTATACACATACATAATCCACATATGGATTGATATCATTTAGGAAGTTTTCGATTATTGTTCAAAAGATCATAAAACACACACACTGCATGTCAGCTACAATCTTAAAATTAAAATTCCACTATAAAGAAATACTTTCTCTACGCTTTTTCTACACATATGCAGAAAGTCATAAGTATGACATAACAAAAAATCTGATGTAGGCACCACATGACTTTCCTTATATAATGCAATGAATTTACTACTTTTACAGCCCCCCAAAAAAAGATTATTTTTATAGTAGATATTTATATTCTTTCCAAGATATTGAATTTTCGTCAATGAGTGGTCACTTCCCATGTCGTCATCATCAATGAGTCGTCATTGATTTAACGTCATTTTTATCCATTTGGCGAGTTTTTTATTAATTTAGCAACATTTAAAAAAGTCGCCAAGTTGGCGACATTCCACCAAATTTGTCGCCAAAATCTCGCCAAGCGCTATGGACGAAGAAATAAGTTACTCTTACAGCAGATAAATGACTATTGGCGTTCAAATACAAAAGCATTACTCAAAGTATCTTTTTCCATGAATGGAACGAGCTAGATCCATGAGAATGATGTCACCAAATTTATCGCATGGTGTTACATATGAAAAGTGAACATGTTTCTCAATAGGAAATATTTTTTTTTATTTTATATGACTTTTGATAATTTTTTTGAAAAATGTACAATATCTCGAGAACGGTTTATGTTAGCGTTCTAAAATTTATGCCAATCGTTTTCTAATGAAAAATTACATAAGAAATGTCTGTTTGCGTAACTTTATTAGCGGTTTTGATTTTTTGACGATTTTTTCAAAATTTCACTCGAAAATTTAGGGGGGGGGGGTAGGTTCTGGACATTCGATTGCGTATAAAAACGATAGGTTTCCAGTGTTTACGGATTGTGATTTTTGCACCAAATTTCGTTCGAATCGGTCCATTCGTTCGTCAGTTATCGTCACTACAGACACACACACACACAGACATCTATTCAAAAATGTTCGATTCGTGATCAGGGATGCCTGAAACGTGCTCTCCCGTCGAAAACTCGAATTCGAATTTTCGACACCGTCACAATACTTTCCTTATATATTATGTATATAAGAAAAGTAAAAATGCTATTACTGAAATCTCTTTAGTGCGCCAAAATAGACCAGGAAGGTTAAAGGAATGTACCAAACGTAGATCAATAAAAAAGTCAATAAAATCGTTTTTCACAGTTTGCTGCTCGTTATACTTGAAAGACTTTAAACATTTATCAATTTCAACAGGAATAAAAGTCTCAGAACTCTTGGTATTCAACAAATGGAATAAAAAATGTTCGAAAGTTACATGGAATAAGAAAGTGCTATAACTCTAGAACCGTTTTTCTTTTGATTTATTAGCACTTCATGGAAAAGTAATATTGTTATATTGTCTCAACGATTGTCACATATTAGTGCTTTGTGTTCGATGCATGCTAGTATGAAACTGACAAGGCAGTGTTGTCTAGTATGCCGAAGAAGGAACAATGAGTAGTAATAAGTTCAATGAACGCAGCGTAATCAGTTGCGAATATAAAATTCAAAATTTATGTTCAGACGATTGTTTCTGAAACACATATAATTCTTTCTTCAGTACACAAAATCAAGGACTGAACATCGAATTGTGATTTGGTGGTTATTTCTTAATAAACATTGCTTACTGGATAAGCATTTACTTAATAACTTTGGTCGGATTGGCCAAATAATTTTTTTCGTTTTCAGCTAAGAATCAGATCTGTTCTTATAGATCCAAATACGACAGTCAGCTTACTCTTGTAACCTGTCACTACCATTGTTAAGGGAGAAGTTATTGAATTAGAAATTGTGAAACATTATTTTCAATATAAAGGTCAATTAAAACTATCTGCAAAACATAATTGTGATATTATTTTTAATTTGTTTTTCCAAAATACTACGTGGGGGGAGGGGGCATTTATCTTGCATTACTAGAATACTGAAAGAACGGAAAACTTGTATCTTTCAAGTTATATTTTATATCGAACTGATGGCAAGAAACTCTAAGGCTATTTGAGTTGTAACATAGAATTTTGAAATTCTTTTAATAGTGACATCAATTCAGTTGAGGAACCAACTAGCATAATCTAATCTGTGAATTGTATAAACATTGCATTTACACATTCCAATTGTAAAGAACATTGTTGTCCCAACTGCTAATCGAACCACGGATCTTTGTACTGGACACCGACGCTCTACCGTTGAGCTGCTAGGACGGAATTGCAAACTTTTACCTTCGAAGTGAGCTCTGCATTCATTATCCACCCTCTAATGTCAGAGGGACGTACAACTGACAATCTGGTTGACTATGTCCTGCTATTTTTTACCTGTGGTTAGCCTTCTGCTGTTATTTTATCCTTCAGGTTAGCTTTTGTTTGGTCGTTGACCCCCCCCCCCCCAATTTGAAATTGACACTGCATAGAGTCCACTGAATCCGTGCTAACCGTACTAGGGTCACTTTCAGACCTCCGACATTTTTCAACTTACCTACAGATTTGATTTCTTCGGGCGCCATTGCAAACAGTCTTGCTGCCCTATTTGTGCACTTCTTCCCGACCCAAATCTGTGAAATGTATATGTTAAACGTACATTGTGTTAAGTACAATAAAAAATATATGAATGTGAAAAATATTTGCCAAAATAGGGGAAGGGGGGGAAAGATGACTTCTGAAATTTAAAATTTAAATAATTCATGTAATATCACAGTCAAAGGCCATAGCTTATATAGCCTAGTCCTAAACCCCAATCAATTCCTCTACTAAGCGATATGATATAATTTTCTCAAAATAAAATTTCGGATGAAAATCGTCTGTCCAATGTTATTTCTATAGAAGGTTTAATACTGTGTGTGCCTGGAACAAAATTCTGCTAATAAGTAGCTCTTAATGTAGAATTTGTTAAAAGTGGATGTCATATAAATATTATAAACGTCAAGCTACACAAAAGTATTCGAATTTTAAAAGAAAAAAAAAGTTCGTCTCCTAGCCGACCTACAAAATCAGTTTTATTTACACACTATCTCACAAGCAAAAAGAGAAAATGTCTTCCCGTCACTTCAATAGAAGACATTTCAAAAGAATATTATAAAAAAAAAGGAATAAAAGATTAGGCCAAGCGCGATTTTTTTATGAAGTGAATGGAAAACTTTATTATTTTACTTGTTGCTTGGCGTTGCAGTGTTGTTTGTATTTTATTTCTATCAAGAGATTTAACATCAAATGTATGGAAGACTCATGCAATAAGAATTTATTTATTTTTATGTTATTTTTTTCGAAAGTTTATCTGAAGTTTGGAATATTTTAGACTTTCTGTAATATTTTATAAGACATAGAAATCAAGAGATTAAATTATTTATTATCCTTATCTGTGCAGACATGCACAGATATGGATAGTGTTGTCGTTGAGACCCAGACCGTCCGACCTAGCAGAAAGGTGTAAGGTAGCTGTTTGGACGGCCGGGAAGAGCCACCCAATTTAGAACGGAACTCGGTGGGGGAGGCATCCACAGGGACCGTACTCTTCTTCCCCTACCACCAACCTCTCGGAAGGACTTACGGACCCATATGTTTAACTTGATCGTTCTCCGCGTGAACACGGCGGCAGTTTTGGCAGCGGAGGGAATTGAACCCGGGCCTACTGAGTGCAATTCCCGCGCGCTAACCACTGGGCAACCGCGCCCAGATAAGGATAGTCGAAAACCCAGGCCGACCGACTCATCCGTAGACTAAGAGCAGCATTTTGAGCGGCCGGGAAAACCAGATATGGATAGTGTAGAATCTTTGGAAATAAAAATGTGAATACTCCTATAACATATACTTTATTTACTTATTTTAATAAAAATGGTTATTACTAAACGCTAAAAATATTTTAAACCTAAATACATGTACAGGTAAATTTTCAATAAGATATTTTATGGAACAAATTTTATAATTAAACTGGGGCTCCTCTCCTTGCTCACTGATGCTTGCCAAACTGAGTAACTTGTTTGGCTAGTCAGGAGGCTTAGTTTCCTACTCGCTGGCGCTCTGAGTTTTCTTCTCGATTTTTTTTTGTGCTGACTACTAAACAAGCGTAATGCGCCCATTGGGGGTTCGCCCCTTGTTTACTGCCACACCTCAACCATCGAAGCTGGTTTTGAGAACTATTTTAACACGGCAGTCCCACAGGAGCGCCCCAATAGATTATGCTCGCTGACGCTTCCCAACCCCTGGAGCTCTGTGGCTATGACTGTTGTTTACTGCCGATTACAAATCGCTGTTAACTACCGGAAATGTCTTCGCAGATCAGTTTCGTCCCATCTGTTACGTAGGCCGTTGGTTCCTCACCCCCTGTTCGCTGAGGCTCTTCAGGTGACGGATCTCGCTTCGCGAGCTCTTTCATGCCACCCTTGATGTGTAAATATGTAACTTGCAGTTGCGTATTTACTACAATAAGACATTTAAAATCTAACGAAAGCAGTAGCCAAGTCTCAACGATATATTTCAGTATTAGAGCTCTGAATAATAAATTATCTTCTCAATCTAATCATAGGTGAAAACGCTCTTGTCATTTCAAAATAAGTAATATTTAAATTATTATTTTGATATATCAACAGTATTTCAATAATGAAAGTTAAATCATTTAAACATTAAAATGGCAACATAGTGTCAAATAATGATTATATATTAAAGATGATAAAACAAAATGTTCACAAAAAATCACTTCAAAATTTTATAAGAAATAAAATTTTTATCCGAATATAATCCAGGTAGGAGGCGACACATGGAACAGCACTCTAAACATCAAGCAAAATTGCAAATCATTTGATGTCAAAGGTTCGACAGTAACCTTGTCGGAAAAATTTTGAAGGATTTTGTTGGCGGTGGCGACTGTAACTAGCTCTTCCTTTAATACAGAGAAATCTGAAGGGAGATTTTTACAATAACGACAAATAAAGAAATCGCAAGATTAATTGCTGCAGAAATAAAATAGTAAATACAAACGATATTTTCAGATATGCCAAGGTTTCGTTCTTCAGTGCAAATAAGCTAAGAGCTTTATCAGATGTTGGCTGGCAAAATAATAAAACTATGTACTGGTGGCGTCGTACAGTGTCACAAAAGAGATGTAATCGAGAATCTGTAATGAAATAGAGAAAAAAACACGCAAAATGTGATGAAAAAAATATTGGAGAATACAAATTAAACATGGTCATGCTATGACTCACAGATATAAGAATTTAGGAAATTATCAGATTTTTAGAATTTGTATTTATACTACTTAATGCTTAAAAATATAAATAAAAATCCGATGAGTACTGTTGAGTAAGAAAAGCAAAAGAAAAATTAAAGCGATTATTTATTGAAAAATAAACAATTTTTTCACTGTATTACGCACTCTGATGAAAAAAAAAAACTGTAATATAATATATTAATTTTTAACAGAATTTTAATGTTCTCCCAAAAAATGCATTAAGGCGCATTTAGTTTGCCGTATAGACAATGCCCAACATTGACAAGGAATTTGATAGACCATGCATATAATAATTGTCTAATGTTTGTGTATTTCCAGATTCTCGACAAGTTGCTTGGAAACTTAGAGAACTGAAACTTTGCACACTTATAGTATCGAGCAAGGAGCCTGACTAGGCCGTGTTGGTTCTCTTCGGGTACGAAAAAAATGGGGGAGCATGCCATCACAGATCCTCCAGAACTGAAAGTGGCGGAATCTTTTCACAGTTGTAGTTTCGACACGTGTGAAAACTTAACTCAGTCAAATTTCCGATTTCTTCCATGAAGGGCGTTTGTAATGAGGTGGTTTTAAATTGTTTTTCCAAACCCTCCAGAATCCACCCAATAACTTAAAGGACTGAATTTTTGCACAGATGTAGTATCGATTATTAGACAGAAAGTAACTGCACCGGAGTTTCATTTTTGATTACTATTTTCAACGCTAAGCGCCATACATTGTTATACGAAATCAAACTCACTAGAAAAATGTTTCAACTTCACTCTTAAGAAACTCGGCTGACCTATCATTGACGGGCTTAAATACTATTAATTCTGTAATTGACAAGCATCTAAATTTTTAAAAGATAAGAATGCTACACTTGTATTTGAAAAACTATTTATAGAATGCGTTCTAGAATTTGAAACTATGATACCAATGAAGCAAATAGCATAAGTGTGCAGTGCCTGATATATGCACGGGTCACCGGAGCCGTGACCGTGACCCTGGACCCCAAATTTACAGGGCCCCAAATTTTTCTCAACTTAATGTTCCTATAATGTTCACAAACTTCTAAAAGTTTTAAAAATAAATAAACATTTTATGTTGTGTAAGAACGTTTCAGCAAAATTATTCACTGTCTCAACAAAGTTAATATTGTTTGATCCAGAATCACTTCATGCCATTTGTTTTAAATATTTATTTACTATTAATAGTACAAGTGCATATTTAAATACTTAGTACGCAAATGCAATTAGACCCGCAAATGCAATTAGACCCTGGGTCCCATCTATTATAATTAAGTCCCTATAGATGTGCTTTTGTTACAACTCATCAGCCCCGAATATACATCGAATCCATTGGCAACAAAAAAACGTGACTGGACACAATTTTATACATCTATGGGGATATGTGACAACAATTTTATATCAAACCGAGCTTAAGTTTGAAATAGGTTTTAAAGTTAGACTCATAGCTATAAAACACGCCAAATATGCAGTATAAATTTTAGCTCTCAGTTTATCAATAAGAAACGGTTGACCAGTTTTGCTTTGAGCCTAGTGCAGACTTTGTGAGGATAACACGTAGGTTTGCTAACATATGACTAATAGCTTGTTTTCTTGCACTCATGCAATTACTAGGTATTCAATGCCAATGAGCGTGTTAATACTAAAGTGTTAAATGCATTAAAAGCGTGTAAAATTTATAAATGGCATATAGAATCAAATTCAATATTTTGACAGAAAAAATTGTCTATCTTATACTCCATGTCATAATCCATCAATTTTGAATACATAGGTGTGAATTTTAATGTCTTAAAATATACAACCAACAAATATGTATTGACAGGTATAAAATAAAGTGTATTTTAATTTCTTAAATATATACTACAATCAACAAAATTGTATTGACGATTATTAAATAAAGTGTATTTTAATTTTTTAAATATATACTACAACCAACAAAAATGTATTGGGGATGATTAAATAAAGTTTATTCCAACATCCATTCTACTATTTCATAAAATGTATACTTTAACTTCAAATAAACGGAAGTCAATATTACCTTTTCCATACAATGTTCCTAAAAAACGTTTAACTTGACGTAAGTTACTGCATTCAATGTCATTTACTTATTTTAATATTTGTTTCCCGAGTTTGACATAATGATGGTTCCCCCAGAAGGTATGATTCAACGTTAAATGTTATGTACTGCTAAAAGTTCGAGTCGAGATCTTTTGACTGAAGACGGAAATGAGAACAATTTAGAATTTCCCTTTCCTGCCGTTAATTAAGTTTCACTTTAAAAGGAAGCTTACCTGTTACCCTTAATAGGATTGCTGAAGGCGGCTTCCGGAAATGAATTGACAAAATATTCGTCTCGATTTCACCTGATTTATGTATTTAAATTAGAAGTCGTTAGGAATATGTTAAAGAACTTGTGGTATTTGAGCTTTAAATGAAATAGAAGTGCAATTACTAATATATGTTAGAATTATACATGCTTTTTTAATTTTTGACACAAAGCAATACTGAATAAATTCATGAGTGTGTGATAGTTGCATGGTGAATAATCAATAAATAATGATAGTACTGCCTCCATAGATGCTATTTACAGACAAGGACTAAATGTTTTAGCTGAACGAAGCTTTGAAATAAGTTCTAACGGAAAAAGGATGGTACTATGTACTTACTTCTTATTCCAATGTGTCAAAAGCTTAAAACCAGCTTTATTGCGTTTCATCTACGAAAAATAGTTTGTTAGTTGCTTGAAATAGAATAATCGTTGCAACAGTGTTATGGATTTAAATTTTGATCTCGTTCAGGAAATCGATAGTCGCATGCACCATGTTACCGGAGGCTTTCCAAGATGGAGCGATACGGATGGCAATTGTTTTCCATGGCATAAAGCATTCAACGAAGGAAGAACAATTTGTGGTAGATCGGTTACATGAAGGCAGTTCTTCAACATCGATAAGCGAAGGGATGATTATCACGAGAGCAACAATCTTCAAGGAAGATCGTAGAATAAGATTACGTAATTGTAGTACACGATTCTAAACATTTCCTTTGGAAGTGTGCAAGCAATCATGAGTACACTTTAATCGTGTTTATATCCGTTGCTTCCAAAACTGTGGATAAATGAGAAAATGCAGTAGTGCGCACAAAACTGAAACCAGACCACGCCTTCAAGGTAAAAACTTTGTGAAAACCATCAACACAGCAGTTAATGCATGGGTGTATTTTTACGACCGTCTAACTAAACATAAAAGCTGTGAATCAATATATCACTCTTCACCACCTACAAAAAAGGCGAAGGAAGTAGGAGGCAGGTTAAATCGGCAGGCAAGATGATGATTATGGCGTTCTTTGACCATCAGGGCATTGTTTACCAACATGCTGTGGGAAAATGTAACACTCCAATCGACCCATATTGCATAAATGTTTTCCGTTGCTTATGGCAGCATGTTCAAAAGAAGCGATCACGATGGAATTATGACATCAAATTTTATCACTACTCAAAACCGCATATCGTCCGCGACGTGCACCATGTTCTGGATAAAAAACATAACGATCCTCCACCACCTCTTCTATAGTCCGAATATTGCTCCATGTGACTTCTGGCTTTTTTCAGACCTTTATAAAACCATAACAAAGCCGCCATTTCATCGCCGATCAAATGTGTATCAAAGTCGCTGAGGCGGTTTTGAAGAATCTTTAAAAGGATACCCTCATTCATGTCTACCACAAGTTGTGCAACGCTGGTACAAGTGTATTGCATAAGGAGGAAGATATTTTGAAAAGGAGCATGTAAACAATGTCGACTAAAATCAATCTGTCGTTTCTATGCGTAATATTATTACATGTTTATCAGCCCTGATGTTTAAAATACACTATGCAATTTCCTAAAAGTATTTATTCCTAATGATATCATTCTGAATTTATATTTTTTAAATTGTTTGAGAGGATGCCTTATAGAACTCGAACATTTTTAGTATTTGAAATAGAAGCGATTTGGTAGTTTACGTGTAATCAGTAAGATATAAAATATTTATGTATAAAGTTCTTAAGTTTTGGTCCATCCTATGTAGCTCGTTTAGAAAAATGATGCACAATATATTTATGTAATGAAACCATACATAAAATTTGTTGCAGAAGTTTTTCTTAAAAATGTGTATTTTTCTTATCACAAAAATTTATATATTCTTTGTCAATACAGAATTTATTTAGAATAACAACAATATTTTAGTATTATTTTACATCAAAAATGTATATCTTTATGTTCTGATTCCTGAAGTATACATAAATTAACAAAAAACTGCACAACGCCAATTAGCAAATGTTTTACTGCCATTCTTGAAATTCTAGTATAATATCACACGTAAATTCAGGAATAGTACGTTCATCTAAAATAACAGAATCCATAGATCGTTTTCTCCCCGTTTATGCATTTTGTAGATTGGAACAGATTATACTTGCAATCTCAGCAAGAAAACTTGCCGTGTTCTACAAATTTGGGACGTTACATAAGGACCGGAATGTTAAATTCTATTACGCATCTGACATAGAAACGCGTTCTGAATTTTATTAAATTCAAATTGCTAAAATCAAAGATAATTATATATTTTTAACAACTTGACAGAAGGTGGACAACCAGTCAGCATTCTTAAATGATGATTAGTCCTCAAATGTACTCTGCAGCAAAAATGTTAGGTCGGAAGGGACATATTCGTCTGTGTATTGGATGACTAATTTATGTTTCTGTTCATTCAAATATTAGCTTACAGTCTGCTAGTGATTGAGAAGTATCTTATTGTCAGGTACGGATTTTCTTACCTAACAGAAAAGCCTATACTTTTTATCAACTAGAAGCTAATTCTTTGCAGTAAGAATGCTTCCTAACCATGGTTTGTTTCTAAAAACTTGACAAAAGTGTTTTAAAATTTCAAATATTGCTTTCAAATATTAAGATACGGGAATGATTTTATTCGAACTCGTTAGCACAGCCTAAAAAGTGTCTATCTATATTTTATTTTTGTAGAGAATGAAATTCTAATACATTACTGTAAGAAAAGCGTTTTTGTTGAACATAGCCTTATACTTTGATCGATTTGATGCATTTTGCAATACACTGACTATGAATAGAATGGCTGCTTGACTGTGCAGAACATTTGTTGGGAATCAAAATTTGATCAATATAAAATATTGTCTACGTTTACTTTCATTGTCTACGTTATTGTCTGCGTTACTTTACATTGGCGTCCATGGACACCAATGCCTACAAAGGGGGATCGAACTGTTTGGGATATTGTATGTCAAATAACTGTCTTTTTGGGAGGTTCTTCATTTGGGAGTGACGTTGTCCCACCTGTAAGCAAAAGATTAACGATGAAAAAGTAATGGAAAGATTCCTGGCACAGTGTTTGTAATGTTAAATGGTACATTTGGGGCGGTAAATTGTACATCCGGATGACAACATCTAAAACTATTTCGTACCCAATTAACTTATATTTCACGCAACTTTGAGTTAAGAATTATCAATATTGATAGCATTCTCAATAAGCAATATAGCCCCTATATTTAACTATTTTAGTAATACATTCATCAATTTGGCGTCATTTTCATTAACTTTGCGTCACTTTTGCAATTTTGACGATATTTTCGTCAATGTGGGGCCAAATATAGCCAAGTTGGCGATATGTAGAAGAGCATTTCCTATATAATAAAAAAGCCCATCATATGACGTGATTAAAAATTTGCAAAATATTCCGTCCTATTTGACGTCATTTTTATCAATTTAGCAACAGTTTCGTTAATTTGGCAACATTTAAAAAAGTCGCTAAGTTGGTGATATGCCACGAAAATTTGTCATCAGAATTTTGCCCAGTATTACAGACAGAATCATATGGTAGAGACTTATATTCTTTCCAAAATAATGAATTTTAATTAATTAATTGTCATTTCATTGGTTTAGCATCATTTTTATCAATTTGGCAACACTGTTATCAATTTGGCGACATTTTCACCAATTTGGCGGCATTTCATTAACTCGTCATGTTGGCGATATTCCGCCAAATTCATCGCTAAAATTTCGTCAGGCATTATGATCGGAGTATAGGTTATTCTTATAGCAGATAAACGACTAATGGAGTCCAAATACAAAACTATTATCGAAAGTATCTTTTCTAATAGTAGATTCTTATTCTTTAAAAGATGTTGGGTTTTCATAAATTAGTCTTCATTTCCATTGATTTAGCGTCATTTTTATAAATTTGATAACATTTTAATCAATTTGGCGATATTTTTGTCCATTTGTCAACATTAAAAAACTCGCCAAGTTGGCGATACTCCGCCAAATTCGTCGGCAAAATTTCGCCAAGCATTATTCATGGAGAAATAGGTTAGTCTTATAGTAGATAAACGGCTAATGGCGCCTAATGGTCGAATTACAAAGCTATTACCCAAAGTGTCTTCTCTCGTGAGTGGAATGAGCTAGATCTACGAGAGTGATGACAATAAATTTTTCGCATAATATTACATATGAAAAGTGAACAGATTTCACAATATTTAATTTTTTTTTAATTTTATGTGATTATGTGCAATATCTCGAGAACGGTTCATGATAGTGTTCTGAAGTTTATGCGAATCATTTTCTAATGAAAATTTACATATTTAATGATTATTTATGTAACTTTATTGAATGTTTTAATTTTTTGATGATTTTTTTAAAAATTTAATTTCATAATTTAGGATGGTTCTGAACATTCAATTGCGTGTAAAAACAATAGGCTTCCAATATTCACTGATTGTGATTTTTCTACCAAATTTTGTTCAGATCGCTTGATTCGTTCGTGAGACATCGTCTCCACAGACTCAATGACACACACACACACACACACTCAGACATCATCTTAAAAATATCTGATTCGAGTTCAGGTATGCTTGAAACGTGCTCTCCCGTCGAAAACTCGGAATTCAAATTTTCGACCCTGTCACAGTAATTTTCCTATATATTATACTATGTATATAAGGAAAGTAATAATCTATAAGCATGCTCTTGATGTAATATGTTGGGAATTGCATGTGACCGAAGGATTTTAGCCTTTTGAAATAAAAATTTCTTACATAAATTCTTATATACATTTGTTGTTCAATGAATATATATTGTAAATAAAATTCATTTTATAAAAGTTTCATAAAATCCATTAACTGTGAAATGGTGACAATTTACCAAATATTATTTTACTTTAAATATAGCCTATACATTATTTTACTCAGTTATTTGAACTGAAATGATGAATCTGAGATTATATAAGATGGGCAAGATCCATAAAGAGGAATTTCCAGTAAAATCTCAAAATATTTTTCATCAGAAACTTATTAAGTACTGGAAAAATGGACGTTTTGAAATAGGTGAGAACGAACTTTCAACGTTCTAAACTTTAAAATGTTCATAATTAATATGTACCTGAAACGTTTGGTAAATACCTAGAAATGTGGAATATGACAAAAATCAATCATTGTGAAAATATGAAGTACAATATTATTGTAAAATTTATTCATAATTTAATTTATCTGTAGAAATCAACCGTAACATAACATGCAATTTTTGTTATACAATTAATTGTTCTTAATTTAATTGAATAACATGTAAATATTAAATATAACCAGCTTGCTTCCAAATTCCAAAACACTTAAATATCTCAAAAACTATGTATCTTCGAGTAATGATGTTGGTCTGGTTCGTTTCGCCGTTAAAGAATAAGTACAAACCAAGCATTTGATTATTAAATATAAGTCAATTTATTTCAGATTTTGCAAAAAAATCCTGTTCTATTTTTCGGAACTATATAATCTATAATTATCATCAGGTTAACCTAGAAGTGACTTTGAAATTTTAAAAAATTTCGTCGAATATTTTAGTTTAACCTTCGGATGACCAGGTGGGAATTTGAAACATGAAATGCCACTTGGGGTCATTCAGTGACCCCATTGTTAAAAACAAGTATTTATTTACCATATCAAATAAAACTCCAAACTTAACTTTTAAATGTATTTAATAATATATATATATATATATATATATATATATATATATATATATATATATATATATATATATATATATATATAAGAGTTGCAGTCAGAAAAAATAGAAAATTCAATATAATTACAACAAAATACTTCAAAAATAAAATGATTATTAATTCACATTAGGATTAGGAATTTGAATACAAAATGTTCAATTGAACTTAATTATTCATTTTTATTATTGCAGTCATGACATATTGTTGTTGTTATGATATTGACATAATTTTTGCAAACAAATCGATTGCACTTACCACATTTCTTGGTAGCTTTTTTGTTGAGTGTTTCAGGGCACACAATGCACCGACTACGCTTGGCAGAAGGTTCTGTTTCATCACGTTTTTCTACGTGATCTTCTGCATTTTCCAAGCTCAACCTAATGCTTTGTGTGATATGCTTTGATAGTCGCTCAGTTTGTCGGGTAACTATTAGTAGTTTTACTAAGGCCATTCCTAAATCTTGAAGAAATAGTCTCCTTAGAAAAGATTTACCTTTCTCATAGTTTTCAAATAATGGTGTAAACACAATAAATTTATTGTTTATTTATTGTTATGCGTTGATCGTTTCTATATCAACCATATGAAAAAGTAAGACTAGTGGTCATCGTTAGGTATTACGCGAACATGAATACTCACCCCACCATTCGTTCCAAGCTATCCATACTCCCTTTGCAATAATTACAGTCAAGTATCACTTGGGTATGGAAGTGATGATCTTCGTCTGATAAATTCAAGTCAAAATGCTGGGTTGATAGCATGACTACTGCTCTGTTACGCTTAGGCACATATGAAACCATCATAGCCTCTTTAGAAAATGTAGCATCACTTGAGTGCACTACATGTTTTCTATTTCGACGAAATTCTACTGGAACCTCTTTTCGCTTCAGTTTCATAGTGCCAGTAATTGTTTTATCCTCTTTTAGTAATTCTTTTGCAACAGCCTTGGCTATCCTTTACAACTTCTGACAAACTTTCCCTGGTAATTCTTCACACTTTTCTGAAGAGGCAGAAAGCTAGTCACTCCATTGAAGTATTGTTGCTGAGGAATGCTTTCAATGCAGTTTTATAACATTAACGACAATCAAAATGTAATTTTTTATGTATTTATTATTTACATGGGGGGAAGTGATAACTTTAGAATTCGTAACAAAATAGTATAAAACTCATCTATAAAAAACTGAAAGCACTACAATTTTTTTTTTAATTAAATATTCGGCAGAAACTGGCGTTGGGGTCATAAAATGACCCCACTTGGTCATCTGAAGGTTAAATAGTGAAAAATATTGTCAGATGTTCAAAATTCAAATAAAAGAAAAATAAATCATGTTTCTCAAGAACGTTCATCTTAGAATAATAAGTTTGGTTTTATTTGCTTCGTTTTCAAACATTATGCTGAAAAACAGGCATTTATTTCAAAATACGTATGAAACAAGAATTTAATTAATAAATTTCAATATATTTAATCTTTTATTTTAAATGTTGACGATTTTCGCGGGACATTTGCTCAAAAACGGGGAGATTCTACTTTTTCGAATACTATCAAAATCTACTCAGCACCAGAGTAAACCCTAAATGATTCACCTTCCAAATTTTCAGAAATTTCGTGTTCAGAAATATTCTCTATAATGTATTATCCAACGTTTATGAGCTACGTTGGATAATACATTATAGAGACACATAGTTATGTTACACAAAAGGTTGTTAAGGTAAAATATGTGATCGTCTGATATAGAATGCCCGAAATGTGTAGATTTTTCATAAACTTAAGTTCCGATTTTCTGTTCTTGTCCAATTCTTTCCCTGTATTTTATCGTGTAGTGTAGGGAAAGTAAATTCCCCTAAAATTTCATAAACCTGGTTTTATCCTTTAATCAGTATTCTTAAATATATTTCTTCTAAATCTTAAGGGGGACCACCCCTAATTTGGCAACACCAAAAATTACATACAAGCGCTAAACACGTCATATTCAGTTATCGCCTATATAAAATATTTTGTAAATAAATTTGGAAATTTCATATCATTGCCATTAACCAATATGTTCCAAAACAATAAGAATTCAATTTATTATACTATACATAACTGGGAAAAAAACATGCATGTGTTTTAAAGAAGTTTTTATATATGTCGAAGAATAATGTACGTAAAATTGTAAAACTCAATATTTAAAATGTTTATTTCTGAAAGTTTTCTGGAAGTTATTTTAAAAAGCGTTTGAAAGTCAGTTGTAGTATGTGGTGATAAAATTTTTTGTTAGTATTTTAATATTTATTTTATTTGTTAAATTAACTTCATTTGGTCACGTAGTAGCGTGTACAAAATCTTGCGTTCAGCATATAACCCATCTTTTTCTGCAGTCTGGCATCCATCTATAAAAAATCTGATATGGGCAGCACATGACTTTCCCTGCAGACTTATATTAACGTTCTATTTATTTAATTTAAATTAAATTCACTTTTAATTCAATTTTTGTTCTCATTTGATAACTAGACTTTTTTCAAACGTGGCGTAGAGAAAATACAAAAAACTAAAATATCTCGAGAACGGCTAGACCTAGTGTAATGGGGTTGGTCTTATTATTTTCTTCGTTAAAAATAACGTATGAAACAAGCATTTAATGGATGTATTTGAGTATACGTAGTTTTTATTTTAGATTTAGGCAATTTTGAGGGCCATTTTGCCAAAAAATGGCCCTCAAAAATTTTTTTCGAATCGTACTAAAATCTAATCAGCACCAGAGTGACTCAAAAGTGACTTATCCACCGAATTTTGTGAAATTCGGTCCATTAATTTTTCATATAGAGTGGATACAAGCTTTTGCGGGTTATTTCGCAAAAAAAGGCGGGTTTTTTTTATCTCGATTGGTACCCAAAACTAATCAGCACCAGATTCTCCCACAAGGGACTTACCTTCCAAATTTTATGAAATTCGGTCTATTAGTTTATTAGTTAGAGTGGATACAAAATCTGCACAGACAGGCAGACACACAGACACACACACAGACGTCACGCTAAAAATAGTTTTTCGTGTTCTAGAGGTCTCAAAACGTGTAGATCCGTCGAAAACTCGAGTTGCGATTTTCGGCATGATTCCAATATTTTCCCTATACATTACCATGTATTGCAGGGAAAGTAAAAACATAAGTCCAAAAAAAATAAGCATTAATAATCAACTGAAAATTACTTAAATGAGTTATATCCAAGTTACTGCCTAAATAAAATATTTTATAAATGAAGTTTGCAATTTCAAATCATTGACAGTAGCCAAGGTTGTACCAAAAAAATAAGAATTTAATTTATCCTACAGTACAAGGCTAGGAAATAAAACAGTCATGCGTTTTGAGGAAAATTTTATAATTCGTTAAGTAATTAAGCAATTGCAAAGCTGAATATTTGAATTGCTTGTTCTCAAAAGTTTTCTGGAAGTTATTTTAGGATTTGAATTTGAATGTCAGTTGCAGTATGTGGTGATAAAATTTTTAGTTAATGTTTTAATATTTATTTTATATGTTAAATTAACTTAATTTGGCCATGTAACAGTGTGTGCAAAATCTTGCATCCAGCATATAACCCACCTTTTGTTATTGAAGACACATTTGGTTTACTTAATTATTTATTGAAAAACATACATGTTTCAATAAATAACTTTTTCAATTTATAATGTTACAGTTATAATTTAATAGTTCATCATCGTTGATTGTCAATTTAAATTGGAGACTGCTGTGATGACTGAAATAATTTTTTATACTTGACTCTAGAGTCAAATTATTAATTAAAATAATAAATAATAAATAGCCGTCGTGGATATTAAAAGGGTACCTTTTATTTTTCTTGACACGTACTTTTGAAGGGGCAACTTTGACCGCAGTCATTGTAAGCGAATTTATTAGGAGTTCATTCTGAACTTTAGACTTTGGGAATTGTTTTTCACTCATATCTGAACTGGTCATTTTCCTGGACACCTGTATACTCTATCTTTTTAATTGTGTTCTTCACCACTCGACTTATTGTTTAAGCCTTCTCTCTGAATTCGGAATGGAATTGTATTTTTTAGACTGACTTGAACATCTCCAACTCTTGCTGCTTTCCTCATTGCATACATTAATCCACCGGCTAGCAGAACCCCTAGACTAAAGCTAGCTGGTGCTAGAATGCCCTCATTGGCTGTAGGTAACTGTCAGCGGACTTGATGGCCGAAAAAATATCTGCACTGCAAAAAAGACATGGGTCCAGTTTTATTGCTCATCATAAATTAAGCGCAAAAAAAGAAAATAATAAGTTCCTTTTAATTATAAAAGTTAGATTTTCGTATTTAAGTTTGGTTTTCGTTTTCAGAAAGTTTCGTATTTTATTATTGAGTTATTATTTTGCAATTTTTTGTGATTAAATTTCACTGATCACGGCTGATCACCAAAAGAAAAATAGTTCCGTTTTTCTGCTTGAATTAATTAATTTTGAAGCCAACAGGAAATACACACATATATATATATATATATATATATATATATATATATATATACATATATATATACATATATATATATACATATATAAACATATATATATGTATATTTGCCTACAAAATACAATGAAATAAAGGAAATTCAACCATAAAGAGGAAATTATAAAACGTAATGCAGGTCATAAAGACAAAGATAATCAACAAATTTTAAAGGTGAGGAATGAAAATAGGAAAGAAAAATCAAGCAAAACAGCTTGCACGTAGAAGAGCTCTAGGCTTAAGAATAGTTCATTTCGAAAAAATTATTTTTTAAGTCCATATATCCCTTCGAAATGAACACAAAAATGCTTGTTTCTGAAACACAAGATAGATTTTATCTATAAACTTGTGTTATATGGACGACAAGCATAAAGACTGAAAAAAAATAAAGAAAATATAAATACCTTAAAATACACCTCTAAAGTACAACCATGACGAGCAATATATGACTAGACCAATGTTGCTTTACGCAGAAATGAAAAGAATCGATCTGCTGTTGCCACAGAGAGTAATAAAAACCGTACTGCGTAAATGCAATAAAAAGAGGTATTCTACAGTTAAAGCTGCAAAAGTAAAAGATGAAAATATATTATAATGTAAATTCAAGAGAATGTAGAAGTATGGCTGAAATAAGATATTAAGGAGAGATTATGAGAATTTTAGGCTAATCGAAACTTATTAACTATTCCATTTACTAAATATGCTGGATATTCAAAAAATTTACTGGTAATTTTGAGGTTATGAATGCGCAAAGCATGAAATTTTTTATCTGATAATCTATAAATTCTAAAAAGTTGATTAAATATAATATTTCTAAACAATTGAAGCGAGTTGCAGGAATTAAATGGTAATAATTTATTAATATTAAATTAAAAAAAATATTTTTTATATTTTTTTATATATATATATATATATATATATATATATATATATATATATATTAATATATATATATATATATATGTATATATATGTATATGTATATATATGTATATGTATATATATATGTATATGCATATATATGTATATATATATATATTTATTTATTTATTTATTTATTTATTTATTCAAAAGTTTACGACCGACTTAAGCCAAATTTTCAGAACACTCTCATAATATTGAAATTATTTTATATTCCAGGCTTTGGAAATTTATCTTTAAAATCCACTAGAAAGTTGCAAAAATTTACAACACATGAAATTTAGACCCAATACCTGAGGTATCGTTCGCAAAATACATGTGAAAGAAAGGATTTGTATTTGAGTAGAATTATCTGCTTAATAGATTGGATTAAAAAAGAGCGACCACGTCTGTCGTCAGAAGAGTTCAGCTACCCTTATACCAAATTTCCTGGTTGTCCTCAACTTCAATTTTCAGCTACAGATGATACAAAAAGACACACAAATATAATTTATTATGTAAAATTTAGTAATTTGTGTATTTAATAATTTTCATATTTTTCAAAATATTTTGTCTTTAACCATATGAAATTGCACATAGAAAAGATGAAATTTCCTTTCATAAAAGAAAAACCTTGGATCTTATGTATTTCATTTTATTTCATTTTTCCCTGCGATTAAATGCACCTACAAAATGTGTTTATTTCAATTGTGTCTACGTAAATTTCGAAATTAAAAAATATATATATAGAAAATAATGATATTTTTAAAATATTTCGTACCTAAGAATATATATACTAATGTTATATAAAAATATCGATTCTTCCAAATGTCTAAAATATAAATTAGTTTAAAATAAAAAATACACGCATCGTTTTTGTGCGGAAGTCTTTATTTTTCGTTAATTCCCCATAAAAGCATTAATACAGTTCTGAGGCATCATTAAGAACATGTTTTCTACCCAATTTTATGCATACATAAATGCGATATCTATTTTTTTTCTTTATAAAACGAAGACTTCTAGAATAAGTAAATGTAAGTAACACCTTCAAAATGAAAAATAACCCAATAAAACAAGTGTTTGACATAAAAAACTGTACTTAATCACGCAGTACTTTTCGACATTAAGAAATAAATTCATAGGCTTGTATTCACTCCGACTCAAAGAATAAACCAAGTTGGCAAATACCGGTTGGAAAAACTTTTACAACGAAAAGGCGTGTCATGAAAATTTCAAGAAATCTAAGTATGATAATAGCCATTAGTCATGAAGTTCTTCTTAAAGATTAATAATTCTTTGCTTCTTCGTCTGATTTCCGTACTTGGATACATACCTTGCACGATATCCGTTTTGTAGAAGTGTGGGAGTTACTTTTTACTAGATATACACATGAAATAAGCTAAGGTTAATGAATTTGTGTATTTTTTAGAGTACCACTGATTACATTTTGATGCAAATCGAAACAGTGCACTCTGCATGGTCCACTTCGATGAGAAAATCTTGTCTAAATAGCCCAACGGTCAGTCACCTATGGTATCGAACATTTGACCAAACGTAACGGAACAGGGTTTTTGCTAAATCTTTGCACACTTATAATGTCGACCAAAGGATAGAACGAAACCAAACTTTCAATTTCTACTCCATGGGCAGATAAAATCAGGTTAATATGTTTTTTACGACTGTCCAAAACCCCCTCGGTTTCAAACCCTGAATACTTATAAAGTACTATCAACCAGGGAACAGAATTAAACGAGGATTTTCGATTTCCCTTTTTTGACACTGTTCGGACCCTCCAGAAGCCCCCTGAAGACTAAAACTTCGCGCTTTGTTTTAATTGACCAAAATATAGAACCTAACTGAGCAATTTTTTAAATTATATGACTTTTCTCGACGTTGAAGGTCATACGTCGTTAATCAGAATAAAAATCTTTAAAAATTTGAAACTTAATTTATGAGTGTTAGTTTTATTGTCTTTGACAGGTTTAAATACAATTTGCTTACAGTTTCACAAACCCATATTCTAAAGTTTAAACCTCTAAAGTTTTTCGAAGCGTAAACTCTTCAAAATCCGTGTGTCGGATTTTCGACCCATCACAATACTTAACGTACATATGCTACGCATGAATTGAAGAAGAAGTAAAAAGGAGTAAATAGGCTTAGCTATCGTAACGGAATTCTTGTTTTATGTGATGTGTCTATGTGCCTACTTTTTTATAATATGACCAAAAAAGCCTGTCCCACTAAACTGATATGAAATGGTATGAATATAGTCCAATTTTTAATTTCCCAAGAATAAGTGTAATGTGAAGGGCGAAAACATTATGATGATGTCAAACATCTTACTCTTACATTTTGAGGTATCTTCATCCACAAATATTCTATGAAGCAACCACAAATATGTAAATCAACGACTTTTTGTAGTGTCTCTCTGTGAATCAGAGTCAGGACACTTTTGGAATAAATTGAGTTAATCAAATGACGATTGGCTAGCATAATTCCATCAATAAACTCTAGAGGTCTTTCTATTTTGGCGGAGTTAAAAACAGGAAAGGAACTTCAGTTGGTTGGACATTCATTTAAAGATTCAAAATCAATTTAAAAATAATTACGTTAAATATGTTTAATAACACTATTTATCGATTATTAATTTTCATTCTTTCGGTTTACAGAAACTGATCTGTATATGGTGTTTATAGAAATTTATTATCACAATATTCAGAAACAGGCAAAAATGTAGGGTTAATTTCGTACGAATTCCTGTCTCGAGTAATTGTTCATTTCTAAATTTTATCTCCAACTTCAGCCATATGATTTTTATATCTTTTAGACTAAATGCTATTTATTTTACATTGGTTGTTCCTTTTATTATTTCAGTGTTTTGATGAATATTATCAAATTTTTATCGTTATTTTTTAAACATTTTATTGATATGTCTTTTACTTATTGTTTACTTGCTTTAAAGATAATTTGAATATCTTTTTCTGAGTAAAATTTCTCTTGGTTTAATTTCAACTTACCCATTTTTACTTCCATATCCTAAATAATTTTTCTCCTTTTCTTGCCTGTTTTGATATTTCTATTTTTGAATTACTTTGCATTACTTTGCATTTTGAATTACTATGTTTTGCAATAATTTTTTAATTAATATATGTTTTCTAAATTATTTGCCATTTAAGTTAATGTATACATATTCATTTGGTATTTTAAATCATCGACTTTACGCTTTGTTCCTTTATATAGATAAGTCACTTAAAATTATTTAGCTTATTAATACATTATAAACATCTATAGTTGCCGAGGATACTTAAATATCCATCCATGTGAATCTGAGGGAAGGTGATTTCGTCACGTCATTATAACTTTACTACATATCTTTTTATAAAAATAGTTTTATTAAAATATTAACATGTCTGTAACAATACATTTGGAAAGAAGACTGTCTGTTGTATATATATATATATATATATATATATATATATATATATATATATATATATATATATATATATATATATATATATATATGTATATATATATATGTATATATATGGAAATAAATGTATATAAAATATATATATGTATATAAAATATGTATATAGAATAATAAAAACCGTACTGCCATTACGCAGTACAGTTTTTATTATTCATTTTGGCAACAGTAAATCACTTCTTTACTCTTTATCGAATGGCAGCATTGGTCTAGTAGTTTTATTAAAATATTAACACGTCTGTAACAATACATTTGGAAAGAAGGCTGTCTGTATATATATATATATATATATATATGTGTGTGTGTGTGTGTGTGTGTATATGTATATAAAATAAATGTATATAAAATATATATAATGTATATAAAATATGTATATAGAATAATAAAAACCGTACTTGCCATTACGCAGTACGGTTTTTATTATTCATTTTGGCAACAGTAAATCACTTCTTTACTCTTTATCGAATGGTAACATTAGTCTAGTCATTTTTTGGTCGTCACGATTGACACATTTGATGTGTATTTTAAGGTATTTATGTTTCCTTTCCATTTTTTCAATCTTCATGCTTGTCGTCCTAATAACACATGTTTATAGATAAAATCTATCTTGTGTTTCAGAAACGGGCATTTTTGTGTTCATTTCGTTTAAAATATTAGGACTTGATAATTTTTTCGAAATGAACTATTTTTATGCCCAGAGCTCTTCCACGTGAAAGCTTTAATGCTTGATTATTTTGGTATTCCTTTTTTCGATTCCTCTCCATTGATATTTGTTGATTATCTTTAGCTTTCTTAACTGTAATATGTATTATAATTTCCTCTTTATTGTTGAATTTCATTTTATTTCATTGTATTCTGTAGGCATAAAAATTAAGATAGTGTATTATGAGTTATTTCTTCCATTCTACCATTGGATTTACTATTTTAATTATATTATATATATATATATATATATATATATATATATATATATATATATATATATATATAAAGGGTTAATATATAAAAATATAAATGGAAATAAAAAAGAAGAAGGAAGGCAACGTAAAGTGCTTACACAATGGCGGTAAGGGGTAGTGTCCTTACTCCCCAGTTATCAACATGCATGTCTTAAATGCCGTTGCACTGCACTCCTAGACGGCCGCACTGACTGTAGCCAACCTCCGGAGTGATAATCAAAATTATCACAAGACCTTTTATAAAGCAAAGTGATATTAAAAACTATTGGTCCAAGTCTCAGAGACAGCTAAGTTCATGCCTATGCTTCCTCTTTATAACATCAAAATAATCATATTCAGCAGTTTAGATGTTTGTGATGTCATTACGCTCAAAGACGTATAATCAATGTTCATAATGACCTCAAATATTCACACAAATTTAACCCATATTTTTCATTTTTTCCGTAGTAACAGTACCGTAGTTTTTACGTAGTTTTCAGTTACATGCCTTTCTTCAAATTCAAAAAATGCATCTCAAAAAGATGCAAACTGTGCCCTTGTGCAGATCCTCATATTATAGGAAATTCAAGTAAATTCATTTTATTTTGTAAAGCATACCCGTGTGCATATATGATCAAATGTAAAACTTGTGATTTAACTTATGTAGGTCAGACAAAAAATCCTCTGAATCCAAAAATAAATTTTCACCGTAACCAAATTAAGAGAAATTCAGCCATTAATCAGGAATACCATCTTCTATACTCTCACTTTCAATCTCATTCTTTTAATAATATATCAATTACTATCTTAGACTTTGCAGTAAAATTGGAAGAACGCATCTTGTGGGAAAATATGCACATACTACAAAGTAATTCCATATATCCATATGGATTAAATTCAATGATGTTTAACAGGTTATATAATAACGAATATTATTATAATACTTTTAATGCAGCTATAGTAGAAACAAGCAATAACAAAAAACGTAGAAGATGGTTCAGAAGTAAGAAAAGAAGAAAAAAACAATATTTTAGCGATCGCAAGGAATCTTTCATCAATTTTATGCAACAGGTTTATCAATTTGAAGTACATAACATTACGGTTATTAAATTATATGTTTTGAACATACGAAAAAAATATTTGCAACAGATGTGGAATATCTGGTCTAAACAAGTAAAAATATGGTCTACAAACGAACTGAACTTATACCTGAAACTTAACTTGGCTACCATAAGTGACTGGATCAAAAAACGATCCACCTTTTTAAACTTGAAATTGAAGGACGCACAGTTCGAAGAAAAAAGTGATGTGGTATATCTATCGATCTTATTTCAAAATAAAACTTTCAATTGTATCCCATTTGGAAAGATATTGAAAACACATCATCAGCATCTTCCTATAACTGATATAAATATCAGAACAACTTACAGTTACAAAATTCCTTTTGAAAGAAAAATTTACAATTATAACTACTTAAGTAAAAACCTTTTGACGGGAAATAATATAATATGTAATTGTAACAGCATGCCTTATAAAGATCTTGTTATAGGTCATATAGTTACAGGTAAACTTGAAGTAATCAATAATAATGCCTTAATAAGAGCTTTCAAATTAGGCACAAAATACCGTAATCCACATCAAGGAAATCCTCTTGATACTTTCACAAAGAATATAGAGGCATTTATATATAAGATGTCTATAAAATTCAGCATCCCAGATTTTACATTCAACAAATGGAGATCCAAAGTATTGAATGATTTTGAGTATTATTACAAAAAGTATTATACTTATCAAACGGGATGTAAACTGGATATAAAGTATCTAAGGTTATTTCAAGAACAATATATAATAACTTACACCGATAAAGTACCTGGTAATTATGCATTTACTTGCAAATACCTTTATATAAAAACCCTTATGGCAAATTATGAAAATCAAGCTTTATACAGCAGAATAACCATGCCACACCAAGTGATTAATAACAGAATCAAAGCCTTATATCTTAAGGCAAGAATTAAGTATACAGAAAGAATAAAATACCCATATTTAATAAATATACCCAAGCTTCATAAAACTCCAAAAAGCTTTAGACCAGTAACAGTTGGATTCAAAACTTACCTCACTAAAGCTAACAAATTGCTTCTCGCGATATTGAAACCTATATTAAAGAAAATTAAAGATTGGGGATCTTATATTGTTGGGAACAGCTACGACGTCATAGAGATCTTGAGTAATCATCAAACAAAATTATTTTTCAGAACCTATGATTTTCAAGAACTATTTAACAATATTGAACTCAAGGTATTATACCGAATACTGAACTTGTTGTACGGGGAATTTGAAATGCAAAAATATATAGAAATCAACAAATATAGATATCTGATTAAGATAGTTATAGAAGAAAACTACCTATATAACGAACTGAATTTCTATAAGCAAATCAAAGGCTTCCCCATGGGCGGGGGATGCTCGTCAATTTTAGCAAACATCTAACTTGATCATTTTGAAAAAATATCAATTATTAACAATGAAATAATTTACATACGTTACGTTGATGATTTGTTAATAGGTTATGAAAACGAAAGTTTTCAAATGAATTTTATCACTCAAATTTAATATTGGAAGAAAATCCACCAACCCAGAATAATGTCGTAAATTTTCTAGATCTCAGTATTGATTTCAGCCATAATATACTGTCATTCTATATATATGATAAAAGAATGACTTATAATATTCCTACAGCAGGAATCATACATTGGTCATCTAATTTGCACTTGAATATATTTAGAAATGTATTTATTGGTGGTCTAGCGAGAACAAAAAGAATTGTAAGCAGTGACGTCACCAGATTGGAAAATGACAGAAAATTCTTACTACAGGCATTCAGGCAAAAATATCCAATGCAATTTATGATCCATTACATCAAAAATTACTACGGAAAAAATGAAAAATATGGGTTAAATTTGTGTGAATATTTGAGGTCATTATGAACATTGATTATACGTCTTTGAGCGTAATGACATCACAGACATCTAAACTGCTGAATATGATTATTTTGATGTTATAAAGAGGAAGCATAGGCAAGAACTTAGCTGTCTCTGAGGCTTGGACTAATAGATTTTAATATCACTTTCCTTTATAAAAGGTCTTGTGTAATTTTGATTATCACTCCGGAGGTTAGCTACAGTCAGTTCTGGCGTCCAGGAGTGCATGCCGCGGCATTTAAGACATGCATGTTGATAACTGGGGAGTAAGGTCACTACCCCTTACCGCCATTGTGTAAGCACTTTACGTTGTCTTCCTTCTTCATTTTTATTTCCATTTATATTTTTATATATTAACCCTTTTTATATTTTTAGTGTTTTATGCTGCTGTGCGCAAGTACACTAAAATTCATTTTAATATTTTTCTTTAGAAATCTATCTTTTATATTTACATATATATATATATATATATACATATATAAATAGGTATATACAGGTATACAGAAATAAATATAAATATATCAAACGAAAAACAAAACACGGCAAAAGCGAATAAATGCAATAATAATTAGCTCAAGATTATAGATTAATACATAGAGAACAACCAGTTGAAACTACATAAAAAAATGGCGGTTAGTTCGAAATTGCATTCTCATCAGGACAGCCATTTATGCTGCTGTGCGCAAGTACACTAAAATTCATTTAAATATTTTTCTTTAGAAATCTATCTTTTATATTTACACACACACACACACACACATATATATATATATATATATATATATATATATATATATATATATATATATATATATATATATATATATATATATATATATATATATATATATATATATATAGGTATATATAGGTATACAGAAATAAATATAAATATATCAAACGAAAAAGCAAACACGGCAAAAGTGAATAAATGCAATAATAATTAGCTCAAGATTCTAGATTAATACATAGAGAACAACCAGTCGAAACTACAGAAAAAAATGGCGGTTAGTTCGAAATTGCATTCTCATCAGGACAGCCATACAATTCGAATCAAAACCGATGGAATAGCCAGTTTCTGACAATGGCGATAGTATTTGACTATGGACACCATTGAAACTGTCTACTGGCTAGTGGAAGGAGAAATAATAAATACCAAATAAATTAAAAACCAGAAATACAAAAAACAGGGATACAAACCCACAGGTACAGACATCACGTGTGAGTCGAAATATTTGCAGGAGTATGACAAAGCACTCTATATTTCTTCGCTAAAGCGAGTGGATACCGGAATGAATATACTATTGAAAGTATACGAAAAATATATTTGAATGAAGACTTTCAAAAATAGTAATCAGTATAGGACTCAGAACAAGTGGACAGAAGTCTTTCAAAAACAGTAAACAGTATCAGACTCAGGCCTTCTGGAAAGCTAAATGATAAGAAAGGTTGAAACTCACAAGAAGGAGTTATCCAATCAAGGATAAATAATGCAATTGTATGATTACTACGTGGTGTATTTGAAATTATTAATAACATTATTTACAAATACTTCCAGATAGTGGTAATTTTGACGTATGCGTTTAAGATTATTGATGTGGATATAGTGAAATCGAGGATCAGAAAGTCGATGTATTCGAAATAGTTGATTTAAAATGATATTTTTAAACAATTGAATAGAATTATAAGATCGATATGATATCAGCTTAATGATAGTGAAGTTATAAGAATATTTTTATTATATATATATATATATATATATATATATATATATATATATATACAGGGTGATTTTAATTAAAGTTCCCGGTTTGAAATGGTCTCAAATGAAAAGCATTGGTCAAAATGATTTGAAATTTTGTGTGAACACTCGTGGAGCAATGGAATTTTGTTTGGTGAAGAAAAAAACAGTAGTTCTAAATGTCGCCGCTAGTAGAATAATTGGCGCTTTACTACACTAGAATGCAATACAAAAGCAATAAACATTGACTTATTCATTGGCTAATGACGTATTAAATGTTCAATATGCTATCCTTCGCATTCTGAAACAAGCTAAAAGCTCAAAATAGAGTGTTCAACAACAGATTTGAGTGTTCCTGTAGAGATGTTGTGGATGTGATGCGTGCTGCTAGCTTTAAGTTCCGCTAAATAGGCAATGTGTCCATTAAACACCACATTCTTCAGATGCCCCCAAACCCAAAATCACATGGATTGAGGTCAAGGGAACGTGCTGGCCATCTTACAGGAAAATGGCGGCTGATGATTCTGTCATCTCCAAAATGACTGCGAAGTAGCCACTTCACTGGTTTTGCGATATGTGGTGGAACCCCATTCTGCATGAAAATAGTGTTATCGATACACTGACGCTCTTGCAGTGTGGGTATAACGTGACTTTTCAAAAGACGTTCATATCGATGGCCATTGACAGAAGGCATCTGGAGTAGTTCCTGTGGATTTTCGGTTGCCCAGATTCTGCAATTCTGCGTATTAACAGTTCCAAGGAAATAGAAGTGTGCTTCGTCAGTCCACTAAACATTCCAAGGCCATTCATCGTCCACTTGTATCGGAGCCAGAAATTGAAGTGCGAACATTTCACGTGCAACATTGTCCGTAGGTACCAAGTGTTGAACATGGGTCAGTTTGTAAGGATAACATTTCAAAATGCGTTTCAAAATTTTTTGCTCCGTACTGGAGGGTACGTCTAATGATCGTTACACTCTTCTTCTAACACTGTAGCTACATCTTCCACTATCTCTCCATCGACTGCTTTCCGTCTCCTGCCAAGTTTGATGTCCAAAGAGCCAGTCTCTTCAAATTTTAAAATCATTTTGCGTAAGCTTTTGCCAAATATAGGACCAGATTTTAACTTTTTCAACGTTCTGAACTTTCTAAGAGCTACTAAACAAGAGCTGTTATTCCCATAAAACAATTTGACAAGAAGAGCACGATCTTTTAATGATAGAGTCATTGCGACATAACAATAGATATTTTTCATTAAGTTATGAGAAACAAGTTCCTCTCTTCCTTTTTTATAGCAAACGTTTATTGCAACGTCACTGTCTTATGCAAATTTGTAGCAGCATTTGAAGAGCAATTATGCAAAACAAGTTAAATTCACGTTTTGTGAAAAAGATACGGCTTATGTTTGTTTAGAATTTAACATTGTTTTAATGGATGAAATCTGTTTTTCATTACTTGCATGCATATGATGATAAAAGATCGACTTTTAATTCAGTATTCGAAGGACAGCATATTGAACATTTATTACGTCATTCGAGAATGAGTAAGTCAACGTTTATTACTTTTGTATTGCATTCTAGTGTAGTAAAGCGCCAATTATTCTCCTAGCGGCGACCTTTTGAACTACTTTTTTTTCTTTACCAAACAAAATTCCATTGCTCCACGAGTGTTCACGCAAAATTTCAAATCATTCTGACCAGTGCTTTTTATTTGAGACCATTTTCAAACCGGGAACTTTAATTATAATCACCCTGTATATATATATATATATATATATATATAAATCATACATGTATATACATATATATATACATATATGTAATCATATATATATTCATATATATATATATATATATAGGTGTGTGTGGTTTGTATATTTACAATTTTAATTTTCTATAGATGTGTATTAATTTCGGAGTGTTTCTATAAGGATCAACTCTCAGCAACAACAAAAATATATTGAAACAAATTATGAAAAGTAATTAAAAATCTAAGGTTTGATGAATTCACGGGTGCAATTTCGTGAAAGATAAGAATAACATTCAAAAATAATCTTGAACTTATTAAAATGAAAAATTCAATAATTAATTTACATCAACATGGTAATGTGCAATTCTTCGACTATATGCATGGTATTGTGCAATTCTTCGACTATATGCATGGTATATATACAACTGTACATGAATACTTTACTACATACTTCACATCGTGACAGAATAAAGAGATGTTGCACATGTATCATTTTTTCCTTTCCACATGAGGAGGACGAGGTCTAATTTTTAATCTTTTGCACTCACTGGCGCCAGAGGGAGATTTCTTTGCGTATTTTCTGTGAATAATGTTTCGTAAGAATAAAGCAAGGATGAGCTGAAAAGTAGGTTAAACAGAATTTTCAGAAAAGTGGAAGGAAGAACGAAAATCTTTTAATATTTCACCACGAAAAAAGTGCCGTTCATGGAAATATTTTGTTTCGGTTTGTTTTATATTATTGCTTGTCGTTTCAAATCTTCTGTGAATCAACTAAAGTTTCAAGGTGTAAATATTAAATATGTCTAAATAAAATAATAAGTTCTAATTTTTTATAGAACATTGTGACTATTATCTAAATAAAACTTACTGATATTTATGGTTTTGAAGTGATTATTAATTATTATGTCCTTATGTTTCGATATGCTCTGAAAAATATAATTGTGTTTTTGTAATTTATTTTTCCGAATTCGCTATTTTCATATGTAGTGCACTATATGAAAATAAAATAAATTAAGGTATTTCATTGCAAGTAAGATAGTATAAAATATTACTTGAGCCAATTTAGAATTAAGAAATTTATGAAAAAGTCTTCATTCATTGGCAAATCGTACTTTCAAGGTTGCCTGTAAGGGCTTTGATTACATCAAAGTGTTTACATCAAACTTACTTTGATTACATCAAAGTTGATTACATCAAACGTTCTATGAGAATTGGGAAGGTTTTTTAGTGCGAAAATTATGGTGAATTTTAAAAGTTGGGTTTTATTTATTTTTTGAAATGGCAAAATTGCTATTTTGTTTTCATTGAAGTACACAAAATAACCACCTCGTAAATGATTTCATACATTAGTTGTTTTATGGCCGCAAATTAATATTTGGTTTTCATTTGTAGTCTATGAAAATAACCACATTGTTAAGAATTTCATACACTAGTAGTTTTATGGTTCGAGTCAATATGATTTTCATGGCTGTTACAGTCAGGTTTGGGAAAACTCTTGCATTTGTTCATTTCTTTTATGGTGTTTTAGTATCGTTTTCAAAATATATAATATAACCACTTAGTTAATGATTCCATATAATAGTTTTAATATGCTGATGTGGTATTTTATCCCCCCCCCCTTTTCAGATCTTTAGATAGTTGTATGTGTTGTTAAAAGTGATTTTGGGGTTTTTTATATTAATGAATTGGTTTTTAATGTGTTTTACGTTTTTTGAGGTAATGGTGAGGGTCTTGTTGTTAGTGGTTTGAAGGTTTCAATTACCTGGAGAGTTTCGCAATGGCAGATAAAGCTTTAACCGGAGATTTGGAGGTCGTTACTCCCCCCGGCCGTTACTTTATAAATACCCTTTTAACATCTTTATGGGTATATATGTACTTGTCCTTTTTAGGTGTTTATTTAGTTATACACATGTATATAGCAGCATGGCGCTTTACCGTTTTATATATAATGATCTTTTAATATTTTGTAGGGAATTTGGCTTTTTTAAGTCATTTTATGTATTATATATATATATATATGCACTTTCAATTCTTAATCCAGCATCTGTTGTATTTATGAAATGGATACATTTCTAACAACCTGCATTTATCACGGTTGTAATGATAATACAAATATATATATTCTATTATAGATTTACGGGCTTGGTGATAAAGCTTACACCGTAGACGAATTACAAAGCTTTTATGCTTACCCAAACGTTTTTTCTTTAGCCTCGCACCGTACTACGGCTAACCCAAGATACTAGACCCTTCTAGTCATAGTGGTATTCGAGTGGTTTCATTCAACTAGCCTGCCCTCCAACTTCACTCATCCTTCCGAATTAAATTCTTAATACACCCTCCAATGAATCTCACAATACAATCCCTTTGAATCCCCCTGTGAATCCCATATTTTACTCGCGATCCAAAACTTTATATTGTTATATATCAGAAACGCAGATATGTTATTTAGCTCAGTGATTGGTCTATCTAATCGAACCAATCAAAGTTGTTAGTTTAAAAAAACATAAGTTATAAAGAAAACTGCGAGAAGTAATAATCGAGAGGTTATTTAGATTTCACAATGTTTACGCAATTTAACACAAATATATTTTTTTGTATTTTTAAAATGTCGATTTATAACACGCACACATATGAAAATATCTTTAATTTAATGAAACAAAATCCCCAACAAATAATATCTAGATACATGGTTTCGCAATATTTCTGCCCATTCAGACCTGTTCTTTCAAACCCATGTATCTCTTTTATTTTGCTCCGAAAAAAGGACGGAGTTTAATTTATAGTGTTTCGCGCTCGCTGGCGCCAGAGGAAAATTTCTTTGAGTAGTTTCAATGAAAAATGTTTCTGGAGAATAAAGCAAGATCAGGCTGAAAAGTGGGCTAAACCAAATTTCTTCCAAAGAGGAAAAAGTTTTAATATTTCGTCTCTGATAAAGCGCCCTCCTCAAAAGATTTCTTATTTTCTGCTCGTTTAGTGTTTTTTTACTTTTCAATTGCGACTTGCGAGTCTAAACTAAAGGAAGACGTGTATCCGAAAATATAGAATTTTTTTAAATCTGTCTCACATTTTGGTTATGCATACATATTTATTTGCATTACATATTAGTAATCTATATAAATAAAATTAAAAATCCGTCTGTGGGTATGTATGCGTGTGTGTGTGTGTGTATTCATGGAAGAACGGCAGCTCAGAATTTCTTGAAATTTTGTGAGCAGCCTTGAAATAGCCCCATTTAAATTTTATATATATTTTGAATTTTTAGGAATAGGGGTTGTTGAGATATTAACAAGAAAGATCAATCATACATAAACCATTGATTATAAAACACTTTTCATCTAAAAGGCAATTTTATTTAGGCAATTCTAAAATGCGATACATTCAGCGTTGATATATTTTAAATTATCACATCAGTAAAATGATTTATTATATTTGAAAACTTCATCGAAGAAAAAAAGGAACTTTATCCAAATGACGATGTCGAAAGATAAATCGTCTAGCTCTCTATGTAAAATCAATGAATATTTTATTCAGACACTTTTATTCCAGACTCCAGAGTTAAATAATTTTGTGTTGTTGTTGTTACCCAGACCGTCCGACCTACCAGAAAGGTGTAAGGTAACAGTTTGGACGGCCGGGAAGTGCCACCCAATTTAGACCGGAACCCAGTGGGGGAGGCATCCACAGGGACCGTACCCTCCTTCCCCTACCACCAACCTCTCGGAAGGACTTACGGACCCACATGTTTAACGTGATCGTACTCCGCGTGAACACGGCGGCAGTTTTGGCAGTGGCTGGAATCGAACCCGGGCCTACCGAGTGCAACTCCAACGCGCTAAACAATGGGCTACCGCGCCCCAAATAATTTTGTGTGAAAAAATTCAGAAATTCTTATACAATCCAACTTGTTTACATTCTGCATTCCTTAAAATTAGGCTTCGTTGTAGAAATAATCAAAGTTTGATGATCATTTAAACTCAAAATATTATTATTGCGTTAGCACATAATATAGATGCACAGAAAATACGCAAAAATAAAGCGGTATTAGGACTGATACAACACTAAATATAAATGTAGAATAATTTTTAAAATCACGACTGTTACACTGGGAATAAAATATGTATGACATACTTTATTTTGAAGTGGGCCACGTGATCTCGTCTTATTACTTTAATTTTTATTTAAAAACTACCGAACACATTTTGCTAAATTTTATTTATAAATTTTATGGAATAATTTGTATATTTTCTAAATTTTCGAACCAATTTGTGATTTTTAAATTCGCCTAAAAATGCTTAAAAAAGTAGGTCCCATAGGGTTCAATGTATTTTATTTTCATAAACCAAAACTAATTGGGTGATATTATTCATTTGCATTTACATATGTCCCACCCACCGTCTCAATAACATACTAAATTTTCATTTTGATAAAGTCATTTTTAAGGCAGTTATCGCGCGAACGGACAGACAGACAGGCAGACAGAATGAACAAAGTTATAAACACTTTTCAGCTATGTTGTAAAGTGTTAATAAAACACGAACTTTCTATAGAGATAACATTATGCAGACAATATTTTTTATTTGAAGAAAATTACATCATATTGTAACGTAATGAAATCAACAACGTAATGAAATCAAATGCTTTTATACGAGACGATTTTCCTATTTAAATAAAAAAGAAATGGATTTAAAAATATAATTCATAAATAAACGGTATCGTATTTTCGCTGGATTTACGGGAATTATTCATATTTTTAATCTCCTAAGTTATCTATTTTCTCTTTTTTTTAGGGGGGGGGGCGGCTAATTGTTGAATCTGCATAAAAATGGTATACCTTCTAATACCATTTTAGCTCTTTCATTTTGGCATATATTGATCCAATTTCATATATTTTTTTAAATTTCCTTACAAACCGGACCTGGATGCTTTATTCATCAGATATGCACACGGAGATAATTTTATATAGCGAGAACAGATTTTCTTCTACTTCTTTTTAGGAAAATCTAATTAAATATTTTAATATAATGTTTTGAATAGCAATGCCATATAAAATACTACAGGAATTGCTATTATGAGAAGTTGGGGGAAATGTAAAATTTTTAATTCATTTCTTAGTATACTGACCACCTGGCTAAAGCAATCACTTATCTCAAAGTGCCCATATTGTTTTCACACAGGGACCAAAACCATTTTCATAAAATAGCCAGTTATCTAAGTCCCAAAGGAGGTCTCTTTAACCAGGTTTCTTTGTATTATCCATTGTAGGAAAGGTGAAAAAGCAAGTACAATAGCGTCTCGTTAGATGTTAGTGAAAAACCACAAGCCTACATAAAATTTTAAATCAACTCCGAACTCCATGCACCCTTTTTACTGACAGTTTATCTTGAAATGTAATGACTATATGCTGGTCAAACTTTAGAAATCCTCTTAGTTTAGCGTGTGTCAAACACATAACGTGCAGCGATATCATAAAATGAGAGCACACAAAACTTGTTGCCTTCGGGAATTTGATGACTGAATTGCAAATTACCATCATCTTGTTAAAGTTTTATCAATCTCCATTAGTCAAATCACATTTTGTCCGCCTAAACTCAGAATGAGATTTTCCAACTCACAAAAAATGTGGTACTTCCTCCCACTCAAAGCAGCTTATGATATTGCTTGGAATTGGACCAGTTTTGCGTGTTTCTGTATAATTGGAACTTTGTAGGAAAATCATATATTCAATATTCTGAAAATGGAATTCGTTAATATCTTTTTCCACGGTACGAGATTCTTTTCATTTAAGATTCAAGAAATATATTGCACTGAAATAGTTTACCAGCAAATTAAACTGTATGCTTTAGTGAGTGAAGAATGAAAATAGAATATTTTAAACTCTTTTTAGACAGTTATTCTGTCTTCTGTTTTACGACTAAAAGCTAACTTTAGGCCTAAGCATTAATATATATATATGTATATATATATATATATATATATATATAAGAAAAAAGGGTTTTGAAGATCCAATGAAAGAAAAGTGAGAAGCTGTAACACAAAAATTCAACTATCTAACAGGCTTACAAAACAAAAGTAAAAATCAACAAATTCTCAAGCAAATGGAAAAAAATAAATAAATAAAATAAATATCGAATCAACAAGTCAATGAAAATTATCGAAATACAAAGGTATGGAATAGAAAAAAAAATAACAAACGAATATATATATATATATATATATATATATATATATATATATATATATATATATATATATATATATATATATATATATATATATATATATATATATATATATATATATATATATATATATATATATATATATATATATATATATATATATATATATATATATATATATATATATATATATATATATATATATAAACTATATATTTCAATAGTCTTGAATATATAGTTTTTACAGTAATAATTGACCATGAGTGAAATGATTTCAAACAATAGTATATATATGGCGATGGAGTAGCCAACAGGTCTTGAGTCCATATTTAAAAATACAGACACTCTGATTGTATTTCAAACATTAGTTTTGATCCTCTCAGACTGGGATTTCAATAGTCTTGAATATTTTGTATTTTAAATTATTTGTTATATTTTTACAACATGATTCATGGATAGATTTAGCGTGGAAAAGTAAACATTTAGCTTTTTACATGTTATTGAAATTGTATATGTGTGTAATTTTTACGGAAGTATAAAGGGTCATGAAGGAAATCGTGTAGGGAGTATCGGTTACCGGGAGCGTTTGCCATGGCGGAAAAAGCTTTAACAGGAGTGCTGGGGGTCGCAACTCCCCCCGGCCGGTACTTCTGTCACACATCTAGAATCTGAACGAGTACATTGCTACTTGTCCTTTTTGGGAATTTATATATATATATATATATATATATATATATATATATTATATATATACATACATATATATATATATATATATATATATATATATATATAAATATATATATATTATTTCTAATGCTTATAAACTTGATATCATTCGTCTATACATCGGCCATGATATGTGAACCAATTAGCCGTCACAAGACGTTGCCCCGGCGCATGGGGCGGAACATGCTACGCCCAACAATACAACATCTATGCCCACATGTAAGGCTCGAACTCACAGAACTGCGGCCTAGCGATCTCGAGAAAAAGCTTGCCTTTGACCGCTGCGCCAAGTGTCGGCAATTTGTAGAAATTATAAAATACTGGTATAAATTCATTAAAAAACAAGTTGCAGATTTATAAAAATATTAAAAAGCAAAATGAAATAAGAATTACATTAATCAAGGAAACGACTAATATCAGTTTCCAATAAATTTAAATAACTTAAAAGAAATAATAAGATTAACGTTATACATACAAAAAGGAGCCGTTTAAACCGAAGAGATAGACATTTAAACCATAATAATTATACATATAATACATTTTAAAATTAAATTTTTTCAAAATAATATTAAATACTAGCAAATATTAAACGAGATAAATTAATAAAATTTAAAATCTAAAAATTCTTATCAAAACTAACGGAGTAGAAAAGGGTATTTCTTCAACAAATTTAAAAATTAAGACTCAGAACGATGTGTATTACAATTTCTTACAAATTTCATCATTTGATTCATAAAATTAATTAATTTGATAAGTTCATAAGTTTAAAAAGCTGATTTGGCCAGCATCTGACCTTCCTTATATAATGCAATGAATTTACTACTTTTGTAGTCAAAAAATAATGTATAAGATCCACGGTACTGTGTTTTTATCGTTGAATTGTACATTTGGCGATTTTCCGGTCGACAACATGTAAAACTATTTCAATGAACTCAATTAACTTATATTTCGCGCAGTTCTAAATAAACAATTATCAATATTGTTAGTATCCTGAATAAGCGATATAGTCCATACATTAAAATATTACAATAATTAGTTCATCAATTAGGCTCTATTTCAATTAATTTACTGTTTACAATTAATTTTTGCAATAATTTTCGCCAATAATTTTCGCCAAATGCATCACCAAATGTTACAGACAAACGGAGAGAAGAGCATTTCTTATACTATATTAGAAGGTATGCCCGTCATATTACGGAAATCAGAATTTGCGAAAAATTACTTCCCATTTGGCGTCATTTTTAGCAATTTGACAACATTCCTGTCACTTTGGCAACATTTAAAATAGTTGGAAAGTTGGCGACATCCCGCTAAATTTCTTGCCAAGCGTTACGGTCAGACGGAAGGAAAAATGTGTTATTCTTATAGTCTATACTTATGTTCTTTCCAAGATATTCACCTTTCATCAATTCATAGTCGTCATTTTCATAGATTTAGGGTCATTTTTGTCAATTTGGCGAAATTTTCATAAATTTGGCAAGATTTAAAAAGTCGCCAAGTTGGCGACATTCCGCCATATTCTTCGCCAAAATCTCGCCAAGCGTTATGGACGGATAAATAAGTTATTCTTATAGCAGATAAATAACTATTGGCACCCAAATACAAAAGTATCACCCAAGGTAACTTTTCACATGAAAGCAACGAGCGAGATCCACGAGAATGATGTCACCGAATTTATTGTATTATATTACATATGAAAAATGAACAAATTTTATTATAGTTCTTATTTTTTTATATTATGTGATTTTTTGATAAATTTCTGTGAAAAATGTGCAATATCTCGATAACGGTCCATGCTAGCGTTCTAAAGTTTATGTCAATTGTTTGATAATAAAAAATTACATAAGAAATAACCATTAATTTACGGGATTATTAATTTATGGGATTTTTTGATAAATGTATTTGTAAAATGGGCAACTTCTCGAGAACGGTTCACGTTAGTGTTCTAAAGTTTATGTCAGTCGTTTTCTAAGGAAAAATTGCATAAAAAATGTCTATTTTCGTAACTTTATTAAATGTTTTGATCTTTTGATGATTTTTTCTATATGTCACTCGAAAATTTAGGGGGATCTGAACATTTGATTACGTTTAGAAACAATAGGCTTCAAGTATTTACGGATTGAAATTTTAGTAGTAAATGTCGTTCGATTCGCTCCATTCGTTCGTGAGATATCGTCTCCACAGACTCACTGACACAAAAATACACACACAGACATCACCTCAAAAACGTCTGATTCCCGTTCAGGGATGCTTGAAACGTGCTCTCCCGTCGAAAACTCTAATCCGAATTTTCGACCCCGTCACAATACTTTCCTTATACATTTTACTATGTATATAAGGAAAGTAATATGTGGTGGTACAAGAGTAGATTTGTATCCGTGAAATCCTCTAGTTTCATCAGGTTCTTTTGGTCGTCTCAATACGAATTCTCGAGGTTCTGAAGACTTTCTACTTGGCATCCATTTAATATGGTCCCTTCATCCCCTCTAAATGAGTCAGTTAGCAATGATTTGTCCATTTCCTGCAAAGTCATCAGATTCCAAGCTAGCTTCCTCTGAAATTCTTGGATTCATAAATGAAGAGTGCCATCGTGTCACACAAGTGCCAATTTTGAAAGACTTAAAATTCCCTACTTCTTTTGCTAACCTTCCACCACCTATAGTAATTTTAAGAATAATTTCAACATAGTATCATGTGTTGTAATATCCACGTTCTTCTCGTCTCTGAGGTAATTCTTCAATCATTAAGGGAAATTCCATTTTTTCCCTGATGTTTGCGAATGGCAGTGAGATCTATTCTCTCAATATTAACATTTCGGACGTCACTAAATTAGCTATTTTGTGGTTTTTCGAGCATACAGGATATTCAATAGATCAAAATATTGCAGCAAAAAAAATTGTTTTCATAATCGAAATAGATTACTGCTTGAAGAAATAACTAATCGAACTAATAGAATAGATTAGTTCTTTCGATAATAATCGAAATATATTACTGCTTGAAGACAATTTTAATTCGAGTTTTCGACGGGAGAACACGTTTCAAGAATCCTTGAACATGGATCAAACGTTTTTGAGGTGATGCGCGCGCGCGCGCGCGCGCGCGTGTGTGTGTGTGTGTGTGTGTGTGTGTGTGTGCGCGTGCGCGAAAGTGAGTCTATGGTCACGAACGCATGACGCGATTTGAACGACTTTGGTACAACAATTGCAATAAGTAAATACTGGAAGCCTATTGTTTTTAAACGGAATCGAATGTACAGAACCTCCCCAAATTTTAAAAAAATCAAAACCTTCAATAAAGTTACGCAAATAATAGCATTTTATAATGCATAAGGAAAGTACTATGACTGGGTTGAAAATTAGAATTCGAGATTTTGACGAGAGAACACGTTTCAAGTATCCCCGAACACGAATCGAACATTTTTGAAGTGATGTCTGTGTTTGTGTGTTTGTGTGTGTGTGTGTGTGTGTGTGTGTGTGTGTGTGTGTGTGTGTGTGTGTGTGTGTGTGTGTGTGTGTGTGTGTGTGTGTGTGTGTGTGTGTGTGTGTGTGTGTGTGTGTGTGTGTGTGAAGACGATATTTTACGAACGAATGGAGAGATTTGATCAAAATTTGGTACAGAAATTACAATCTATGAACATTAGGAGCCTATTCTTTATAAACGCAATCGAATGTTCAGAACACCCCTAAATTTTTTAATAAAACTTTTAAAAAGTCATGAAACTGTGAAAAAATCACATTAAATTAAAGGAAAAATTATTATCAATTGTAAAATATGTTCACTTTTCATATGCAATATTATGCGATACATTTATTAACATCATGTCCGTGGATCTAGCTTGTTCCATTCACGAGAGCAGATATATTGGGTACTAGTTCCTTACTTGAATGCCAAAATTCATTTACTTGTGACTTATGACTTAGAGGTGGGTGTCTCAGAGAGAGCCTAACACAGCTACCAGAGGTTTGTTGTACTATCCCCAAAAGTTGAAACAGGCCCTAAGAGAAGAAAGAGATCATTAGCCGAGGCAAAGATCAACATGCACTTGACAGGAATATCTTGCAACTCCCAGGGCTCGTTCACATGTCGACCCAAGTGCTCTAACCTATATGAAGAAAATGCCTCACACTCACAGAGTTTATGTGAGGCAGTTTCCTCGCTATAATTACAACCTCTACAGATCGGATTCTTAGTGATATCTATAATGCTTAGGTGTCTTTTAAGGGTACAATACCCAGTACGAAGCCCAACTGTCCTTCTAATGTCAGTTCTATTGAGCTTAAATAGCTCCCTGTGACGCACACTAGGGCACTCACAGTTCAATTCTTTCGCTTGCCTTTGCCCCCTAATGTCGTGCCAGTTCTTGCAATGCAGCTTCACGGAGATGTCGTAAATAGTTCTTCTGATCAACTCATCAGAGATACCCAAAGATGGCTCTGGACCAACAAAGGGTGTACTTGATCCTCTTCTAGTCAAGTCATTAGTCATTTTATTACTCGAAATACCTAAATGTCCATACACCCGTTAAAGGGTGACTTAATTGTTGCTGGCAATATCACTGCAGTATAGCACTTACAGACAAGTGAAGAAGTCATAGTAAACTCCCCCAAAGCCATAAAAGTTGCCTGGCTGTCAGAGCAGATATTGATGTGGTTACTCCTGTAGTTTCTGCCAGAGCACATTTTGCAACACATTAGAATAGTAGACCTCAGTCTGAAAGACAGTAGTGTAGTTGCCAAGTGGGTAAAACCGTTTTGTACTATCATCGGGACAGCATATTCCAGCACTAGTACTAAGACCCAGCTTGGAGCCATCAGTGTACCATATGTGAGACCAGGAATATGTGAGAGACAATTTTAAGTTCAATATTCATGAGGTGAGACCAGGAATATGTGAGACAGTTATATTCAATATTTATGAGGTGAGACCAGGAATATGTGAGACAGTTTTATACTCATTATCTATTAGGTCTGTAATGTTAGACAATGGCCTCAGTTTGAATGACGACAGTTTTACAGCACTCTAACCCGAGAGGTCAAGTAGGCCATAAATAGAGGAGGCTAAAGTGAAGCTACGAGATTGGTTAAACATATTAACCAATATGGAAAGTCGACCCTGAGGTTGACCAGTGATAACCAAAGAGGCGTATCAGACCTTAGGCAAAAAGAGAAGGCAACATATAGAAAGTTCGAGAGAACAATTGAAGTAGAATAACTGCAGTGAGTGCGATATCTGAAGTCCATGATGTAACCAGAGGTAGCTAGAGTACCAGATGTAATACTATAAAGATCGAGTTCAGTGCGAGTAGGAGTACACAACCTTAAGTTAGTACCAGTACAATATGATCAACTTCAGTACCAGTAGGAGTACAACACCTTGAGTTAGTACCAGTACGATATATATTGATGTAAAAATACCAGACAGAGTACGAGAGATGAAACAGAACCAACGTACGAGCTGTGTGTCAAATTTGCAAGAGAAATTGAAGGTATGTGCGTATCAATTATTGTAGCAGGTCATAGCCCATTTTGATAAATGTAAGTTACCTGGTCCCACATGTCCTATCTCCTCGGCAAATAATATGTGATATATTGCAATTAATTTAATATTTAAGAGAATGTTTGTAATAAATAATGTTATTTTAAAGTTAAAAAATGGTGCAATTAATTGGTAATAAATATTCTTTTACAGGAACTAGCACTAAAGATAATATGGTGGGTTTTATTAGCGGCACAACGCAATGTGTTTCACGACTATACGATATTTCGGTTATATTTACACGAATTACGATATACGACCACCTTCTAAGATAAATTAAATATCTTTCTTAAAGTTTAACATAAAGTTATATTTAAATGTGCACCACACCATACAATGCATTTCTTGTTGTAGGTAGGAGTCTTCCTCTAGTCATCCCGTGAAGGAACCTGAATCTCATAAAGTTTGTCAAAGGCATACCTGACAGGCATGCCATCAGAGGCATATAAATATATGTGTGATTCATAATATTAGTATGCAGTTAATCATGCAGTCACAAGCATTGTTATTGGATATGGTTAAATCATTAACCTCCACTTCTGTTTAAAGTAACAAAAGTGGGTTTATTGTTTCTATTAAGAATAAATAAATTATAATATAAAATATATTCCAAAAGTCCATCATCTCATTGGTTGCAGTCGATATTACCCCACACAGTGTGGTGAGCATTTGTATCACAACCTACGATGAACCTTTAGCTTATATTGCAATACTCAATAAGATCCTTTGCCACTTTTGTGAGAGGATCTTTCTCTTCGTTAGAAAGGTAGGATGACATAAAGATAAACCCATCCTTACGTACATTAGTATCATAATTCACGCTGACAGCAATATTACCACCGTCTAGGTAATTTACTAGTTCAGGGCATTAAATTTATTGCTGATAGCAATACAGTCTCTTGGTCTGTTATAAGATGTATCATAAAATACATTGTAGCCCTTGATCCCTAGACACAATATCTCACTGTTTCGGGTCCCGGGGTTCTTGAATTAGAGCAATTTCAACCCCACCACTAGTCATCTTCTTGCCAAGGTCGAACGACTATGGTACAGATTAATCTGCACAACATTGATATTGCCCATAAGGCAAAAAACACAGAAGAGGACAGCAAAGCTAGGAAGAAATACTCTCCCCAGTGTCATGAGAATGGTCAGTGCCTAGCACTTCTCCTTTCTCATATTATTTCCAACTCATCCTCAGACATAGGTGGAATAGGTTGCAGTGTGCTTTCAGATCTAAAATTAATTTCTAATTCGTCAAGCTTTGGTAAGTTAGAATCAACACTGGTGATACTTACCAGTATTGAGAGGAGGTTGCTTGGTCTTCTGGGAAAACCTTCTTCTCTATCTTCCCATGGGGCTTTTCATTTTGATTCCGAAGTATTTTGAAGATGCCTCGGTTCAAACCTGTATAAGGACCAAAGTTGGCCTTTCGTATTGCTTCAGAAGCCCCCAATTCAACCTCAAATATCCAACTTATAGAGTGTGGTTCCGTCACTTCGCCGATTTCAACTCCAGGTTAAAACGGTTAAGCCGATTCAACAAAACGTCAGTGTCCTTGGTATATTCAGACCTGGTCATAAATGCCACCTTGACAGATTTAGGTAGTTCATTGCCGCTCAGAACTTTGAGTGCCTCACCTAAAACCTGTCTGTTATTCTGAAAGGTTTGCTTAATCCATTCCACAGTCATTGCATCATCGAACTGAAGAACCAAGGCTCCTGCATTCAAACCAGAATCCCGGATTTTAGAAAGTTGCTCACCAGTGGGGATCTCATCTATTTTGTCAAGTATTACCACTTGGATGAGATCAACTTCCTCTTTTCTCAGCATTCCAGAGGGAAATGAGTCTTTGATGACAGCCATCTTTATAACCTGGACTGCATTAGCAAATGCATCAGGTTGGATGTATGTCCTTGGACTCGTTTTCATGACCAGGTTTCCTGAAGATGGTGTGGTGCTTTCCAACCTCAGTCGCTTGGTACCTCCAACTTTCTCTGTTACAGCCCCAACATTCTTCAGTTTCTGGTCTTACTGCTTTCGGGTGCGCCTCCTATTGCGCCGTTGTGTCCTAGTGAGTACTCTCTGTACCTCGGTCATGATTTTAGTGTGCTGCTCACAACTGCTCGCAACTGCTCGCAACTTCACCTCCGCCAGCAGCAAGGTTGCTGGTTTTCTCCTTTTTGCCTTGATCTATCGCCAGAGGAGTTTTCGGCGGCTGATCGGGTTTCACCGGAAGGTGTTCCCAATCCTTCAGTAGATTCGTTTGCATTGCGGAAACAGGAAGAGCTGGACAAAAATGGCACGTCTGAACTCTCCATGTTGTATCCACTGAAAGAAAAATCACGAATTACTTCCAGTTCTATCGGAGCCCCCATAGGGCTTCGTCTCCCCACACTTTTCTAACGTGAAAAGTGTAACCTCCGGAGTCATACGCAACGTTAGATGATATAGAACGCGCCATAACGTGCATCTGGTGCACAGGGCCCAAACACCAGCAAGGATCCAAGGGAAATGCTTTGATATGAAACAATCGCATGGCCTCAATGCAACCAAGACCTCACATCTGGAACGGTTTACTGCTGACGTTTGTTAAAAGCAATACTACAGATGCACGCAGTTCTGCCCTTTCCGCATAACACCCACATGAACCCATTCCTTATCCCAAACGGTTTACCTTACGACTTAGGCCGAAGGGTGGTACTAGGGCTCATAGAACATATATGATATGTACTAAGGGTTCGGCATTGTTGACACCTGCAGCTGAAATAAAAAAATAGCTCAGGTAATCGGGATTGCAACAACAGCATTCACCAAAGAAGTGGACTGAGGGTTTTTACAGGGCGAGACAGTTAGCCTCACATCTCACCCCCAAACCTGGAGGACCGGGATGTCTCGTCTCGTCAGGAACCTCACCCTTGACTTGTCCGGCATGGCAGATCCTACTAGTAGCAAAAGCTGTCGCCGGCATAGCTCTCAAGATCATTGAAACACACAAGCCCCACCACTACGAGGTAAAGACATCAACGGAGGGTAGTCATTTACTTACTATAAGAATAACTTATTTATCGTCCATAACGCTTAGTGAAATTTTAGCGATAAATTTTGTGACATATCGCCATCTTGGTGACTTTTTTAAATGTTATCAAATTGACGAAAATGTCGCAAAATTGATAGAAATGACGCTAAACCAAAGAAAATGACGACTAAATGAAAATTCAATATCTTCGAAAGAACATAAGAATCGAATATAAGAATAAACCATTTCTCCGTTCGTCCGTAGCGCTAGACAAAAATTTTGGAAGGATGTCACCAACTAGGCGACTTTTTTAAATGTTGCCAAAATGGCAAAAATGTCACCAAATTGATAATAATGACGCCAAATTGATAAATATTACGCCAAATGGGAGGTAATGCTCTGCAAATTTTTAATTCCGTCGTATGATGGGCATACCTTCTAGTATATATATGAAATTATCTTTTCTCCGTTTGTCTGCAATACTTGGTAATGCATTTGGCAAACTTTGTGAATAATCTAGCAAAGTATATCATTCATATATGCACTATGAAATAATTTTATTACATCATATATTCCGATTTTGATTACCCTTATGACAATTTCCACATAAATGTTACATAAATATGAATTAAATTTCCAATACTATGTTATTCCAGAATACTCCATACCATAATTGTCAGTCCGGAAAAATTTAATCCCAATAGCAATAGTCTCCTCTCGCTGTAATGGGTATCATGAAGCGCCAACAGACTACTAAATTAAAAACAAATTAGAATAATTGTAGCTATAATTTGCGTTGTCACGCAAGAAAGGTTGACAGCATGTCAGGGAATATTCTTAATGTTCTTTTAGTTTACATGTTGCGTGTGACCTGGATCTCTCACACGTTCTTATTGTAAGACATCCATTCCTACATGTGGCCTCTAAATTCATTCTAGTTGGTTAGTGTCTTTACAAACCTAAACAAATATATAGGATGCAATTGTTACATAGTGCATACAAATATCTACTCCTTGGCTATTTGACAAATGCCTTCTCTGTTTGAATATGATTTTCTACTCTAAATACATCTCCATACTTTATTGAAATATCTATGTTATTGTCTTCTTTGTTTAAAGACTTTTACTACAATAAACGTATCTCAACTCTTTATAGAAGCATATAGTATTAAACTTGGGTGAACTTTAAGTCTAACTTCGAGGTCATATTTAGGTTGCTTGACAGATAATTTTACATTAGTGCTTTAAAAATCATTCATAATTTTAAAATAAGTTCACGGGCAAAATAAAATAAATTCAAAATTGTTAATGTAGGTGGTTAATAAGAGAATACGAAAAAACTACTCTAGCGTGACATTTGTGTGTGTGAATATGTGTGTGTCTGTCTGTGTGTCTGCACAATATATGTATCCATCTAACTCAAAAACTAATCGTCCGAATTTTATAAAATTTGGTAGGTGTCACTTGGATGTGACCATGATGGTGATTAGTTTTTGGCAAGATTCGGAAAAGAAGAATCCGCCTTTTTTACGAAATGGCCCGCAAAAATTTCATTTATCTACTCTGGCTAAAATACTAAATGACCAAATTTCACAAAATTTGGTAGATAATTTACTTGTGGGATACTTCGGTGCTGATTAGATTTTGGTACGATTCGGAAAAGAACAACCTGCCTTTTTTACCAAATTGCCCGACAAAATCTAAGAAAAAAGGACTAAGTAGTGTATGCTCAAATGTATCAATTAAATTGTAGTTTTATACGCAATTTTTGAAGAGGAAAATATTATAACACACCCCATTATACTTTAGGACTAACCGTTTTCAAGATATTTGAGATTTCTTACATTTTTGTTACGCCGATTTCGGAAAAATATTCAATTACAAAATAAAAGCAAAAATTGAATTAAAAATGCAAATTTAGTGTTATTTGGTTCAATTAAACTCAATCTAATGAATTGTTAAAGAAATAAAGAAAATATGAATTTGAGTCTGCAGAGAAAGTCATGTGCTGCCACATCAGATTTTTTATAGAGGCGTTTCAGTTTTCAGGGAATTAAAGAGATATTAAAAATTCTGCTTTAATTTTCAAACAGATGTAAAAAACTTTACTATCTCAGCCGGGACGTGAAGCACGAATTTTCGTATTATACGTATATGCGATACCATGCTTCATTTTAAAGCTTTTTTTAGAAATAATATTTTTAATGTATCTTTATTAGAATTGTTTATTTAAACTAATTCTTCGCATTTATGCACAATATGGTGACTATTCTTGGAAAAAAAAAATAAATACAGAGCAGAATTCCCATATAAGTAACATAGCCTACCTCATAAGGCCAATATACTAGTGCCGCAGATACTAACCCTCATGTTTTGCGTATAATACGAATGAAAATCCTGGATAATATATTTACTTTCCTTATATACATAATATATAAGGAAAGTATAGTGACGGGGTCGAAAATTCGAATTCGAGTTTTCGACGGGAGAGCACGTTTCAAGCATCCCTGATCACGAATCAAACATTTTTGAAGTGATGTCTGAGTGTGTATGAAAGTATGTTCGTGTGTGTGTGTGTCAGTGAGTCTGTGGAGACGATAACTGACGAATGAATGGCCCGTTTCGAACAAAATTTGGTACAAAAATCACAATCCGTAAACACTGGAAGCCTATTGTTTTTATACGCAATCGAATCTTCAGAACCCTCCTAAATTTTCGAATGAAATTTTGAAAAAATCGTCAGAAAATCAAAACCGCTAATAAAGTTACGCAAATAGACATTTCTTATGTAATTTTTCATTAGAAAACGATTAACATAAATTTTAGAACGCTAACATGAACCGTTCTCGAGATATTTTACATTTTTCAAAAAGATTATCAAAAAGTCATATAAAATAAAAAAAAATATTTCCTATTGAGAAACATGTTCACTTTTCATATGTAATACCATGCGATAAATTGCGACATGATTCTCGTGTATCTAACTCGTTTCCATTCATGAAAAAATATACTTTATGTAATACTTTTGTATTTAAACGCCAATAGTCATTTATCTGCTGTAAGAATAACTTATTTCTTCGTTCATAACGCTTGGCGAGATTTTGGCGACGAATTTGGCGGAATGTCGCGAACTTGGCGACTTTTTGAAATGTGTCCAAATTAACGAAAATCTCGCCAAATGGATAAAAATGACGCTAAATCAATGAAAATGACGACTAATTGTCGGAAATTCAATATCTTGGAAAGAACATTAGTATCTACTATAAGAAAAACCTATTTTTTTACTGTAAAAGTAGCAAATTCATCACATTATATAAGGAAAGTCATGTGTTGCCCACATCAGATTTTTATATTTGGGACTTCCAAAGACCTTATTGAGCTCTTTTTCAAAATTGATAATAAAAAATGAGTAGATCTACACATATTCATACATATTGCAGATTTTTTCATGCTATAAATGACAATAAATACAATAATATATTATAATAAGTAGACATCATGTGATACTAGAAAATGTACACGACGTTGCTCGGGATTTAAAACAGTGATTAATTACATTCACTTATTTAATTTTTTAAAAGCCAGAGTTGCCTTTTAATACATTGAAAGAAAGAATTCAATTAATTCTTTCTTAAAATTGCTTATTGACAATTATTGCAGATTACGTCTTCAATAGACCCGTCCTTGTTATAAATCTTTAAAATAAAATGTATCAAAAAAGAAACACACACACACGCACACAGACATATATATATATATACACTCATTGCCATAAAAATTTGCGCACGAAGAAGTAATTGTGGGATCGTAACGAAACTTGGCATGAAAGTACGTATCAAGCAGATATGCAAATGGTTAGAAATACAGTGTGATTGCGCATTGCGTAATGCCACCAGAGGGCGTTGAACTTCGTTCTCCCTGACGCAGAAAAAATGTACGCAGGGGCTTTTTGCCTGTACTTAATCTGTTGCAGAGGGAATCCTTTTTCAGTAGGGATGCCGTTTTTTCGCAATCGAAGACAACATGATCAGCTGTCAGATTTCGAGAGGGGCCGAGTCATCGGGATGATGGAGGCCGGGTGGTCACCTCTGCCAGTAGGCCGCCAGCTAGGCTATTCTAACTTTACTGTGAGGAGGTGTTCGGACTAGTGAACCAGAGAAAGATCGCATACACGGCGGCCAGGCTCAGGACGCCCTCGGCAGACCTCGTACCCTGCTGTGTCTAGTACCCTCTAGTAACCTGTTGTGTTACCTCTAGCGCGCTCGGCGCTAGAGGTAACACAATACCACCATAATTGGAGCTCACACCTTAAATGGTGCGCATGGTACGGCAGGTGTTAGATTCGTGTTCGTTTGAATGCTTATAGCTTATTTACGTGACTGTGTCATTTATGTGCATAGTCAATGCTTTATTTACCCATACTGAATTTATATTGCAAGACGGTAAAAGTGCTTGCCACGCGTGCGAAACCTAAAACTCATTCATATCAATAGACACACTTGGCTTGCACTTACTTCCATTTTTACTTCTGGACAAAGTATAGAAATGATATTTATAACAACATAGATTTCTATTCTCAGACCATTTCTTACACGAATCTGAAATCAATCTCAAATAAGTTTCCCATATTATGATAGTCCAGGATATTTTGTACCACGATTATCAGGCAGAATTTCAATCTCAAATGCAATTGACTCTCGGAGATGTCACGTCACGTCACAACAGGCCACTAAAATAAAATTTTGAAGGATAATGGCGTGTGATAATCTGCGTTGTCACGCACGAAGGGTTTCGCATGTCAAGGAATGTTCCAAATGTTCTTGTAGTTGCCATGTTGCGTGTGGACCCCACGTTTGACCCGTGCTTGTTGATTCCAACGTGTGACTGCTAAATTCTAAAAGGTGGTTGGTCATTACAAAACAAAAATGCTATATGTTGTAATTCTCCGTTTATTTGGAAAAGGTCACATTCCTACGAAAATGTTCTTGTTTCATATGCAAATATTTTTGTTTATAGTTAGATTTTGCGAACAAAAGGCATAATTGTTTCATGAAGAAAAAGTAAGACATTTACTATTTAATTAAACTATATTTTCTGTATAAAGTATTTAGCAAATAAGTTTATGACGCAGTCATAAGAATGGTGTTGTATCGAAAATCGAAATTTATATCTTCTTTAAATGTTGTGTTAACGTATTTTAGTTATATCTTATCGTATATTTTAGTGTTGTCTGTATTATATTTATATCTAAGCGTTTGTTAAGAACACTTTTGTTTCTAACCTTAGGAAGGGAGTAAGAAATGGTCTCGAAACAATTTTAGTCACCTAATTGACTTATGCCTGATTTTTACTATAAGTATTAAAAAATTGCATTAAAGGTATGTGTTTCCTTCATTTTGTCATATTTATAGAACAAATTTGAGGAACTTTTTATAATATTCATACATAATTATTATAAATAGCACTTTTTATTTGTGTGTTCAGTGTAAATTTGCTAAGCAGTCCATTTACGTGATTGTGTTATTTATATGTACAATAAATGCCTCATTTTTAGCCTACTTAATTTTTAATGTAAAAAAAGTAAAAGTGTTCCTTATGCAAGTGAATGCTAAAATCCACTCATATCAAATCTTTTTTTTTATTTATGTATCATTTCCTATGGCAAGAAGAATTGATAAATACAATAGCAAAAGAAAACACATATAACAAAATCAAAATGAAGTGAAAGTCATTGATTCAGTCGGCTTCTCGATTCCTAATACTGTTTGTTCCACTACGGAAGTTGCATAGAGTGCTTTGCAATGGAAAATGTAGTCAATATTCATATGATGATTTCCTTCACAGAGAGGACAGTATGGATCAGGCCGAACATAAATGTGCAAAAAGTGCTCTGTAAGGCAGTCATGTCTATTAAAAAGACAGAAGATCGTAGCAGTTTTACTTCAAGGCTATTCAGACACTGTTTTGGGCTCCAATGTCTTCCAGTCTTTTGATGCAGAACGAATTTTCAATTCTTATGGTGTTATGTGGAAAGAGTTATCTTTATCTACCGCTTTACAGCAAATCGTGAAACTTTTTCATGTGAAATTTGTAAAATTCCAGTGCTTAAATTTCGCCATTATGTTTACCTTGTCAGTTGGAGAGCACCTGTTTTTCTCTTAAAATTGTCAAATCTAAATAAATAAAAAAATAATAATTGTCATAGATTATTGTTTGAAGAAATTTTAGTTGTTGGTTACGTAAAGAGAAGCCTTTTTAAAAATACTGATATGCAGAAGATCATAAAATTATAATTTTTATATTCTCATCCAATTAATTACCTCAACTAACACATTAAGTAAGTTCTGTTTATCATAATGACGATATTTCTAATAATCGATATTTTTTAATCTGTCATTTCCCAAAATATTTACTGGATTTCTCAATATTTTGGGAAATATTTGACAGATATAAATTTATAATTGTTAGCAATTAATTGAAAATAACTAGCAGAAAAAATAAAATAATAATTACGATATAAAAATTTGAATTTATAATGTGAAACGAACATCATAGAAACAGTTGGATACTATTTAAATGATATGACCAGAGCATTCAGCAGGTCATATGAATTGCAAAATAAATCGCATATTAACATACGTTACTCTCTTATATCGCACACTCTTCGGTTTAACTCATAGTCAATACAGTATTGTGTATGGAAATTGCAGTACTATAAAGGATTTCAATCAGTAAAATGCAATTTGTGCAAAGGACATGAAAAACTTGAGCAGCGTATAAGCCCGAATAGCGCAATAATGCCGCATACAGCAGTTTAGAGAATACGCTGGAACCCTTTCGCCAATGTGAGAGAACCAACAAACCCCAAGTCCAAAAGATGAACGGGCTCAAGCCAAGTTAAATATATAGTGGTAAGGGCAGCTGGAGAACAAGCTCCGCACCCTTGATTTGATAGCATAATTGAAGGTCCCAAGGTACTATAATCAGGAAGAAAATAGAGGGACAGAATAAAGGAGAAGTGAAAGATAAAACTGCAATCTTAGCAGGGGCAAGAAAAAAGGAAATGAAACTTAAGATCAGAAAACAAGAAAAAAAAATCCGTACACAAAAAGAATGTCAAACCAGGGTGGCGCAGAGCATTTAACAGAAAATATGTTGAACAGCACTAATAACCACCAATATCTTTCCCCATGCGTTAGTGGCATTAGGTAGTCGTCCTTTGGTGACTCTCAGGAACTAAGATAGATTGGAGAGATTGACATCTAAAATAAAGTCTCTGAAGATGTTAACTGCCTGAACAATATTGAAAGGCTAGAATTATGGTGTTATTACACGGAGCAATTCTTTCCAGCAATTTTTTAGCAACACCATACATTTCAATGGAAAGAAATCTTGCCACAGAATAGCCGCATTTCTTTCGTACTCAACAATAAAAATTGCTCAATTTCTGAGCGACGAACCAATCAGAGGACGATAAGATTGGACGTCACTTCGCTCCGCCTTTCCTCTCCTCATTTACATTCAAGATGGCGATGGTGACTGCAATGCAAGCACATCGAAGTAGCTCAAATACGTTAGAATCTGCAGATGGAAAAAAATAGAGCTTCTACCAAATTACAGACACCCGTGGGATATAAATATCCAAATTATACAAAATAAAACACGCTAAAGAATGCTTTCTGAGATCGGCGGCATTAGAGAAGAAATACCTGCTAGAAAGGAGGGGCCTAAACTTTCATTGCCGGGCGGAATTGCTGAAATCTTGAGATCGAAAAATAATAATTGAACATTTAAAAAATAATTACAAACATATGTGGGATATAAAAGATCCAAATTATACGAAAAAAAATACTGCAGAATTCTTCTTGGAATGAAATCGGCGGCATTAGAGAAGAGGGGCGTGTTAGAAAGGCGGGGCTTAAAGTATCATTGCCGGGAGGAATTGCTGAAGTCTGGAGATGGAAAACTAATAATAGAACTTTTAACAAATTAGACACCTTTGGGATATAAATGATTCAAATTATACAAAAAAACACACCAAAGAATGCTTTCTGGCATGAAATCGGCGGCATTAGAGAGAAGGGATCTGATAAAGAGGAGGGGTCTAAAGTATGATTAACGGGCGGGATTGCTGAAGTTCGGCGATAAAAATTGCCCTGTGTAATAATACTATTAGTGTCAGTAGGGGGAAGTGGCACGGCTTGTGCATCTTCAGTCTCTTGACTGCTGCATCTGGAAGTTTTCGCTTAGGAAGTGTGCTCAGTGACTTGAGTATTATTAAAAACTCTACTTCAGGGAGTGGGGAGAAAATGCTAGTTTTAGAATGTTTAGTTTGGGGTTTACGGGGTATATTTTTATGGTTCGCTGGGCAGAGCGGGAAATTAGCCCGATGCGCCATCAGGCAATTTCAGCATACTATGAGAGATTCCCTTGACAGCCGACAATCTCTGGTTAGATGCATACTTCTGCATTTCACGCAACTGCTCGGAAACATACAGTTCACCGAAGAATGTCCATGATTTTGACTTCGGAAACAGAGGTTAAGTGCTTTTGAGTGAAAGGGGGAAATTTTAATTTTAATATTAAACATATTATTGAGTTCTAGCAGTGCGAGTCCGAGGATGGCAAAATCACCAAAAGGAGGGGGAGCTTCTTAGTTTTAAGATGTTTAAGTTGTGAAATTCAAAGGATTGTGTTTCTTAGAACACGTAATTCCTCGCGAATATCTTCAATTTCCGTGGTAGTGGGGAGGCCTCGAATAAAAACTCTCCTAGATTTCACATTTTTGATGTCAAGGGGGCTGAAGGGAATCGTTTTGTTGACAAGAAAGTTTTTGAGGGTGTAACTTCCACACCCTCAGATTCGATGATCTAGAAAGAGTTGTATATAGGAATAGGTTTGGTAGAAGTAATAAGGCTGTTAGAATATCTACAAATTTTCTTCCTACAAGGGGAGATAAAGTCTTGTGTTTGAGGAGCAAGTTTGTCAGTCGGTTTCTGAAGCAATGAAATTGACATGGAATTCAAGTTTTTGGATTAAGCCTTCTTCTATCTTGTCCGGAGTGTGTTTGTGTGTGTGTGTGAGGGGATAATCTAATAGATATCATCACTAAGAATAATACTAGCGGTTTTTGCTTGGTTGCAGCATCAGGAATACATTGGGCAGTGGCCTTTGTATAGTTACTGTTGGGGGGAGTCTAAGATAATACATTCCCGATATGAAAAGCAGCGGTTTTTAGGATTCTCGCAAATAGATTTCTGCTAGTGGTACCTGCGCATCCTAAAATCAGGGAGGGAGAGGATTTGATCATAGCAATGCTCAAAGAGGGAAGTGAGAACTTTATCACTAAGGTACGACATGGTGAATATATTGAAAGGAATATCCACAGTGGGATGAAGAATGTAGTCGTTATGAGTGACAATCAAGTTTTGAAATTCATCCATCGCCGATAAATGTTTGGTAATTCTAGTCACGTTCAAATAAAAAAAAATCCAAAATAAACTTGCTAATTTCCTTCAAAATATCATGCATCCAATTATGAGTAAAGATGTCAGAAAGGTTTCCGGCAAGGCTAAATTTTGCAATTAAAAGAAGGGGTTTAGGCGTGCAATGTGTCATGCAAAATTCTGAAGAATCCACGTGGTCTATCCTGGCAAAATGGCACGAGTAAACACATGATAGGCTAGCAAAGAGCGTCGGAGCAAACAAGTTTCTCCAATTCGTACACGATGTTCAAGAAGATTTTACCTCCGATCAGGCCTAAACCGGGTTGGCAAGGGGCCAATGGGCGCAAATAGAAGCACGGGGGGGGGGGGTATTTACCTAAGACCTGGATTGGGAGCTCACTTGAGAGAGCTAATCCGAAAGCTGAATAAAAAACAGTCCAGTCAATCCGAAACGATAATTAACACACATGTTTGGTGTGCACCAAAGCACAACACGAATATCCCGACAAGACGAACCAAGTCCGAACAAGAATAAATGAGACCCAATAAGACGAAAAACATGTTGAAATGATACATAAGAGGCGTCGTGCCCTATATAATTTTTAACCTTCATCGTTCCATTTCTTAGGGCTCTTTGTGTCGTTTTAACCGTCGTCTTGTCGGGATATTCCTGTTTGTTATATTGCACTCCGTGTTAATTCTCGTGTCGAATTGGCTGGACTGCTTTTACTTTCTTACATAGTATAATGCATCAGGAAAGATAATGTATCAGGAATTTCATCTTGATAGCAATGGAATCTCAACACTAAAAGGTATTACGACACGGCGGCAGATCACTAAAATAAAATTGTGAATTAAATTGTGAAGAATAATATTGTCGGTAATGTAAAAAACTGTTCTGGTTCTATCCGTTAAGGCCACACTGATGTCATATTCGAAAACACAAGCGGTTTTTTGGACAGGTGGTAATAAATTTATTGTCGGTTTGTAAAAATCTGTTCTGGTTCTATCCGTTTATGTCCACACTGATATCATATTCGAAGACACAAGCAGTTTTTCGGACAGGTGGTAACAAATTTATTGTCGGTTTGTAAAAATCTGTTGTGGTTCTATCCGATACTGGTCCCCACTGATATCTTATTCGAAATTGCAAGCAGTTTTTCGGGCAGGTGATAATAAATGTATTGTTGGTAATCTAGAAAACTGTTCTGGTTCTATCCATTTTCGTCCCTCCTGATATCTTATTCGAAATAGAAAGTAGTTTTTGGAAATTATATAAGAAAAATTATTCTTAAGGGTATTTCAAAAATTGAAGATATGATTTATTTTATATTTTAAATCTGGAAATGTTTATTGTTTTGAATCACAATTGAAACAAACTTATTTATTTTACATTCTAAAAACTTCATAATTTTACAGAGAACCTTAATTTTATTCTTGCTATACAAAATACATTTGTAGGTGGAAATCATCAAAACTCACGCAATCGTTTCATCAGTACCACGATATTTTCCTAGCTTCTGTTGTATCGAACTCCATGTACATTTTTAGAAAATTTTCTACCAATTTAATAACGATTTTTAAATCAGCTGTCAGATCTATTTAAAAAGATAACATTTTGTTAAATTAAATTTTAAAAATAACTTAAAGTTTGATAACTGCGTATTAGATCTATGAATGAAGTGGAATTGATGAATCCAAAACATCATATATTGATAATTACAGTTATTGCTATTGAAAATTATCACTAGTGCGACTGTTGAGTGTCGGTTGAACGGCGTGTTATGGATTGAAATCTGACGGCAATATCTATGTCTGAAATCGGGTGCACTGGTATGGAAAAATCGGACATCACAGGGTCGGAACCGATGTGCTATATGGTCGATAACGCCAGTTGTAAAATACTTGAACCCTTGCCGTTCTGATGACGTTGTGCTTACTGATAAAGGTTGTATTTATAAAAAGCTTTTCAAGTAATTTCGAGCATCTGCAAAGTGTTGGAAAAATCCTGCAAAAAACAAGTAAAACATTTAGATTTTCATTAAATGAGGGTTAATTTATAGTTGTATTTAAAAGTTTTTCTCCACTTGATAGCACCAAAAGTAAAATCTATGCATGTAAGTACATAAATAGGTAGCTCATGTAACTAGGCAGAGTCGTTTTGAATTAAAAGTGGTCACTATAGATCGACAAAATACGCATTTTATTTCCTGTAACTTTGTGAGGAAATGCAGGGAAATAATGCTTATATATATATATTCCCCAATTTATATATATATATATATATAATAAAACAGAATGTGTGTTTGACGGGGAACGGGACGATCCACTCGGGAACGCTTCCGAGATAATCCATTCCTCAAACTCGGACGTGAATCTATGGGGAAATCAAAACAGAAACGCTTTACATTTGCCGCCATCTATCGGCCGAAAATATAACTAAGGTTTGCGCAAGTTGAATCGATTAGAAACTGCCTCAATAATAATCTCAAAAAAGCTTCTTTTTGGTTTGTAATGCCCTTTGAAGCAATTGAAGTAGCTTTCAATTTTTTCCCCAAGTTCATCCTCTCAGATAATTGACCTACCAGAGCGGAGAGAGATTGTGAATAAACTCTGGATGTGATTCTTTTGCCGTGATTCACTCAATGTGTTAATTGGAGATTCTTTATAGTAATGTTTTTTGACATTCTTATATATTAATATAAAGACAAATAGAATTGATTTAATTATAATGTTTATTTATTTTCGTATATTTAAATGTAATGTATTCTTATATATTTAAATATTTTTGTCAAAAATAAAATACTCAAACCGATATGAGTTTAGGAATTGTTTGATTTTTCTGTTGGCAATTGGCAACTATTGTTTGTATTTTCGGTTTTAAACAGTTTTTTATTATCTTTTCGGTAACGTTTCTTTAACAGTAACGATTCTTCTTACAGTAACCATTCTTTACAGTAACGTTTTTTGATATTTTTATATATTAAGATAAAGACAAACAGAATTGATTTAATTACGTTGCGTGTTCACTGGTTGGAAGTAAGGATAATCTTCATACCTTATCTCAAAATGGTAGAACGGCTAATATTGTGTATCCAGAAGCTCTTCAATATCAATGAAAATAACGGAGTATTAAATGATAACATGAATGATACTTAACATAAATTATTTTTAACATAATGTTTTTGATAATTTACAGGAGTTACTCTTCTCTTACTGTAGATACATTTTTTACATGATTTGTAATTTTATTTTAGCCATTTCCACAAATAATATGTCGAAAAGGCCCATATTATACTTGATATAATTTATAAATTTTGGCTGAAAAAACTATGAAATTTTTTGGGAAAAAAACCCGCTGAATAAGGAAATATGCCTATAGCGAACCCGCCTTCTTTAGCGTTGTGTAACAAAAGGGGTAACGCATCAATATACTCTACCTCAAAAACGGTGGATGTGGAAATGAGTACAAAGGAGTAGCATTTTCTTTATTTTTATACTTTAAAACATGTGATCACAATTACAAGATTTAAACACATGATATAAATGTTTAATTGCATTTTCCTTTTTCTTATTTTATATCTTGCCCAATTATGTTCTTATGTTCATCAAAGTTTTTTTTTTTTATTTGACTGCGCCCATTTCGCCTAACTTCGCCGACCAACCATCGTCTGGTACAGTTATCGATTCTCACCCTAACAGCCACCTGGTTAATATATATATATATATATATATATATATTCTTCTGGCGCCCTTATAATGGTATATAGTGGCATTCTCGTTTATCCAGTTTTCCTATGAATTACTGGTTTAGTAAGAATTTTCATCTTTGATTCATGTTCATATTCAGGATTGCATATTTGGGATGTTCATATTCTGAATTGCTTGTCCGGTCTCCAGCTTAGACCAACTGGACGGGTCTGGGAGTATTACTGCGAACGTTCGTACTGCCTCCCTGGTAGAATTTCGACTTGTTCATTCCTGTGCTTCTAGATAATTAAGCTGTTGAGGTTGATCGTGTACACACGTGGTGGAAGAAGAAGGGTTCATGCCACATGAAAATACAAATTTTGTTAATGCATCCTGTTTTCATTTTTTGATGCCTGTGGTCTGGGTTGGAGTATTTCTAGTAATGTACTATTGCTCTATCTGAAACAGGCATGTGTTTGGGTTAGTTAGAGTTAAATACTCAGACCTGAGGAGGAATATAACTCTGACTAATCATCGAATTTGGGTTGGTGCTGTTATCTTCTCTTATTGGCATTATGACCGTGAATTTGCTTCTTTGGTGATGTTAATATTACTTGAATTTTTTTTTTTATTACTACATATTTCTAATATATATATATATATATATATATATATGTATGTATATATATATATGTATATATATATGTATATGTATATATATATGTATATATATATATGTATATGTATATATATATATATATACATATATATATATATACATATATATATATATATATACATATATATATATATATATATATATATATATATATATATATATATATATATATATATATATATATATATATATATATATATATATATATATATATATATATATATATATATGTATATGTATATATATATGTATATATATATATGTATATGTATATATATATATATATACATATATATATATATACATATATATATATATATATATACATATATATATATATATATATATATATATATATATATATATATATATATATATATATATATATATATATATATATATATATATATATATATATATATATAAATTAGAGTTTTAGAGTTTTTACTTTAAGAGGATACAAATCAACTTAAAGTATGGAACTGTCTACTATATATAAAAGTTATAGCTTGGTAATGGCGAGAAATGCAACAGCTTCAATCAACATGTTTCAAAACATTTTTGCTGAAATTTTCAACAGCAGCGAACAATATGCTTGTCGTGGTTCAAAGGAATAGAATCATAATTTATTGTCCTTCTCGTACTTTGGCGCCAGAACTTTTTTTTTTACTTTCTTTTCAAAAAACGAACCAATCAGACGAAAAAATTCTAACGGCGTAAAAGTTTCGAAAAAATCAAAAGTAGGTCAACAGTGTTTTTATGTTGACATGGACAAAAATAATTTGCATTATTTTACTTTTTGTTAAGACTATATATTGTCAAGATCTTTCTTGGTTTTACACTTTTGGCATCAGTAGTGCTGTTTGTAATTCAGAAATCCATTTTCAGTTAGAAATGAATTTCAAAGCAAAATATTTTGTTTTCAAAATTTGTTTAGATTTATTTTGATGATTCGGTAAAATTTTTCTTATTTTTGACAGGTTTAGATATAAATATATTTATAACACGATTTAACTATATTTTTAGCGTCATGTAAAATATATTTGTTTTGTACTAGACATTCTTTGAAATGAAAGTTTATGTTGTCATTTTTCGAAACTTGTAGGATTATTAAAAAATTATAAACTTCTGACGTGAAAGGTTCAAACAGACTTTATCCTATAATCCTATTTCATTTTATTCGAGGGAACGAAACAAACCAAAATTAATAAAACAATTATTTTTCAATGGCTTGGCATTTAATAATTGTATCATTCCTCTAATCAGCATTCGAACCACATTATCTATTTAGCTATCATAACATACTGCTGCAACACACTACAGGGGCGGATCACAGCACCCATTTCAGACCTAGGGCTTAAACAGACTTCTATAGCCCTGCTTCACACCGTAATCTGGTGGGTGTGGCATCCACAGTGATCGCAGCCCTCTTCTCGGAACCAGCACCGCTCAGTCGGACTTTTGGACTTACAGGTTTATCTTACCCATACTTCGCGTAAACACAGATATAGCTTTGGGCGTCGGTGGGGATCGAACTCGTATCCTCATCACGCCATTTTCTCGTCGTACCCAAGAGCTATCCAAATTAATAAAACTGATCTGTGATAATATATCAGAAAATGTTACAATTATCATATATAATTATTAAAAATAGTATTCTTAGTTAAATTTTGTTCATAAATTATAGGATTTTTTCTTCTAAAACTTATTTAAAATTGGTTATTGGATTTTCATGCAGAGGAGTTATATCCAGTGGTGAAACGTCAGGGGAGATAAGATGGACAGTGTCCATAAAATTAATGTAAGTTCAAGTAACTTTTATTTTAATTATATATATATATATATATATATATATATAAATATATATATATATATATATATATACATATAAATATAACTATTAACCTCATCAAAATCACACTACTGAAAATATACCTAAAGGCGCTTAGCTGCTCAAACAAGTACATGTATATAATACAAAAGATAAAGGAAAAAAAAGAAAGACAATGTATCAAAAGTTCGCCGGGGGGGATTGTGACCCCCACTTCCCGGTTAAGCCAGCTAATTGTCATGACGACACTCCGGAGACACTGAATATATATATATATATATATTCTTTTATGTAAAATCCAGAAACTTTATTACTGTTAAATAAATAAACATTTCATATGTAATTGTTCATTCGAGAACAAAAGACAGAACTTCAGAACTCTAGCATGACCCGCATATAAGTTTTTCAAATAAATCTGTCGAAACAATACATATAATTGAAAATGTCTGTGACCATAATTACCAAAAACGTTCACTTCCAATATGTAGTATTAGATATCACATGTATTAACATCATTCTCTTGAATCTCTAGTTCGTTCCATACGCGAGAGAAAATCCTTTTTATAATGGTTATGAATTGTGACGTTAAAGAGTTCTCCAATAACTATTTCTTTCAAGGGATATTAACTAAATGTAAGTTACATTTTTGATGAGTTGTGTGCAAGTGATTATGAGTAAGTCAATCTAATTGGACTAATAATTTGCCCTAAGTGCCAAATTTCAATTTACCCGATGTTAATTCAATCCTAAAAACATAGTTCCTTGAATCTTGTAAATCATTGCTTTGCAATTGGAATGTCATTATTTAGCTGATTATATTAAGTCATATTCAGCCCACAACACCTTTTTTAAGTTGTAATGTCTTTATTTTTTCTAAATATTCCCTATAACCTATATACATTTAACGTTTTATATAACTTTTATCAATTTAAAAAAAAGGAAGTTATTTCCGTTGCAGCAAAATAAAGATAAATTACATACACACGTAAAGTATGTTTTAGAATAAACTGCGTTAAAGTTAAATATTTTAAAAGCAATCTGACATGATCGTAATTTGAAGGCATCATCAACCATCTCTCACGTTGTACATTTCGCGTTTGGGCAAAAAAGAATTAACTACATTTAAGCACAGAATGCATTTTAAAATGCATATATATGATATGCCATACTGAAAATGTCAGCAATAGATTTCAACTTTTTCATTCTATAGTAAAGAGAATATACTTTTCCCCTCAAATTTGAAAAATTGAAAATTGAACAGAAATTATCTTCTTTCGGTTTTCAGGGAATTCTGAAAACGTCATGAAGAAGAAATTTAATGAGGTAGCTAGCTTTCATCACGTAGTAAATGATATCTACACTTAATTTTGGCATAACTATTAATCATTTTAATCTGGATCATATGGTTATTCGGCAAAACCCACAGTGACATCTCTAGAACCAGTAATAGAAATCGTTAGTGAACGCCCCTATACTCTCTGAAATTTAATGCTGAATACGTGGGCCCTCAAAAAATCTTTATCCTGAGGAGGAGGGAGGCAAACCATTGACGTCAGTGGGACAATCTCAAGTATAAGATGTACAGCATACATTAGATATATGTCCACCTTTGTGATCTTGAACGTTTAGAGGGGAGTGCCTCTCTTGCGCACCCTTAGGGGCGCCCATGAGTAAATCCATATCAGTCATATCATCTATAGCCAATTCTGAGAAATTCATTTTTCAAGAAATTCTTTGTGCCAGAAGTGAAAAAGAAATAGTGAAACTGAAAAAATCTTTAGTGAACCCCCCATATGCCCTCCCGAATGTGATGCTGCATCTGAATCCATATCAATCATCATTCAGTCTCCATCTATACCAGATCCTAAGAAATCAAGAAAAAGTTTGTAGTAAAAACTGTAGTGTGGCAAGAAATTTTACACCAAACAATTTAAATGTGACACATGTCGATGTGGGAATGGAAGTATTTTGTAATCTTTTTCACCTCTCAAAATTAAATATATGCATCAACATAATTTTCAAATCTATATATACTAACTTCTAAATTTTCTGCGTAGAAACATTTAGTCCATGGACGTTATAGTTTTATCACAAGCAGATGTAGTCATAAAATTAAAAAAATGGCTTTCACTTCAAAATATTTGACTCTATTTTTTTAGATGTCACTTAATTCTTAACTCACACAAGAACAAATACTTTTATACTGTTATTTATTTTTTCACTGTTGGAATATTTTGTACCGTTAACTGGAAAATGATAGTGACGGGATAGAATTTCCGATCGCTGCTTCTGAAAAGTCGAGGTTTTATTTATAGCATCCCGAGCATAGTTGGAGCCAAGAATAATTTATTTTTAATCGCGTAAAATATTTTTTGAATGAAATAAACATGAGCATCTGAATGAAATAAACAAGGGCAAAGACATAAAAAATGATTATAAATTAAGTATTTGTGTAATTACTTTGAAGAGAAGAAGCTTTAAATGTTATAATCCTAAAATGCTTTTAATGTGATTTAATAAAATAATACTGTTATTCAAACTTCAAAACATTGTAGCTTGTAAAGTTAATTTAAACATAGTACAACAGAACCCCTTTGTACAGTTATTGTTTAACGTACTTATTGTGATATTATACACTAATGATCGCAAATAGAGATAACCACTCGTGTGCAGTTAAGAGTACTTAAGAATAATTCATTAATTTTATACTAGTATGTGTAGTTAATGTTTTTAGGGATGTTTTTATTTTAAATCCCAAACGTTCCCGAGAACGAAACATGGCATCTCCCTGTAAAGATTATGATTTGTCTTTAAATAAAATGTTGGCTACATTTTTAAAAGCATCTAATATTTTGTTTCTGTTTTTTATTCATCTTCTGAAAAAGAACATCGAAAAATGTAGGGCTTTCATGCGGACTATATATTTAAAAATTAATAGGAGTTTTACATTTGCTGATTCAAATAATCGTTACAAATTCCACAAGAACAGCTCAATTCGTTTGAAAGTTCTCTACAACCCATGCACTCACATACACATACACATACATGTACTTGTACATACACATACACATACAGTTGCACAGAATACATGGACATTGTAAATATTACTTCTGTTCAAGAATGCTCTAAATATTTGTGGTTGGTGATGTCGCTAATCCCAAAGACTAAACTAGGTCTGAAAGGCCATAGGTCAAGGCCTGGCAAGTTCATAAGCCACAAGCTGTGGATAGCTGAACAAGAAAGACTTCTGCAATCCAATATAAGAAAGTGTATGGAATGGGGTGGCTTCAACGCTGTGATATTTTGTGCAAGCAGGGAGAATCTTGTTTCCACTCCCAAACCTTAAAAGCCTCAGATGGCCGGACCATCCAAACGTATAAATCCATCATAATCTGATAACAAGATTTTTGATCTATCGATATGCTTTCCAATTAAATATACTGTCCACTGCAGGAAAAGCAAAATTTTTAAATTGTAAATATTTTGAAATATGCAGAGAAGCTCGTTGCGAAAAGGTTAGACGAAAACGGACTTGGAAGGATTTTTTATTGAATGGGGTTTGAGAATCCAGAAAATGTTGTAAATGGTTTAAAAATTCTAAAGGTTCTAAATGTTGTAAATATTAAGATTCTAAAAGTGCTTAATGTTTTAGAGATTCTAAAGGTTCTAAATGTTTTAAAAAATCTAAAAATTCAAATTGTCTTACAGATTCTAAAAGTTCTACAGTTTCTGCTGGTTTAGGTCATATATTATAAACGATGATTTCATAAAAGAATATGGCAACTAGTTTCTAAAGAAGGTGTTATCGAGCTTTCAAAGAAGGCGTGCTTCTGAAGAAGGTATGCTTCTAAAGAAGGTGTGCTTCTAAAGCAGGTGCTACAAGTAATTATACTTAGACGATGTATAATTACTATGTATATTTCAAAGTTTATTTCTAAGATTTATTTCTATGTATATTTCTAAGATGTATAATTCTAAGTTTATGCATGTACTTCTTGATGTTGCATCTTCGAGGGACCGCCCTTTATACGACAGAGTGGGTCTATCTTAGGATTCATTTAGTATTGGTAAAATGTTAATAACGAAGTCAAAAGTACGTTTAGTTTATTTCAACTAAGCCTGTACTTGTAGGGGGTTGAATAGAACTGATTGATGTACTGTACGTGGAATGTTGTATCACAGAATATACAACTGTATTTATAAAATAATGAAGATACCATTATCAAGAACTTTTTCATCAAGAACTCCTATCTGTACTAACTCCTCTCTAATCTCATTTCTCAACTTTTTTATGAAACATCATGTTAGACGTTTTCTCAGTGAACAGAAACATCCAGCAAGGGCGGCGGTTCAAATTCAATTCTCGTAAAAATTCCGAGAACCGTATTATTAAAACTTAGGTCATATACTGGATCTAATATGAAGTATTAAGTCACTTTGCTGTAAATGTAAAAACTCTTGTCTCAGCGAGGAATTGAATATAAGACGTACTACAGACGATCAGACAATTTCTAACTATTTTGCTATTATGTTTTTTTCTAAATTTAATGCGAGCATTGTAGAAAAACTATCTATTCAACCAAAGCCAAGACGCTTGATTACGGGGTGCCTGCGTCTCAGACGCGTAACCCCACATCGAAAATACTGTAGTGTCCATTAGTTATAGCAGTTATAGCAATAGCAATTGATCTAGTTTATGCACTCATCTCTGGAGAGGGTGCTCTGATTCGATGAACTTGCTTACAGCATGCTTGAGATGGAGACTCTTCTTGGAAGGCTGAACCCGTAAGTAGGTACTGGAAAGGAAAGGGGGCGGGGCTGGGACCAATCAGAATGATTGGAGCAAATTACAAGTTTATAAATAAAGTACATAATATAATTACAAAAAATAAGTTAAGTATTAAATATTAAGGTACTGTTTACAATAAAATTTACAGCTTAAAGGAATAATAATTTACATAAAAATTTACATTTACAATTTACAGTTTCTATCAAATTCTTTTAAGTCGCTCTTGTTGTGAAGAAAAAAGGCCCTTTTCAGGGTACACATTAGTTTGCAAGATGTTGTGCAGAGAACTAGTACAGATATATTCAACCAAATACTTTTCAAAGCCCGTTACAGATAAAAAGAATAAAATAAGACAGTTTGGGCAGGATATTTCGAATACCAAGCACTCCTTGTCTGTCAATGTCTGTTTTCTATAGTCCGTCTACCAAATTCGAAAATTCGAGCCTATTAAGTACTTTTTGTCCGTTTATCTGGTGCGCCGATTTCAACCTGTGCACATCATGTTACTAATGAATCTCACTCCGGAAAACCAACACACGACAGTAAGGTTGGAACTTAAGACACCCCGGAAATACATTGTACTGAAATTTTCGTGATTGCCCCGTGCCCTTGATGCAGTAATGAGAACAGAAACACACGCCCTTTTGCTGTTAAGGCTGATTTTCATTCTGCTTTAGTCTGAAGCACTTATGTAAATATTTTATGCATTTTTATTCTGTTGCCATGTAAGTAGAGTGAAATAAACTGTCAAAGTGGTTGGAAGGACGTGAGTTAAATATTCGGAAGTATGAATCAAAATTTGTTTAACTATTTAATTGAATTTTTAATAATAATGTTATCTTTAATTTCTTCATTATTGCTGCTAAAATAGTTTAAGAGGAATTGAGATACAGTTACGATGACAGCAATATACACGCTGATACAGAAGAAATTATATGAACCCATAAGAAATTGAGTTTCAGTTGCGAAACTTCGCATGTTTATATCGTTTGAGGAGATATGCAAATGATTAGAATTTGGGAGCAAAACAACGTTATATTAAGACATACATGTTGGCAACAAGAAGATGAAATTGTAGCAAGTGGTAAATCATTCCCTGGCAGCTATACAATCCGATATTCGGTGCGACATAGAGTCAGTTAAGTTGCTTATCTTCTTCTGCGGAAGATTCTGTCACAAATGTTGCAACTGGTAAGCAAATGCAGTGGTATTCTGGAAAGCTGCAATTGCAGTCCCAACATGTCTCAGACGAGTTTCATTAATCTTTATATCTGGGGACCTGGATGGCCACGAGAGGGAATTAAATTCTTGAAGACACTGTTAAGAAAGTCATCCATTATGTAGTCGAACGTTGTCTTGTTGGTAATCCATAAAGATGACCGATCCATTTCAATATTTTTTTATTTGGCATGTGAAGTGTATTTTGTTATAATTTACATGGCGAGTGAAATTGCTGGTATGAATTGTAGGAGACCAGTATAATTATAATTTCGTCCAGACTTTAGCCATCCATTGCATTCGACTTGTAGTATTACGTTGTATGCACTCTATTCTTAATAAAATGTGTCTCAGCAGTGATTAAATTCACCAATTTCCAATTGGTCAGACGACTTTATATCCAGTGAGCCTCTGAGAAGAATACATTTGAAGTAAGTTATATACGTCTCAGAAAGTCAATGAATATAATTTACTTCTATACATTATCATTTAGAAGAAAAATTAATCTAAAAAATATTCCCCAATTTTGTTTTCAAACGAAATTGAAAAAATTTATAATATTTCAAGAAAAAAAAACATTAATTAAAATTTTCCTCTTGTGCTTAAATTACCCAGCCTGACATGCTTTTCAAAAATAAATTTCTCTACGACAACAGCTATCACCACTCTTCTATTCTGATCCTAATTACCGTCTTTAATTATAGTCATTGTGAAACAATTATTTCTTTCTGCGTACGAAGCATACGTGCCATCTTCCGCAGACGACATTTCAGTGGAAAAGCGAACACAATAAATAACTTATGAGTTAATTATCATAAAATTATCAATACAGGGAAGAAATAAAGATAAATATCCAAATTGCAGTAAAGGAACGATACTGAGCTTGTCCTGAAAGTTTATTAGTGAAACAGAGACTATCGAAATGGATGTTTTCAACAGGTTGTACTTAAGTAGATGGAAGAATTATTGGTGTTAAGGGAAAAGTGGTATTTTTACATGTCTAGAATCAGGTTCTAAAAGTTATGCTTTCAAAAGTCCGGACAAAATTAGCTGAAAAAGCAATTTATTTATTTCACATTTTGCACCATTAAAATTTGAATAAAATGTAATAAATAGTTTTAAACATTTATATTTAAAAATACTGTGCTTAACTTTTGAAATAAAAAACATTATTTCCAAGTTTAATACTCTTAAATTAAAAACAATCTTAATTACACTTTTCATAAATTACTTGATATTCAGACTAAAAGTGAATATTAAGTATTTTACATTTAAACATATTTCTGTTTACATTAACTATTTTAAAATATTCGTAACACATTATAAATATGCAAATTTTAAGTTAGAAAAAGTTTATTTGTATTAGAACTTATTTTATGAAATAATTTAAATAATATTTAACTGAATTGAGATGCTAACACTTCAATTTAAAATTATTAATGACGATTTTCGCTGAAATACATGCTGCAAGTTTTTAAATAAACACATTCAGGCAAAGTATATTAACATAAAACAAGTTTTATATGAAATTAGTTAAAATTAAAATTAACAACAATTTATTTTTGAACAACATTTTTCAAATAATTTCTTTCCAATTTTATATGCTGCTTGAATAAATCGTTTCACATTAAATTTTCTTCCACGCATACATATTAAAGTGAACATTATAAATGCCTTTTAAACTTCCCTAAAACTTCCATATGACAGCACTTATCAACACTCTGTAATTCTGAACTATATCACACCGATTTTAATTAAAGTCATTGTAAAATTATTCTGTCTTTCTGAGTATTAGGTCTGCCTGTCATTTCCCGCAGACGACATTTCAATGGGATCGCGAACACAATAAATAACTAATGACTTAATTATCATAAAATTATCAACATCGGCAGGAAGAAAAATAAATAAAGAAAACTATGAGAATTACTATAAAAGGACGATACTAAGCCTGTCTTTGCAATTTCGTTTTAGAAAATCAGAAAATTCTAATGGATGTTTAGAACAGGTTGTACTAAAGTTGACGAAAAAACGATTGGAGTTAAAAGAAAAATTGAATTAGCCCATGTCTATTGTCTAAGATTCGGTGCGAATTACTATGCATGCAATCAATCGTTCAAGCAATACTATCTGAAAGAAAAGTGACTGCTCCATTTTGTATTTTACGTTATTGTAATTTAAAAAGAACGTAATTGAAACTGTTAAACACTTAAATTCGAAAATGTTGAATTTTTAAAAAGAAATTACAAAGTTTCACAATTGTTTTACCATTTTTATCGAAACATTTATGCTTAAACATATAGATTATAAAATACTGGATTTTCACACGGATTTTTTTTTCTAATTTAAAAATTAAAATTGTATGTTAAATAATTTGAATTTAAAGATATTATTAAAGGAAACTATTTATTAACATCCATATTTAAGATCAGATTCGAATATTTATGGATGCAACCATCAAAGCGAAAATCATCCAAGAGAATAAACCGTGAAATAAATAACTTTATTCATTTTATATTTTACGCCAGTTGAATTTATAAAAATTATGTAATAAAAAGTGTTAATCATTTAAATTCGAAAATATTTAAATTTAAAAAGTAAGATTCATAATTGTTTTACCTTTTTTAAAGCATTTAATGCTTTAGTATCTAGATCAAAATAATGTATTTTTACATGGAAAATGTTTACAATTAAAGAAAAATTAAATATTTAGTATACTTTAATTTGAAAATTTTGCTGTTTACATTGGCTATTCAAAATGGCGTATAACAAAATTTGATTTTCATATTTTAAATTTAAAAGTAAGTCATTCATATTTCTTCGTAAAGATCTCAAAGAAAAAGTTAGTTACTCACATTTTGAATCACTTTAATTGAAAATAAAATCTAATAAAAATCGGTAAACATTTAAATTTAAGAATGTACTTATTTTATTAATTTTTTAAAATAAAATTACAGGTTCGATATTTTTAATTTAAAAACAATTTTATTTACATTATTACTTTCCTTATATACATAATGTATAAGAAAAGTATTGTGACGGGGTCGAAAACTCGAATTCGAGTTTTCGACGGGAGAGCACATTTCAAGCATCCCTGATCACGAATCGAACATTTTTGTATAATAATTTAATATATAATCTTTCCTTAGAAAACGATTGACATAAACTTTAGAACGCTAGCATAAACCGTTCTCGAGATATTGCACATTCTTCAAATAAATTTATCAAAAAATTCCCATAAATTAAAAAAAATATATTAACTGTTGAGGAACATGTTTACTTTTCATATGTAATATCATGCGATACATTTTGTGACATCATTCTCGTGGATCTAACTCGTTCCATTCACGACAAAAGATACTGAGTAATACTGTTGTATTTGAACGCCAATAGTCATTTATCTGCTGTAAGAATAACTTATTTCTCCGTCCATAACGCTTGGCGATGAATTTAGAGGAATGTCGTCTACTTGGCGACATTTTCAAATGTTGCCAAATTAACGAAAATCTCACCAAATTGATAAAACAGACATAAATGACGCTAAATCAATGAAAATGACGACTAATTGAAGAAAATTCAATATCTTGGAAAGAATATAAGTATCTACTATAAGAATAACACTTTTTTTCACTGTAAAAGTAGTAAATTCATTGTATTATATAAGGGAAGAAAGGTGTTGCCCACATCAGATTTTTCTTTAATATTTCGTTAAATGTTTGTCTTTTATATGCTCAAGTATCTAACTTAAAATAATACTTTATTTCCGTGTATAATTTTTACAATTAAAAATGAATATTAACTAATTTCAGGTTTAAACATATTTCTCTATACATAGACTATATTTAAAAATATGTATATTAAAATTTTATTTTCAAATAGAAAATGAGCTGTTTATATTTAAAATTCTTTGATTAAATTATGTAAATAATTTTAAATAAAATGAAATGCTTAAGCATTACAATTTAAAAAAATATTTTTCTTAAAAATAATTTCTATTTACACTGAAATATGTATTGAACGTACATATTTCAGGAATTGGTTCTAAATATAGACATGTGGGTTTAAATACAGTCTAAAAACAGACATATTTTATGTAAAACTGAAAAAATAGCTAAAATATATATTTGAAGATTTTTTTTTTCAGACTAAAGTTCTTCAATTTTTATATACATTTAGAATAAATCGTTTAACATATTAATTATTGTCTAAATATGCGTGTCAAAGCGCACATTTTAACAAGCTTCTTTCTCTAAATTAAACTTCCATACGGCAGTGTCAATCACCACTCTTAATTTCTGAACGTAATTAAAGCGATTTTAATTATAGTCATTGCAAAACAATTATTCCTCTCATCACACAAGGCATGCCTGTCATTTTTAGCAGACGACATTTCAATAGAATCACGGTCGCAATAAATAACTAATGAGTTAATTATCATAAAATTATCTACACCGGGGAGGAGAGGAGAAACAAGTAAAACAAACTATGCAAATTGCGGTAAAGGAACAATACTGAACTTGTCTACACAATTTCGTTACTGAATTGTTAAAATAAATGTTGTCAACAAGTTGTAACAAGTAGAAAGTGAAAGGAATGGAATTTAAAGGGAGAAATGATGTTAATCCATGTCTAGTCCAAGTTTTGAATAAATGCAGTAGAAACCCGATCTCTTTCTTGAATGTTGTTCAGAAACTTGCTGTCCCTGCCGAGGCTCAAATCGCAGATCTGAACTTGCTGGCCGTCACTGGACAACCGACTCTCTGTCAATTGAGCTACTGAGATCGAGTTGCAAACTTGTAGTGTCAAAGTGGCCTTTGCATTATCTCCTTCTAATGTCATTATGCTGCATCTTGACAATATAACTGCCCACTCTGTGAGTTGTCGGTGACATTTTAGTTATTATTTCTTTAATTTGCATTTTAATATGATTTTTTTTTTATTAACAGTCTATTAGAGCTTCGGTGGGAAGGACTATTCAGAGGATTCCCAGGCAAAAGGCAAATTGAAATGGTGTAGAATCAATTTTTAGGTAGATCAGACTTTGAAGTGCGTCCCTGATACCTCGTGTTACCTACAAAGTTAATTTATTGATCTCAAGAAGGTGGATACCTAGACTTCGACTGTCGACTATAGTATTCCCCGGAAATTAAGGAATCCTGATCGGTTGAGGGCTAATAAACAGATTTATTGCAGGTTGCACGCAGGTAGAAAAAAAAAGAAAGATTTAGGTACGGGTATTTTCCACACCACGTCTAGTGTTTATTTATAAGTAGTTAGGGTCTGTCCATGTTAAAAGTCTTGTCCTATATTATTTCTTTATGAGAAAACGAGTTTTTTTTTAAATTTTTTTTTAATAAATGTGTTTGGTCTCTTAATATATGTTTGTGTATTCCTTGTCTGATAAGAGAGAGAGAGTTGATTACTTGCTGTTTAAAAAAAATAATATGTTGCTTAGCAATGCGACTAAATCAAATGTGCTTATACCGCAGACGATTTTTATTTTTTTTTTCGATTTGAATAATAGATAAATGGATACAATTATAAGTTTTATAAATGAAAAGTATTGCACTTTTGATTGGATTATATCAATTACGGTCTTCGGATTTAAAGATTAGGAAAATTATTGATATTTTTAATTTCTTTTGTCATCTGTTTCATTTTGGAAAATATTTATCAAACTCATATATTGTGTTTAGTCAGTTGTAGAAACAGAATCGAAATGGTAAGGGTGTATCTTCCAATACTATTCTATTCTCTTCAGATCTGTCTATGAAGATAATTACTTTCCTTATATACATAATGTAAAAGGAAAGTATTGTGACTGGGTCGAAAATTCGAATTCGAGTTTTCGACAAGAGAGTACGTTTCCAGCATCCCTGATCACGAATCGAACATTTTTGAAGTGATGTCTGTGTGTGTGTATGTGAAAGTATGCGTGTGTGTGTGAAAGTATGTGTGTGTGTGTTTTATTCTAAATTTTATTCCGTGAAATTGAAGTCAAATATATTTTTTCGAAATGAACACGGGTAGATAGCGTTCACTCACATGTGACATGTGACTCCCTATAGGAGCCTTAGAATGAGTAATAAAGCGTAGAGCATATAATGGTGTGCGCACAAATCAGTTTTTCGCTGTAAAATACTTTGTCACAGATTCTAATGCTTAATTTCTTTCTATTCAGAAACAGAATTTAGCGCGAATTGTGATTTAACATCGATTGACCTCATACGTCATATATTTATTGCGCAAGTTAAGATGTAATTTTATTTAAATTATTATTTCAAAGGAAAACGTTGTCAAGAATTTTAACGTGTCTAACATTTTTATTTTTATGATCAAAAACACTATGATAATTTATTACATATTCACCACTTTCTGAAAATAAAAACTTTCATTTAACTATTCTATTTTCATTGTAACTGTTATGCGAAACATATCCCACGACTAAGCCTGATTTTGATATTGCTTATAGGGCAGAATGCGTGGATTTCTCTAGTTTTATAAACTCAGTAATAAAAGCGTGGAAAATAAAATAAAAAAAAAAATTACCTTTTTGTCTAATTTATTTTTTACACTGCTAATTAAAGATTACATAGTTGCCAACTTATTTTAATTAAATTTCCGTACGAGAGAACCTATCGGCACCCTTCACCAAATTATGTCACCTTTAATTACTGCTATTGTGAAATGTCCTTCTATTTCTCCTACGAGATAGGTCAGTCATTTTCGCAGACGACATTTCAATGGGATCGCGATACAATAAATAACAAATGAGAAAATTATCATAAATTTATCAACACCAGGGAGCAGACTAAAAAAATAAATAAAGGAATAAAGCAAAATATGCAAATTGCGGCAAAAGGGCGAAACGAAGTCTGCCCTTTCACGTTCATTACTGAAACCGAGATCATTAAGGTGATTATTTTCAACAGGTCCTATCAAAATAGAGGACGGAAAATAGAGAGTTGATGAAAAATGGTACTAGTCAAATATAAAATCCGTAGGATAAACTCTAGGGCAGTGATTGTCGAACTCTTAGCTTTTTGTGTAAGAAATCGAATATACCCAACATGGAGTTAGAAAGAAGGAGATGAAACTCCTATGGATGAAATGCTTGAAAATAATATCTAGCTGTCGCTAGTGTTAGTACGGTAGATGTTATTCTTAGTTGACACAACATAAAATCGTAGTATTTTGTAAGTGAATTTTTGATTATTTTTAAATTAAGAGTCCTTTAATTATAAGTATAATTAACCAGTATTTTTAGTAGTTGAAGGATAGGGTATAGAATATATAGAGATAAAAATAAACTTAAAGTTAAAATAATTTTGAGTACTAGGGAATATTCTTTATTGCTTCAGTTGTACTTTATTAATAAACAAAGTAGAACTAAACTTAATTTTAGCACATTTTTTTATAAATTGCGCTAATAATTCATTTCTACAGAATTTACAGTTTAAATAAGTAATTTAGATCTTTTGCCATAGAATGCATTCTGATTGCATACAATGCAGGGCTATTTATCTTATCCTAGTGACACCTACATTATTGTTTCAAACGATATTGGAATTTTTATAAAATGAAGTTTTAACTCCTTAGTTTTATCTCTATGATACCGGGTATTTCACGAAGAGTGTCTGAAAGGAATATACAGTCAACGGGTGGGCCTGAAATTAAAGTGAGATATGAAAAAAAATAAGCAAACAGAGGATAATTAAGTTGAAATAGTTGCTTCTCCCGGAACTGATAATTTCATAAAAATTCGAAATTTTATTATTTACACTGCCCACAAATGCAAAAAAAAATGTCCATTAATAAAATTTGCACTGCGCGTAATTAATTTGAAGTAATTTTACTCGACTCATGTTAATGAGAAATTAGATGATATATTGATAATTGAAATTCTTGATCTTCTCATTTTATCTCAACTCTATAAATATGAGAGATTACAAATGTATTCAAAACAGGCATTTGTGTACCACACCAATCCAATTTTAAAAATTCCATAGAAATTACTAATGGTTGATGTATTATAAGTAGTTTTGTGCCTATATGGTCGCTATTGTAGTTGCCAGCCAAACTAAACACGCTATAAGATTTTGTATTAAGAATTTTGAAAATTATGTCAAAAACAAGAATTTAATAAAACTTCAACTGCTCAATGTTGTTTTTAATTTTGACCTCCGTTTAAATGTTTTTTAACACGAATTATACAAAAATGCACGTCTATCTAAGATATTGACTGTTTTAAGCCTTTTATATTCAGAATAATACTAGTAATGTAGTAAATGACTTGTCCAGCACTGCATTTTTTCCTCGGTCTGGCGGAATGCCATTTAATGTTATCCTTTCTTCCTCATTTTTGTTCGATTTTTGCCTATTTTTTAGTATCTGGAAATGTTTGTCATTTTAAATTGTTTTAGTATTGCACTCGTTTTATCTTATTTCTACTTGATTCGTCTTGTTGAGACATTTCTATTGTGTTTGGGGACACTCCAATCTTGTCTGTAAGTTCTCTGTTTCGGATTTGCTGGATTGTTCTTCGTTCTGTTGTTTTTCAGGTAGAAGCTAAATTGAGTAGTTGGGTGTATATATCCCTCTATTTCTTTCATTTGTGCCCATCTCGTCATTTTGACTTCGGTTAATTGGTGGATTAAAACTTATAAATATATGCCCGAAACAGACTGTATGCTGAATTTATTATAAATCTGTGTTTAATTACGTTATTCAATTTTTCCCGTAATCTTAATCATTGTATTAAACATATCATATACATGTGAACTATGGTACAATCTCAGCAATCCGACGCTTCAATGCTGCGGCACGTCCAATAATACGACACCAAAACGCAGGAAGAGAAAGACCGCTTTTTTCATGTCAAGCAATGTTTGTTTTATTCCAGCAGTGAACTGTTGTCTAAATGTGGTATGATGACTTGCTTTAAGAAGCTGTAAGATAGAAACAAGAGAGATCAATCATGCTTAAAGTATTGATTATGAAACACTTTCCAACTTCATTGCAATTTTATTTAAACATCTCTAAAATGCAATACATTCCTCGGTAATATTTAAAAACTTATCACAATACTACATTAATATATTATATTTGCAAACTTAAACCTTCATCGAAAAAAATGAACTTCATTCAAATGACGGCATTGAAATATAAATTACCTGGTTTAAACATCTCTAAAATGCGATACATTTCTCGCTAATATTTTTAAAATTATTATAATGATACAATAATTTATTATATTTGAATACAAACAACTGAAATTTATTCAAATGACGCCATCGAAATATAACACGCCTGTCCCTCTATAAAAGCAGCATTTCATTCATTAACATTTTCCCACTCATTTCATTCATCACAATACTATAAATTTAAAAACTTAAGACCATGGAGTTATAAGTAATTAAAGTCTATACTTAAAACTTCATCGAAAAAAATTGTCCTTCTCTCTGTAATATCAATGAATATTTCTTTCATATCAGCTATGCAGACTCCATGAGCTAAATAATTTTAAAGAAATACAGCAATTCTTATACAACTCATTCAACATATTTTGCTATTTACATTTTACATAAGTGAAAAATAGGCTTCGTTGTAGAAATAATCAAATTTGGATGATCATTTAAACCCAAATATATTGTCATTGCGTTGTTTCAGTATGTAGATGTACAGAATTTAAGCAAAAATAAAGCGGTTTTAGGACTGATACAACACTCAACATGAATTAAAAAGAACTTTAAAAATCACGATTTTGAGACAAGATGGATGCCATATTTCATTTTGAAGAGGGTCACGTGATCTTTTCATATCATGGTTACGTGTTCGCTTCATATAAGAGGTGTAATTATTATTTTTATATGTTTTTATATATTTGTATATATTATTATAATTTTTTTTTACATATTGTATGGAATAATTTGAATATTACCTAAAATTTTCGAAGCAATTTGTGAAATTTAAATTCGCTTAAAAATTTTTTGAAAAATTAGATCCCATAGGGTTCAATGCATTTCATTTTTTCAACCCGTATTCAATCCAAAACTAATTGGGTGATATTATTCATTTATATTCCCATAGGTCCTATAGACCGTCTGAACAACATACTAAAATTTCATTTTGATTAAGTCATTTTTACGACAGTTATCGTGCTAACAGACAGACAGACAGACAGAATGAACAAAGTCATAAACACTTTTCAACTTTGTTGTAAAGTGTTAAAAACAGAAAGAGGTTAGTAACTGGTTGACAGAGAGCACTGAGTCACTATCATCATCAGTCGTGATACTAACTAGATAATGACTGATGATAACATATCTAAAAACGTTTTGACCGAAGAACATTCAAATATAAATGCAATTGACACATCACGTTTCCTAACTCTTAATTAAACCAGATAATGTCTTATAATACTTTATGTCTGCATAAGCTGGACAAAGGAAAATGCATTATCGGCGAGAAAATAAGTAAGGCAGGAATAGCTGCAAAGATACAAACAACTATTAAGGACTATTTCTCTAAACAATGTTTTTATGCCAAATAGTAGCCCACAACAGTAAAATATGTATACGATTATAATACATAAATTGATATTTCTGTCCATATGTCACACTATAGCGAGTTCAATTACAGACATATTATGACAACTCTGCGTATTAAATACTTTACTGTGGATTCCATCCCACGTTGCCATTTACGGCAATGAGCAAACGGATGGACTGGCCAAGGAGGGTTGTGGCCACTCTGGTCCTTCCTCTTCGGCCCTTACTTTTTCTGAACATCAATCCACAGTCAACTCTGAAATTTCGAGGGAGTGGAGGGTTCCTCCCAGCCATCAGTGGTATGCGGGCAGAGAGCCGGGCTCTTCGTTCGTTCTCAATTGTGACAGAGCCTCTCGAACTGCAATATCCAGATTAGCAAGCGGCCACACAAAAGGTCTCTCGTTTTTTGAGGGCAGGAGGATTTTTGCAGTCTGCTCTAAATGTCAAGCTCAGCAGGCTTCTCCTGAACACATTCTGGACTGTCTGGGACTTTCCAGAGAGGACATATACTCTTCCCCCTTTTGGTCCTCGACTTCCTTAGGGTCAACGGTCTAATGGATCTTGTCTGACTTCGTCAGATAGCCGGAGGATAAGCCACAACAACAACAACAAATACTTTACTTACCTACTATCTTTCATTTCATTGTTTCGTATTAAATACTTTACTTACCTACTATCTTTCATTTCTATTAACCTGGAAAATCCAGTTATCTAACATTTGTTGGTTTTTAATACTGCGGGAATACTGATATTGTACTGTATATATGATTAGTGACAAAAATTTTACAATACTATTGATTTTACTAAAATCTTTTTTGTAGCGTCAATTTCTTAAGATCTGCTAAAGATAGAATTTAGAAGATGTCTGATATCGATTTATCATTAAATTCCATAGAATGTAGAAGTTCACTAATGATTTCCACGTCAGTTTCTTTTCCAATTCCGGTTTACAAATTTTTGTTTTGTTTATCGATGTTTGTCGATTTTTATTTTATTTTGCTCAGTCGATGACTGATATGGTTTCAGTGTTATCAGTGTCAAATTACAGAGAGGGTAGGGGCTACTTGGGATTTCTACTTACGGTTCTGAAAATGTCGTTTCTGATTAAAAACTTACGTTCTTTAAACATCTATTTCTCAGGATTGGTTATATAGATAGAACTTAGTTGATGTCTGATATGGATTCCGCATCAAATTTCAGTGGCAGTAGTGGGGTTCACTATGCATTTGCACTTCCGGATCTAAAGTTATCACTTCCGATTTTTCAGAAAATTCGTATGACTGTAGAAAATAAGTGTGCGGAAGTGTATAAAATTCTTAATAGTTCCATCGAAAAAGAAGTATGTTACTACTTGCTGCCATAATAAGACTTCTTCATAAATTTCTCATTGAGAATTATTTTCTGCATCTATATAGAATTTGACATTAACATGCGAAAATCTGAGCACGATGTATTCATTGACAGTTACTATTACACATCTATGGTTCTGTTGAGAAGTAGCAGTATGCAGTTTTGATATTTACAAACTCATCACAACTTTCCATATTTTAAGGAATGCATAACCGCTCCAATATCTAACATCAATTTTCTGCCATACTGAAGTTAAGGCGATCCAAATAAGCCATGAGCTGAAAATTTATATTTTATTTCATAGCAATTTTATCCAAAGTGTATCAGTTTCATATTTAACCAACTTATTAGCTAACTCCATAAATATATATACTTTCTTCGAGTATATGCTAAAATGTAATTCCTATATATAAACTGTAATTTATTACAGAAGTATTAAGTATTTTTTACCTTTCTACTTTCCCTGCAATACATGGTAATGTATAGGGAAAGTATTGGAATCATGCCGAAAATCGCAACTCGAGTTTTCGACGGATCTACACGTTTCGAGACCTCTAGAATACGAAAAAAAATTTTTAGCGTGACGTCTGTGTGTGTGTCTGTCTGTGTGTCTGTGTGTCTGTCTGTCTGTGAGTCTGTCTGTGCAGATTTTGTATCCACTCTAATTAAAAAACTAATGGACCGAATTTCACAAAATTTTGTAGGTAAGTCACTTGTGGCCGGCGCTGGTGCTGATTAGTTTTGGGTACGATTCGGAATAAAAGAACCCGCCTTTTTCGTGAAATGGCCCGCAAAAGCTTGTATCCACTGTAGCTGAAAAACTAATGGACCGAATTTCACAAAATTTGGTAGGTGAGTCACGTATAGGTCACCCTGGTGCTGATTAGATTTTGGTACGATTCAGAAATAACCTGCCTTTTTTTGCAGAATAGCCCGCAAAAATTATCAAAATCTAAACTAAAAAGCTACGTATGCTCAAATATATCCATTAAATGCTTGTTTAATGCGTAATTTTTAACGAAGAAAAGAATAAGACCAACTCCATTACATTAGGACTAGCCGTTCTCGAGATATATTAGTTTTTTTTTCGTATTTTTCCACGCTACCTTTGAAAATAAGTCCAGTTATCAAATGAGAGCGAAAATTGAATTAAAAGTGAATTAAATTTAATTGAAATAAATAGAACGTGGATATAAGTTTGCAGTGAAAGTCATGTGCTGCCCACATCAGATTTTTACTTTCCCTGAAATACATGGTAATGTATAGGGAAAGTATTGGAATCATGTCGAAAATCGCAACTCGAGTTACGCAGTAGAATCGCAACTCGATCTACACGTTTCGAGACTTCTAGAATACGAAAAAACTATTTTTAGCGTGACGTCTGTGTGTCTGTCTGTGTGTCTGTCTGTGTGTCTGTGCAATGTATGTATCCACTCTAACTCAAAAACTAAAGGACCGAGTTTCATAAAATTTGGTAGGTAAGTCACTTGAATATGACCCTGGATCTGATTAGTTTCTGGTACGATTCATAAAGACAGAACCCGCCTTTTTTTGCGAAATGACTCGTAAAAATTTCATTTATCCGCTCTAGTTAAATACTAATTAATCAAATTTTACAAAATTTGGTAGATAAGTTACTTGTTGGATACTCTGGTGCTGATTAGAATTTGGTACGATTCGGAAAAAAAAAATTCCGCCTTTTTTTACGAAATGGCCCGCAAAAATTTCATCTATCCACTCTAGCTAAAATACTAATTGACAAAATTTCACAAAATTTGGTAGATAAATTACTTGTGGGATACTCTGGTTTTGATTAGATTTTGGTACGATTCGGAAAAGAACAACCTGCTTTTTTTATGAAATGGCCCGTCAAAATCTAAAAAAAGAGACTAAGTTGTGTATGCTCAAATGTATCAATTAAATTCTTGTTTTATACGCAGTTTTTGAAGAGAAAAATAATATAACACACTCCATTATACCTTAGGACTAACCGTTCTCAAGATATTTGAGATTTCTTGCATTTTTGTTACGCTGATTTCGGAAAAATGTCCAATTACCAAATAAAAACAAAAATTGAGTTAAAAATGCAAATTTAGTGTTATTTGGTTCAATTAAACTCAATCTAATGAATTATTAAAGAAATGAAGAAAATATGAATTTGAGTCTGCAGGGAAAGTCATGTGTTGCCCACATCAGATTTTTTCATTAAAAAATTGCTATGTACGGAATTGCACGATGCAGAATTTTAACCTCTCCAATGTAAAGTATCCTTTCCATTCCTAACTCTTATTTAAAATTCATTTATCATACCATGAACTTATCGTAAACCTATTAAATTCCATACGATGATCATTTCACGTCAATTTTATTAATATGCTTAAATGTTGCATTCTATTCGTGGTAATGTGGTAATGATAAACCAATCTGAAACCTCCCTAAAAATAAATAATAAAAAAAACTCTGTGTTTATCAAAATTGTTCTATTTAGCTTCATCAACTTTGTTCTTTTTTCCACATTACTATTCTTGGCGAGCTATAAGTTATACACTATTCAGCCAAAATCAAGCAGGCAAACTTCTCCACATTAAAATATCCTTAAGTTGCTTTTCTTTTTGTTCATAAACTACACTTTAACGACGATTAACATGATATAGCATGAAAGAGAAATCCATTCCGTTACCATATTTCATTGTACCAGCAAATTCGAATGTGATGGTCGCAGAGGCATCTCCCGTCATTGCAACTAAAATTATATCAACATGAATTAGGTGTCAATAAAATTATATGTACGACGAAATAGACAGCTTGTTGTTCTCTTTCAAATATGTGTGTTCTATTACATGTAAATATTAGACTGCTTTGATAAAAATTAGACATGAAATAGACTGCCCGTTACTCTCTTCGAAATACGTGTGTTCTATTACACGTAAACGTTAGAGTACTCTGATAAAAATTAGACTTGAAATAGACTGCTTATTGCTCTCTTCAAAATATGCGTATTCCATTACACGTAAACGTTAGACTACTCTGATAAATTCGACAGTGTGATTGATGGTCGCAAAGACAGCCCAATTATTATATTTACGACGAAATAGATTCCTTGTTTCTTGGAATAATGCTGCTAAGAACACAAATATATTTTAAAAGTTTTATTTAAATACATACCTTTACTTATGTACCCTGTAGTTTCATCCAGTGTGCCGAAAAACATTACATTTTTTAGCAGTGTGGCCGATATATACTTCCACACGCATAAAATGCTTTATGAGGTTTGCTTTTGTGTGGCTGTGCAAATGTGATATAGCTTTGTTTTTAAATAAATTTGTTCAATCCGCGAGCAAAATTACGATGTTGTTAATTTGACTATATTATTATCACTGTTTAAAGATAGTTCTTATTCAAATTTAGACGTCGCGTCATATTGATACTCTATGTAAATTTTAAGTGTCTCATCTACTAACCATAGTTAAAACGTGATAGTGTGTTTTGTTTCAAAATACCATCCCGAGTTAACTCGGGATTTGGGTTTTTCTTACGTTTTCTGCCGAGTTAGCTCTGGATAATAATTTATAAACACATTCTTAACATAGTTACCTGCTTTATTAAAGG